>OY744508.1:3431364-3730487 GCA_963556185.1 Pseudopediastrum boryanum | reverse complement strand
CTCCTGCTCCCCCTCCCCCACCTCCCCCACCTGTGCTGTTGTGTCCCTCCCTGCCTCCTGCACCACCTGCTCCCCCTCCCCCACCTCCCCCACCTGTGCTGTTGTGTCCCTCCCTGCCTCCTGCACCACCTGCTCCCCCTCCCCCACCTCCCCCACCTGTGCTGTTGTGTCCCTCCCTGCCTCCTGCACCACCTGCTCCCCCTCCCCCACCTCCCCCACCTGTGCTGTTGTGTCCCTCCCTGCCTCCTGCACCACCTGCTCCCCCTCCCCCACCTCCCCCACCTGTGCTGTTGTGTCCCTCCCTGCCTCCTGCACCACCTGCTCCCCCTCCCCCACCTCCCCCACCTGTGCTGTTGTGTCCCTCCCTGCCTCCTGCACCACCTGCTCCCCCTCCCCCACCTCCCCCACCTGTGCTGTTGTGTCCCTCCCTGCCTCCTGCACCACCTGCTCCCCCTCCCCCACCTCCCCCACCTGTGCTGTTGTGTCCCTCCCTGCCTCCTGCACCACCTGCTCCCCCTCCCTCACCTCCCCCACCTGTGCTGTTGTGTCCCTCCCTGCCTCCTGCACCACCTGCTCCCCCTCCCTCACCTCCCCCACCTGTGCTGTTGTGTCCCTCCCTGCCTCCTGCACCACCTGCTCCCCCTCCCTCACCTCCCCCACCTGTGCTGTTGTGTCCCTCCCTGCCTCCTGCACCACCTGCTCCCCCTCCCTCACCTCCCCCACCTGTGCTGTTGTGTCCCTCCCTGCCTCCTGCACCACCTGCTCCCCCTCCCTCACCTCCCCCACCTGTGCTGTTGTGTCCCTCCCTGCCTCCTGCACCACCTGCTCCCCCTCCCTCACCTCCCCCACCTGTGCTGTTGTGTCCCTCCCTGCCTCCTGCACCACCTGCTCCCCCTCCCTCACCTCCCCCACCTGTGCTGTTGTGTCCCTCCCTGCCTCCTGCACCACCTGCTCCCCCTCCCTCACCTCCCCCACCTGTGCTGTTGTGTCCCTCCCTGCAATGATGAAGTTGATGACGGTGTCCACCAGCTGCTGTTCAGTGAGGGGTAAACCATCAGGGGTCACGGCAGACATGAACATGGACAACAGGTCACAAGACTCATCAGCAGAACCATCAACACCACCAGCATCAGCAGCATTGGTGCGGACAGCAAGGCGACTGCTTGGCTTCTGCTGGTCAGAAGTAAGCTGAGAGTCCTTTTGCTCCTGCTGCTGCTGCTCCTTGTGTTTCTTGTGCTTGTCCAGTGCTCTCCTGCGCTGATTGATGATATCTCTTGCAAAGGCCCTGATGACCCGCACATCATGAGCCAGACGGAATGCATCACCAGACAACACTTGGAGCAGCTGCCATAGAGGCATCCAGAAGCGTGCATTAGCAATCTACAGGTAAAGAGGAAAAAGCACCATCAGTTTGAGTGATGTCCTAAGCTGCAGATTCACACGCAGAATGGCTGCAAGAGCAGCTTTAATGGAGCATCGTTCCTTTCAGAAGAGGGAACATAATTGCTTTTGCCTTGAGCAGGGGCATTGGATAGGTCCAAAAGGATTGAGGCATCTGTTGCTTGAGCAGGAAAGATGCTTACTAGCTCCCCTTCTAAGCACGAGCTGGAATGGCCACTCCTGGCTTTATCACACATAGCCCTGCATTTCCCCATTTCTGCTTGCCTCGCGATGGAAATCTTTAAAAGGATTGTGCATTACACCATAGCTAAACCATTAGTTGTGTGCCTTTATGAGCGTGCTTAGGAGCCTGGTGTGCATGGCATGGGTTTCTGTGGCCATTGGCATAACTGGTCTTACAATGGGTTGATACACTTGAAAGTTCTACGCTATGCTAGGGCAAAACTGGGTCCAAATTTGCCTATTCCCCTGCCATCCCTTCTGAGCCCTGCAGCCCCCTCTCTTCCCAGCCACTCACCACTTGTGCTCTATCAAAGGCTTGTGCAAAGGGAATCTTCCCAGGTGTTGCGAGGCAGCCCGGGTCCACCCCGAATCCAATGCGGCTGAATGTATCCAGAGTGAAACGGTACATCAGGTCATGCAGGTCAACCACACCAGCAGCAGGGGGAGGGACAGCAGGGAGGGGGCCGGGGGCCTTGCTGCCGCCACTGCTGCTGTTTGCTTGTGCTGTTGATGCTAGTCTAGCGATGAGGAGGTCCAGCTTCTGAGAGAATACCTCACTGGTATAGGCCTTGAAGCTGAAGCAGGAGGGGGGAGGGGACAGGTTGTAGCTTAAGTGCATAGTGCAGCAACAGCAGGAAGATGGACACAAGCTGCTTAGAATAAACGGAATCTGCAGAGAGGGCGGGGCATTATATAACAGTTTCATGGAGGGAGGTGCCATGGCAATTTGGGGTTTGCAGAGACCCTATTGGCATGCACTGGGAATATAGATGTTTATGTTTGAAGGGTTCTAGGGAGCAATTGCCATGCTAGAATGCTTCCAGCAGGCATCAGGTATTTAGTGCCTATGGAAAGGTGGCTTCGGGAAAATGCAACTTCAGCAAGAGTATATGATTTCCAAGTGCAACGCAGGTGTCCCTGTGTCCATGAGAACCAGGGTTGTAAGAGATCCATGCAAGCTGCTGCAGCAGCTTAGAGACCTACTTGCAACTGGGACGGCCATACACCCATGCTTTCCAGTAGCTCACCTCCGTACGTTGAAGATGTGGGTAGCCAGCTTTCTCTGCCAGTACCACTCCTGGCCATCCACAGCAAAGATACCTCCGCCCAGGATCTGCCCTAGATTATGTTTGAAGGTCCGCCCCTTCACGAAGTTGTGGCTCTTGGTCTTCAGTACGTACTCCAGATTCTCTGGGCTTGTAACCACGAAGTACGTTGCCATAAACGGCACTGAGAAGGCCCACGTCCGGAAGCTGCACTGGGCTGATTTTTCAAGAACCACGTCGTGCATCCTTGGCATGGCTTTCAAAACGTCTAAGACGTTTCCGATTAGTGGATGAGACTGTAAGGCTTGCAGGGCTGGAGGAAAGGCATGGCTGCCTATGGCATGATACCGCCACTTCAGCAGAGCCAGACCGCTGGAAAAAGCGATGGCGATGCATGCTACAATGTACGGGTAGGCAAAGACATAATACGTGTCCGATGCCATGCTAGATGTAAATCCGGGGGCTGGGCGCTCGAGACTAAATTAAGATCTTGCGTAAAGCAGGACCAAAGGCAAAAACAAGCAAATCTAACAATGCTGATAGCCTGTGTGTAAGCAATTAAGACGAACTAGAGTGCAGGCGATGCCTGGCCTTGATTAGCTTGACATAAGTTCCGTGCATTAGGCAGGGCAGGATTTTTACCACCCGAAGATAACATGCGCACTGCAGAGAGAAAGAGCCGATGCACGGTCACATCATGCAGCGGTACTATTGATGCATATACCATCTAGCATAGCAACGGACTGACTAGCATAGTAACGGAACTCATGCAGGTGACGGGCATCTGGAACAGTTCAGGCGAACACAGTCAGCAGTTTGCGGTTCTTTGTAACTCTGGCCACGTGGCCCCACAGGCGACCACAGGCTGAAGTAGGAGAGGTGCAGCCAGCCTGACTTCCGGCACATGCGCATAGGATCTGATTGAGCAATCAGACACTAGAATTGTTATTGGGTTGAAGAGCATACGTATCAATCTTGCTGATATCATAAGCGGAGGCAAGCCTGGCGGGCTCACTACCCACGCAACACTCAATGTACATGACCGTAGTTAGCATTGAAGTAAGGAAACGGAATTGCCCATATTCTGCTTAGTGCGGGTTTGCTCCTACTGGCCCATGTAGCCCCTATCTTACTACTTCAATACAATACAATACAATACAAGTTGGGGGACTGAAACCCCTCCCCTTATTACTACTTCAACTAATATCTACTTCCATACGGAGGCCGGCAGAACGCCTGCATAATTAGCTGCTACCTACCTACTTCCCCCATGCCGTCCCAGTAAAGTAGGAATAAAAGCTTGCCAAGTATTAAAGAAGGATCTCAACTTGCTACCATTAAAGAAGGCATAAACAATTACAGTTAAACAGTCCACCATCATAAACATAGCATCCAGTTTACTGTCTCGGAACAACTGTTACTATCTTCAGAAGGTTTCCACCTAGTCTCGCGCATTTCCAGCGCATGGTCCTTCACCAAAAAAGATAGCAAATTGCCTATCTTCCCATCTCGACCAAAAAACATACGGTGTGAGCAGCGGATTCCATGCCGCCCTTAGCAACATCTCCCACACGACCACATAACGCTTTGTACAGATGGTACGCACAACATATTTTCAGTGGCAGCAGTGTCCCCAATTCACACACTTCACATTACAACCCCCACATGTTCAATCTCAGACACAGACTCGTCGCACTCCCCCACCATCCCAATCTCTATTTCCATCTCAAAACCCATCCAGTTTCTACCCACTATACATCATTGCGTTCAGCCAACCAAAAAAACCAACTTTAACATCCGGGCCCGAGACCTGAAGTCAAAACGACCCAAGCCACCACCCCAGCCACCCTAGCACCACCCTCACCACCACTCATAAGAGACACATCCACCAGCCAAGCCAACCCCATTTCACAGTTCAAACAATCCCATACTTTAACATCCTCGCCTAGACCACCTCCACTCTCAGAAAAGTGGCGGGGCTGCAGACCACCTCCACTCTCCAGAAGTAGTGATGGGCTGTAGACCACCACCACTCTTAGAAGAAGTGGCGGGGCTGGGGTGAAGTAGGTGTGTTAGGCACCTCCTCCTCATCCTTCTGCAGCGGCACCTTCTCAATCAGCGGACGCATCTTCAACACATACAGCATCTCCAGGTAGCGCTTGGTTTCAGAGCGCTCCAAGTTGCTCACATGCTTCCAGAAGCCATACACACTGCTAAGGGTGAGCAGGCGCTTGGCATAGATCTCCCAAGTGTAGCGGCTGTAGATGCGCTCCAGGCCCTGCTTGCTGATCCGCTCCCAGTAGGCATGGTCACCAGCACAGCGCTCAAAGAAGTCCGCCATCAGATCAGCAGCCTGCAGAGGACCAAAAATATTACCACTAATAACCACTATTTTGTAGTTTGTTTTGTTTATATGGTTAAAATAGATACACATGTTTTGGTTTGTATTTTTTGTTGTGTTTTGATTTTAATTATTTATTCTTTGTTGCCCCAACACCTAAACAAACCAACAATATAAATCCTACCCTCCGCACAAAACTAACAAACTCGCCACCTATGTGTTGTGTTTATGGGTTGTTTTGAAGGGACAAACAGAGCATGCGGTAGTCAAACAAACACAGCATGCAGTAATCATAACGATAGGAGGATGCAGGAATCATACCAAGTAGAGCATGCAGGAGTCATAACGAAAGGAGCATGCAGGAGCCATACCAAGTACAGCGTGCAGTAATCATAACCAACGGCGGGAGCATGCGAGACTCCTAACAAGCAGAGCACACATGAGAGGCATCGCGAGAGACTGTCAGGCAGGGTGTGTTAGCGCACAAGTGAAGGGCTGGCATGAAGAGACAGAGCAGCTAGGAATCATCAGGTTTGCAAAGCAGTGCAGATCAGTACTCAAATGGTCAAAGGAGACCAGCTGCGGAGGTGAGAGCCTGGGCGCTGACAGCCTGTCCAAGCAAGACATATCAACATCCGGAAAAAAACCATTCGCAGCCAAGGCAAATGTCCTGCAGCAGCAGCAAAGCAGGGTGCACGCAGACAAGCTCACTTCCTATATGTTTTGCAAGCAGCGCAGAGATTGCTTCCACCACCACTTAAGAGACTATAGATGGTGCCCTACAGACTACATTAGGCTCAAGTGAGAGTTAGTAGCACACTTATCCCTTCTGTACCAGCTCTCATAAAGTTCCTGCGTTGCAAGCTCCCTGGAGGAGACATGTTCCTCCCAGCCCCACATGTCTGTCGAGCTACCGTCAGTTGCACCCCCCCCCCCTCCGCCTTCCGTCACAACCCCCAAACCCCACCCACCTGCCCCTACTCCCCCTCTTCCAGCCATCTCCACAACCCCCCCCCTCCCACTGCCTTCCCTCAATCCCGCCATCCCCCCCTCCTTACCGCAGCACCATGATAGGGATTAATGTGGAACCCACTCTTGCCATGCTTGATGATCTCACTAGGACCTCCATTACATGTAGCAAAGGTGGGCAAGCCACAGGTCATAGCTTCAATTACTGTCAGACCAAAGGCCTCATAGAGGGCAGGCTGTACAAAGGCGCCCCGGGTGTCAGCTACAAAGCGGTACAGCTCCCCATTGATAACGCGGTTCTTCTGAGCTACAATCCACCGCAGGGAGTCCTGTATAGAGGGAGAGCATGTGTGTGCATTTTTATCCCTCCTGATGAAGGCCGAAAAGGCCGAAACGCGTTGTGTAAATGTGTAATTCCATATTAAGTTCTCAGCTTGTTAATTTTGTGACTGAAACAGCTCACGCCCTCAGGCAAACAACAAGGCATTTCCTTTCTTGTTTACAGCAACAATCCACCGCAGGGAGTCCTGCAGACGGGAAGCTGGACGAAAAGCAGCAGGTGTCTCGGAATGATGTAAGCAAGGAGTACACAAAACATGCAAGGTGTGGCAACCGCACGAGGGCTGCCAGGTGAGGACCGACCAAAGACAGCTAGAAGGGCGAAGAGCGAGCTTGTAACAGCGTGCTGTACCTAGCTAGGACACTTTGATTGTTTTCAGAAGGCAGGTGCCCACTGTACTACGCCTTCTTCCTTAACTGTATGCCACCATGCAAGCATAAATGTAAGAATGTACCAACACGCATGCTAGGGATGGACCAGGCATACAGCACTAGATAGCACAATAACACCTCCACTCCCTCACTAAAGATGAAGCAAGATCCGCTGGCGCTGAAAACGGGCGCAGTTACAATACTGCTCTTACCTTCAAGTCATAGTCCTTTATGAGCTGATGCATCTTCTCACACTCAGCACTCTCCTCCCTGTCCCCGGTATCCTCAGGGCTGATCACACCACCCACCACCACCAGGTTGACCAGACCACGCAAGCGGCTGCTCTGAGCGTACCTGTAGGGAACAGTCATTGGACAGATTTAGAGAAGTTGGGCAGAACAGAAAGCGGATACGACTTCGTGAGTGAGACTTTGTGTTGACTCGGTCCAGTCTCGCCATGGTAAACAGGAGGGGCTTGCTATGGTCCTTTCTTCCCGGTATAGCAATGGCATGCTCATACAGGTCCTGACCATCCTTTCCACCTAACGGTCCATATCCCAACCCCCACTTCAACACGCCACCAAGCCGGTCAAATTCTTGACTCAGTCCAGTCTTGCCATGGTAAATACGATGGGCTTGCTATGGTTCTTTCTTACCGGTATCGCAATGGCTTGCTCATATAGGGCTGATCACTCTTTCCACCCCATTATTATCATTACTACATTCCCTGATACCCCATAGCAGCTACAGAAACAGGGGCGGAACAACATAGTACCATACATCCCTTCCCTCACTTACCACTCCACCAAGCCGGTCAAGTTTTTGACTCGGTCCAGTCTCGCCATGGTAAACAGGATAGGCTTGCTATGGTCCTTGAGCACACCAATGGCTGTAGGCTCCTCACTGGTCCCATACACCAGCTCATTCAGCCCCGGGTGTAGGCTGGTCAGCCGCCGCTCAGTGGCGGAGTATGGGAAGTAGATCTCAGAATCAGCTCCAGGAGACACGATGTTGAACTTGGGGTCATACACATCTATGCCCTGTGATCAAAGCAAATGCACAGGGGGAGGATATGTCGGTGAGATACTAACCCAGTATCTTACAAGACCTAATGGGTACACTTAAAAGACTGCAGGCTTGACAGACTCAAGTGACAGAATGAAGTTTGCTACTTTGGCCTTTTTTAAGGGTGGAAAAGAAAAAGGGGAAACTGACTACATCTGTACCTGTTCTACGCCTCTGCAGTATCTGCTGAGCTCTTCTGAGATACCATACTACACAAGCTGATATCCTCCAGGCAAACAGAGACAATCCATAGGCTCCACCCTAAACATTTAAATATTAACATCTTCCGGAAGTAGCGAACTACAGGAAACTGCTGCGTAGACACTACTAAAGACACGAGTAGGGAGCTACAGGCAGTTGCTGCGTAGGCACTTTCATGTTCTGCTGCTCCTCACCTCCACCACTCTGTACAGCCCTGGCATGGTGAAGGCCTTCATGGACTCGTACTGCCCCACTAGAGTGTCATTCCCAGCAATCTCCTGGTAGGTTGATGTGATGATGAAATCAGCATGGTTCATGGCAATCAGATCAGCTGTGAACTGACAGCTGAAGTGATAGGTGGGGTCCATCTTCTCCCTAGCAAAATGACAGAACAGAGACAAAGAACAGAGGAAGATTACTTGGTTACGAGAGGCTGGGGGGTTTTGCAATGAGAGATCAGGGCACAGGCGCCCAAGCAACATAAAAAAGACCCCATGCAAAAGGCAGAGAATGAGCATTTGAATAACAGGCATGTTATGTTGGGAAGATATGCGTCAATCTGATATGAGAGATCATTTACCAAAGCTCGTTCAGAAAAGGGCAGTCTTACGTAACATCCACACACACACTACAGACAGGAAAGATTTCCAGAGGAGTTTTGTTCCAACCACCATGGGTTTTCCCTGGGCACAATAGAATTGTCAATACCCCAGAGGACAACTTCCAATCTTCACCTTCCCTTCCTCCCCGCATGCACAGGCTGCCCATGCTCATCCTACTATAAATAACTTCACCTCTGATTTGTACATATGCAAATCCTGATGCATTAGTTATCCTCTTCTGCACCTGCAGTACTACATGTATTGCTATCTGCCCCCCCCCCCCCCAAATATCAACTGCACCTGCCAGCTTCCCTTCTGTCCCTTTGCCTCTCAGCAGCTGCTGTCAGCATCATGACACACTTCCTCCCTTCCTCCAAGCAAATGCAATGATATGCATATCCTTTCTTACATCAACCCAGCTGTTACCTTTGACTTGCCCACCCCTACACTCCAAAACTCCGAGAATCCCTTCTCTGACTTCCCAATCTTACCAGTTGATATCTGCATCCTGATACTTGGTCTTTTCCAAGGCATGTGCAATGTTACATTGGGTCACAAACATCCTGCGAGTCAGCAAGCTGGCCACCAAGTTCCCATCACTGTAGTTCCCAATGATCAGATCTGGCTGCCCCATCTCAGCAAGAACCTCACGCTGAACATCCAGGGTGAAGCGCTCCAGGTAGGGCCACAGGTCAAAGCGGGATACCCACTTGCGCAGCACCTGACAATTAGGAGAGTGTGGGAAGCGGAAAGTAGTTTAGGCTTAATATTATGGTTAGGGTTTGGTTTGGTTAGGGTTTGGTTTAATTAAGGGTTGGAATAGTTTTGGTTAGGGTTTGGTATGGTTTGGGCAGCACCTGACCGGAAGCAGGGCATGGGGAGGGGGCAAAGGTCAAAGGCGAGTAGTAGGGGCCAATAGAAGCAGGATGCATGTGGTAACATGGGCAAGACGAGTCTGGTATGGCTCAAGAGGGGATTGGTCTAGGTATGGGTGGCATACCAGAGATAAGTTCCTATCAGCATAAGGTGCGCAAACTCCTGCAAAGGGCTATGAAGGTAACTAGCAAGGGCGGACAGGACAGTAGAGTTGCCTTCTTTCTATCACAACTAATGTAACCCACGATATGCTGACATCTACCGAAATCCTCATAATGTACACATCCCCCCTTCTACTACAAGATGCCCATGCCACCCACTGAAGAAGTACATGTGATTTTCACTTTGAACAATCAATCAGCCTCGCCAAACCTAGCGACTAGTACCCCCCCCCCCATCCACTAAGAGCAATTGACCCCCCCCCCCCCTCACACACATACCTTGCCATCATTATCTCTGAAGGGGATGCGCAGGATGTACGCAAACTCTGTGCCATGGATGCGCTCAATGCGTTGGTTACATGTGTTGCCCCGTGCCTCTGGTATGAGACGTGTCACCACAATGACCTTGGGGATCACCTCAGGCAGACCCTGCTCGTGTAACCTACGCCTCAACTCCTGCTCTAACGCTCTCACTTGATCCAGGATGTACACCACCTGTATGGGGAGGCAAAAGAGAACACAAGGTAACACACATGGGTTTGTCACAAAAGCAAAGCGGGCCCCAGCAGAAACCAAGAATGGAATGACCTCAACCAGACCCTGCTCAAGTAACCTACGCTTTAGCTCCTGCTCTAAAGCTCTCACTTGCTCCAGGATGTACACCACTTGGAATGGGGTGCAAGAAGACCACTTACGAGGTCTGGTTTTCACTGATCCTCAACATTACAATGAAGAAGCAGAAAAAACACAATGTGTATGTGTCGAGGGCTTTTAGCTGCACAGTGTGCAATCACACATGCCCTTATCCCAGACGGCGTCACCATGAAACACACAGTAAGCTCCCAGCATATACATATGGGTCTGCTATTTCACCACTTCAACCAGATCAACAACAAACATCACCAGAGTTCCCTTCGGTTGTGCAGGAACCTATAGCACGACCATCCGCAAAAGGACAATGTACAGCAATGTCGAGCCCCTACCAGCCGCCAAAACCCTACCCCCCTCCCTCACCTACCCCCCTACGTCTGGCAGTCTCAGCACATTGCTCCCCCACCCCACCCCACCCCACCCCACCCTTCTCTCTCCCACCACCCCCCTCTCCCTCTCCCCCACCCCCTCCACCCCTCCCTCACCTGTCCCCCAGTGTCAGGCAGGCCCAGCACATTGCTCTGACCAAAGTATCCATGCGGTGACATGATAACCACATTCATCACCATGGGCAGATGACCCAGGAAGGCCTCCAAGCTCTCAGCATCTGGTGCCTGAGGGAACAACAGCAGCAGCAGAGGTCACTTAATTTGTAAATACATCCATACTAAAATTCTTCCTCAGGTGAGCAACAAAAGGCATGTGGGGCAACTAACAACAGCCGAAGACCAGGTTCATTGATAACATAGCACTTCATAATATGCCACCACAGAAGTGCCATAGGTTCCACACATCCAGCTCTTACAAAAACAGAGAGTATAACTCCATTGGTAAAAGATTCTAGAGAGCATAGCTTAGGAAACGCAGCAAACCCCATGTGGGGGTAAAAGAGCTGCGGGGAACATCAGGAGCTTGCTGGGCAACAGCAGCACCGGGGGAGCATGTCATTGGATCCATATACAATGGCATACAAAACCATTAGAGCTGCAGTATGCAGTAATAGTAGAAACCTTGATGTTGGTCAAGTTGCTCCAGCTGCTAGGCACATTAATTACCCCACCTCCTTGAGCTTGTAGAACAATAAGGTGTCCCGAATGTCCCAGTCTTCCTAAGCCCCCTGGAACTACACCCCCAACCTTCCTCTGGATATCCTCCCCACTTCCTCCTTTCTTCCAGCACCAGCTTTATCTGCTTCCTTTATCACCACTTCAGACGACCTCCCCAGCCCACTTAACCCAGCCTTGCCTCAGCACGCACTCTCATCTTATGCTGCGTGCCTGCACGTACTGAAACACTACACCTGTGGACCAAAACACTCCCATCATCCTGTTCCCCCTCCCCACCTGCAGTATATCCAGCAGTAGCCTGATCTGCTCCTTGGTCTTCGCCGCATCTCTCCCCCAGCCCCTCTCAAAGCCCATGTCATACAGCCTGGGGGCAAAGTCATTCCACTCCACCTGCAGACCATAGCAACAGCTTAACTTGGAGCGATGGCATAAGCAGAAAGCAACACTTTACACCAGAGACGGATCTTTAACATGTGTCGTGGCAGGCCCCCTCCTCATCCCATCTCATGCCATTTTTTGTGCCCAACCCCTTCCCTTACATAACCACACACCCTGTACATGTATTGCCCCTTTGCTGTTCCCTCACCCGGCTTGCAACACCCCCATACGACCACGTCAAAACCCTCCTCCATGCCCCTCCCACAGGCCTGTCAACTTCTCCACCCTCCTTCACTCCCTCACCTCATCATCCAGCTCATCTAGATAAATATCCCAAGGTCAGAAGGTGTAATGTGCTACGGCAAGGCCCTCCTGTCCTTGAACCTACACTGGTGTCCCCATGACCTCGCGCCTCTTTTTCTTTCTCTACATATTCGCCCTGAGCAGCGCTGTCTGCACCACTGTGCCCAGTCTCCTGCCCATTCCCCTCAGAACCATCTGCAATCATCTCAATACCTCACCACACCCCTCCCTACAATACATCCCCCCCCTTCTCCCCTCCTTCCCCACCCAGCCTCCTCTCCCCACCCAGCCTCCCCCGCAGCCGCCTCCCTTCTCTCACCTCACCATCCAGTCCATCCAAATACCTATCCGCCCTGAGCAGTGCCGTCTGCAGTGGCTGCAATGTCAACTTACCACCCCCAATATACACCACCCCCATGGCTGACACTCCACTCTCCTGCAACTTAAACCACTTCCCACACCCCCAAAAGCCCAGGCCTCAAACCCTTCTCCAAATACCCCCCTCACCACCCCACCCCCTCACCCCGCAACCCCCCACCTCACTTCCTTGCACCCCCAAGACCCCAGGCCTCGAACCCTGCCTCCAATTAACCCAGCAACCCCCTCTCCCCCTGCAGCCCCCCCCACCCTCTCACCTCATCATCCAATTCATCCAGATACCTATCAGCCCTGAGCAGAGACGTCAGCAGCTGCTGCAAGGTCACCAGCTTGGTGGCATTGATCATCAACTTGGTGCTTTGGTGCCTCATATCCCGCAGAAACTCGAACAGCTCAATCTTCCCCTCATTCACAGCGCCATTGGTTCCCTGGAACATGCTGCTGCTCAGATGCCTGTTCAGGAACTTCACGCCGTCACCCACCCACTTGGCCATCTGCATGCGGGGGAAGTTGCGGTTGAAGGGGCCCAGGTCAATCTCAAGGACCTTGTAGGGGTTCTCCTCCTCCTCAGCCTCACCACCTGTGGAAAAAAATAGAGAGCAGCAGGGTGTTATTCCCGGGTTACTAATCGGTTACTAACTGGTTACCAGGACCTTGCAGAGATTCCGATCCTCAGCCTCACCCCCTGTGAGACCACATAAGAGAGCAGCAGGGTGTTACTCTCCAGTTAGTAAAAGGTTACTGACCAGTTACTAGTCGGTTACTGATCAGTTACCAGCACCTTGTAGAGGTTCCTTCTCGGCCTCGCCACCTGCGGGAGCTTTAGGAAACACATATTCACAGCTAGGATGAGAGCTTCCCAATCAGGCAAGGCAATGTACAAAACAATGCATGTAGAAAACACCACGGCAATGCATGCAGAAAGAACAGAGCAACCAGAGCCAAGTATTGGCACTGACGAGCAGCCCAATAGCAACCAGGACAACGAAGGAAACAGTCCACTCCCCATGGTGTTTTAAGGAAACATATGGTACTTTTATCCCAATATCCCGATTTGGGACGTGCGCCCAATTAGCGCCGTATTCCACATGCCATGTCATACCTCGGGCTACCTGTCAAACACGCCTATTTCCTGCTCACCTGGTGCAAGTTGTTCCTTAAAGGCCAGGTACTCCCCCGCAGTCATTTCCTCCACAGTGAAGTCATCCATCTGGAAGCGTAGGTACATCCAGCTACCCGCCTTAGGCCGCAGCGCAATGGCAATGCGAGGAGCAAGGGCCACAGCCTCTACTGCAGTGCGGAGCAGCGATGCAAAGGGCGTGAACATGACTTCGGCATTGTCATGGTCTTGTGCGATGCGCTCAAGTTCATCCACTAGCTGATGTGGGAGGATGATGGGAGTGGCTACCCCGATCTCCAGGCACCTGAGAAAGCAGCAAGGGATAGTACCAGTCAGCGGAGTTAGAAGGGTCCATCAATGTGTGGAAAAGGTGTGGCCGTGCAAGATAGTGGTGCCTTTGCATGTGTACAAACAGGAAAATTGCAGCAGTAGATGGTACCCTTTGTGTACCCCTCCCCATGAGTACCTGATATGCTCATAAGGGTTTAGGCAGAGGTATGGAGGGGCGACAGGATCCAGGCGGCAGCTAAGGTCAAGGCATAGGGCCTTTGTGCTGCTTCCAATTGCTCAACGATTCTCAGCTGCTGCAGACTACAGTCGGGAAACCTGTCGCATAACGGCAGCAAAGGATGTCAACATGCACCACCTACGGTCTGATGGGAGTCAGTTCCTTTCCTGCTTCGAAGCACACGAGATGTCAGCGAGGTGAGGGAGCTGTGCTGCTGCTGCTGCTGCTGCCCCTGTTGTTGCTGTTGCTGGTGCTGCTTGCCTGTAAATCGGGAGTACAATGGAGTTTACAGACCTGCCCAGCTGCAGCAACAGCCGACTTACTTGCACAATAGCCCGTAAAGCTCGTTCCGCATAGATGTGCAGGCATTACGCACGATGTCAATTGGGCGTCCAGTGAAGCTGAGCCTGCGGGTGAGCCCTTGGACCTTGGTGGTGGGTGGAGCCTTCTGATCCGGCAAGGAAGAGGTGCGCGTTGCCACATTAGGGTCTGGAACGGCTGTGCTTGCAAGAGTCTTGCCTGGTGGGATGGCCCCGTCAGCATTAGCTTGAGTGGCGCTGTCCGCCATTGTGACGATCTCTGGTGATAGAAGACCAGAAGCACCATGTAGACTAAGAGCGCAGGCGCATGGTTAGGTTGGAAACATTTAATATGCTTCTTGGCCAAACGGACTTGCAAAGGTGAGGGTAGAGCTGCACCCGCAGTCCGTCCCGGTTCGTCCAGAGTAAAGTGCAAGTTGCGACGTATGGGACAACATGCCAGCATGAACCGACCGGAAGAAATCTTATCTTACAGGTCAACGGGAAATCAGAAAGCAGCTGCTTGATACATGTGGACGTTTTGCGCGCGCAGCAGGTACCCCTCCGTACTGCAGATGCCACGGACACCCAAAAGCAGTCTTGCTGGGCTTTCAGCTCCATCACAATCATCCTGTTCATGCAAACACACTCCAGATTCTGGGCCTTGCCATACACGCTTCCTCACGGCATTATGACCACTGCATCCGTGACGAAGGGTCTCCTTAAACATCGCAGGAACACTCACCTTGAACCTTAATCCGGCACTCACAGAATAGGCAGGTGCTGCTCGTTAAAATATGAAGTCTAAGCAGAGCCGTAGAGACGGCACCTAAGCCAAGGCGCCAGCTCGATATCCCTGACGATCCTACCGGGACCTTGCCAAACGTCGATAGCAAGAGCCAAATCTCTCGCTAAGTTGTCATCGCGGCGCGTGCGCGTTGCCCTTATACGCGTTTATGAGGATCGAGCAGATCAAGGCAGGGAAATGGGCAGGCAGAAAAGAAACAGCCAATGACGACACAAGGTTCGCACTCGGTGGGAGTGCTCCGATGCTAGCCTTCTGACCGTTAAATCAAGCCGTTTGCAGACACGGGCAACCAGCCTACCCACTGAGAGGCGCCTTTTATGCCGTTGCATGTTTGGGCTAATATAATATACGTAACCATCTTGCTAGCATGACCATGGGCGTTTCCGCCTGCAGTGTTGTGGCGCAATCTGAATAGATGGACAAAGGAGAGCAGACGTTAGCTTGCCTCTCCACATCTACTGGGGTCCAAGGCAATTCGCCTATTGAGCCGGCTCGGGAGCCTGGCCCGGAGCATAGACGCAGGTGTATTCAGCCCGGGCTATCGGAAAAGCGTCGAGCGGCCAACAGAGAGAGGAACTCCCGAACGAACAGTCAGTGGAACTGGGACATTACTGGACACAACCAAGCTGATGCCTCTGCCCCAAGCAACCAATCGACACCGCTGCCACTGCAACAATAAAGACGAGGGGTCATGGCTATCCACAAGAGATGCACACCATGACTACTTCAATAGCATCAAGCTCCTCCCATGAGTGAACTCAATCTAACTCTCAGCATGATGTCGTACGAAGCGTGACATCCTTATCCCTTGAACTCCCTTATAGCATACCCTCCCAGTAAACAAAAAGACAACCATTGAACGCATGATAACCTCAAGAGGGTTGCTAGCTCAACGCTCAAGCCGCACCATCGCATGGATCCAAAGGCAATCGCTTCCAGACCAAAGACCAGGACACCAAAACATCACAAATCAAATCTCAATTTTCCTTTAATGTCTAGCAGCACCAACCAAGCCCGACCCTCACACCTTAAACTTAGGCCGCAATGCCGCTAGCCTCCCTTGCAGCCCCAGTGGCAAGCTGCTCCTCCCCTTCTGCTCCGCCACCTCCCACTCCTCCTGCAGCTGCTTCTTCTGCTTGCTGGTACAACACATGAGCGCCATATCAAACCGCGGCACACCACATAGCGCACCTAACAACTCCACTGCTGCCCCAGGAGACAACCTGCTTGCTTTGGGGCCTCCATCCTCTCCCTTGGTCTCTACCCTACTGCTGCTATTGCTGCCACCCTCGGCCCCGTTTCCCTGTCCATCCCCTTCCCCTGCTGCTGCTACCACACAGTTCTGCTCTACAGGACCTGCACTACCACCCGCTGCTCCTCCTGCTCCTGCTGTTGCTGTCTCAGGGGGCCTTGATATCACCTCGAGAGCTGTTGTTGCGATATCAATGAGCACTGCAGCTGTCAAGCTCTGTTTGAACACCGTTGCCATCTGCTCCGGCTTTATCAAAGCCAGGTAATGCGCCTGCAGCAAGGCACAATACCATACAGGATATAAGTGAAGACTGCTTGGTATCAGCATATTACCTCAGCAAAAGTCAAGAAGTAGCATGAGCAAGCTCTGATGATCATTATTATCTTTTGTAATCCCATGATGGGGGTATTGGATGAGCAGTGTGGCTACTAAAGTCTTGCATTGCTTTGGCCAGACAAATCCTTAGCCCAGAAGATCACAGACCATTCAAGATCTGTGAGATGCCCTGCTTAGTTGCAGCTCCTCCAATAACATCATCAGCAACAAGGTCTCCTGCCCGTAGACCATCCCAGTTGTGTGGTTTGCGATCGTGCATTGCCTCCCCAACAGAGTAACTTGTGACAAGCATGGCGAGGCTCCCTCTTCTCCCATTACCATGGCCTGCCACGCCTCTGCCATCGCTTACAACACAGGGAACACATAAATGAGTGTACATACGAGCGTGAAATACAGAAACCCTGCATCTCCTCCCATAGATATCATTACACGCCCCATAGAGACAACTTCGGCTGCGGAGGCGACTTCAGCAGCCGGGAGCTCAACGAAAAGTGCAGATCTAGGCCCTGAACCCCCTTAGGCCCTGAACCCCGCACTCCTTCGGTGACCCAACTTCATTTGCGCCTGTCTTTCTAGCATTGCTAAGCAAGCTCCACGCACGCGGCGCCCTCAACACGGTGGGCATGGGCGCGTGTACAGACGACAACTATTTCCCAGCAGTCCTACTAAAGTGCAGCAACTCTAGCAGGAACTTTACCATGCTTTTACATGCCCTCTCCAAAGCCCTAAACCCTACCCACCCCCCAATCCCCTCACCTGCAGTCCCTTGTCTCCCTTCAGAGTGCGCCAAGCTGCCTCAAACTCCACACTGGTCCTGGGGCACTTCAGATGTGACAGCACACGCACCGCTAGCTTCTCAGCAGCTGCTGCTGCTGCTAGACGAGTCTTCTGCTCCGCTGCTGCTGCCTGGCGGGGTGACACCCTTGGTGACCCCTTGGGTAACCCGGAGGGTGACACCTGCTGGGGGATGGAAGCTGATGCTGGGGCTGCGCCTGCTACTGCTGCTGCTGCTGCTGGTGGTGCTGTACCAGGTTGCGTGGTTTTAGAGCCTGAAGGTGATGCTGGGCTGCCTTTACTGCTGCTGATGCTAGTAGTGGTGGTGGTAGGTACCGCTAGTGGCGAGGGTGCTGCAGGGTGGGGTGGAGTAATGGGCCTTGGTGTGTCTGGAGGGGGAATAGCACCAGGAGGAGCCTGTGCTGGTCTGCTACTGCGAGTGGTGTCAGGGGTGAGGCCTTGCAAGGCAGCGGCTGCAGCAGCTGCAGGGGTGACCTCTGCTGCTTTGCATGTTACGTTTAGCTGCTGCTGGGGATGGCTGATGCCTGTGAGGCTCTGCTGCTGGAGGTGCTGCTGGAGACAGGTGTCTCTATCTAAGCGCAGGGCCTGGCTGCTTGGCTCCAATCTAAGTGCTGCTTCAAAGTCCTGAGCAGCTTCCAGCAGCTTCCCTAGGGCTTTTCTTGCTGTACCCCGGCGCTGGTAGGCTTTAAGGTACGTAGGGTCTAGCTCCAGGGCTTTTGAACAAGCCTGTTCTGCTTTTGCGTGGTTATTCAGCTTCAGGTGGGCCATGGCTGCGTTGGCATATGCGAGGCAGTTGGGCTCGACTGCGGAGCTTTTTGCGTAGCATTTGAGCGCTTCGTCGTAGTGGCCGGCTTGAAAGAGCTGATTGCCACGATCTTTCCAGCCAGTTGCAGTGCTGGGTTCGACTGGGGCATTAGGGGTCCGGTCTAGGGGGTGCACCGAGTCTGCTGCAGAGGGCTTGGATGATGCAGGTTGTGGACGAGGAGGTGGAACACTGGTCTGCTGCTGCGTTTGATCAGGCTTCGCACTGCGATTCTCGCACGACTGCAAAGCTGCATCTACGTCAAACTGGTCCCACTTCTTGTAGTTTTTGTAAGTGTGTGCTGCAGGGTGGCTGCTGGGGGCATTCAAGGAGAGGTGTGTCGTGCTTGATTGGGTTTGATTGCTATCCAAGGCTGGCTCCTGCAGCTCTGGGGGTGGTGCTTCTACCGCACTGTCCTTACGCCCGCGTACTCCGGGTACGGCAGCTGCTGGTTGGGTTGTTGCTTGTTTGCTGCTTTTGGACTTAATGCCTTGTTGCCATGCCAGAAGGTCATGCAGGTATTCCTGAGCTTCTTGAACATTCTGTCGAATTTGAAGTTGAGCTTCCATCGCATGCAAACATCCGGCAGATGAGCTTCAGCGCAACCAAACAGACAGATGATCTGGCGATCTATAAGCCGCTAAATAAATGCATGGCTGGCCCTGGGATTGGGGATGTATGCATTTGCCCGCCATCGAGTATGCCGGCACACCAGCTAGGTCACTAGCACAACCACATCCCCTCCCCTTTGTCACGGGCCTCGGCATAACTGGCATGTCGCGGGTGCTTCCGATGGACATATGTCATCTACATTGTTGTGCGCCATATCCGTGTGTGTATTCCCCATGGAGGCACTGCATGCCCATGGCAGACCGAGCGAACTGTAACCATGCTGCGCAATGCGGATCAGCTGCCTTTGAAGGCATAGCTGAGCAGTAGTTTCGACTTGCCATCTGCTGCAACAATGAGCTCTTTAACTGGGGTGGCGCATGTGGCTGCTGTACTCGATGCAGAGCTGTCTAAGCCCGACCCGTGCATTGCCACCGCATCCATCGCCGTGGGAGCATTGCAGGAGCTGATACTCTCCAGAAAATCCCTCAGTCCATCTCAACTAGAGGTCTGTACCCATATGTAATCAGCATCATTGACCCTTGTCACATCTGCAAGCAGCTGGGCGTACCCCAGACCTCACGCAGCATGGTTCGAGTACTCTAGAACCAGTCTCAACCGACTCGCACTACGGTTTCTGCTGTTATGATCGTAAAAGCTGCGGTGTAGCCGCAGTTGCTACTGCAGATACTGCATGCCCAAGCATGATAACCAAGTGCAGCGTCAAGGATCCTAAGTGCATGGCTGCTCGTACTATGCACAGTCACCAGCCTTTTGGGGGTCTATATGGCAACAAATATGCATATCCTACTTGCAGGAGCGGATCCAGATCTACCAAGATCGCTTCAACCAGCAGCTGCTTTCTCCAGCAAGAGCCAAGATTGCCAAATGCAAAACTCCCCAGGTACAGCTAAACCCTCACTGTTCCCGTGTCTTTCTCCACAGTCCTCTCTCAAGCCTGCTTTTGCCTTTATATAACTCTTGAGCTCTAGTGGAGAGTCCATGCCATCCAGCAGTGAGCCTCCATGGGCATCTGTAAGCTTGTCAAGAGTCATTAATGTTGGTGGTTCTTCTTCTTCCCTTGAGTAGGTAAATAGGGTTTGATCGTTTTGACACAGCTGCCTTGTGTGCAGCCACATTTAACTTTTTAGCATGGTTGTTTGTTTACTCAGGTATGTTTCATCTCGCATGTGGATAAGTAGGCTCATGCAGTGGTCACTGCAGAGGCTGCAGTGGTGTGTCTCCCTCTTGTGGTCCCAGCTATTGTCCTACCTAGTTCCAGTTTCTCACTTAAGACCCCCTGTCCCCCCTGCAGGCTCAAGTGATAGCAGTGGCCAAGATGCTGTGCAGCAAGTTGGTCAAAGCGCCTGCACACAAGCAACCTTTGCATTCACAGGTGCGGCAAAGGTAGCTACTGGACTCAATTCCAAGTTTCACTAAGTGTGATTGTATGTAGTCATTATGGCAATGCCTTGTTGGCATCTGCTGGAATTCGGCAAGGAAGCTGTGCCACTGTAATAGAACATTAAAGTAATACTAACTGTAACGGAACATTTTACTATTCCCCTACATCAATGCCTTGTGGTCCAATAGTGACAGAAGAAGCATGGCCTATTGGGAGAAACACATATAACTGCCATCTGGAGGTTACCCTGCCTTGCATGTTGAGGTCAGATGAAGATTTAGTTTTTCTCCTACTGCCCCAGTTGAAATTTCACCACATGCATTGCCTAACTCCAAGACACTGAATCCTCCTGTCCTGTCTGCAGTATCTGGCAACAGCTTTACGTGACCAAGGTGCCAAGACCCTGGACTGCCTTGGCATTGCTACTGTAGTACTTGCTCTTTGTCAGCAGCTGGGGAAGGAGCTGGGGCAGCAACCAGGAGCAACTGGAAACAGGAGCAGCAACAACAACAAGAGCAGCAGCAGCAGTGGTGGTAGTGCTTTGTCTCTGTCTGATTGTCACCTCATGGTTTCAGATGATCACTGCTGGGTGGCACTGGCCCCAGATGGGAGCTTGGAAGATAGGCGGACAGTGCATGTGGAGGTCACTAGCTGCAAGTGAGTTGGGGATTTGCACAATCGAACCACATGGTGTGGTATAGTCAGTGTTTAAAAATCCCTTACTGATGTGCTTGATATTTACAGCAGGTTCTGCTATGGTTGCATGTTGGTGTTGGAGCTTGCCTGAAAGGGTGAGCCGCAAAGCAATACTTCTGTAAAAAGCTTCCGTCAGTAGCAAGTGGAAATATCATTCAGGAGGTTTTGGAACCATAGCTGAGATGTACATCATATTTCTGCCTGCTGCTTTTAATTCGTAGTAGCAATCCCTCCTCCAAACAGCAGCCCTGTGCATGCCCAGGCTATGCTCGACAAGCTTTCCATATGCTTTCACTAGAGAACCTCTGCAGTTTGGTGGTGGGACCGTAATGTATACATACATTCACGTTGTACTCATACAAGAGCGATGTCCAGAGCATTTTGTACTTTGCATTCACCACCCATCCACAGTCTTGCCATGTGCTCTACTCAAAGACTTGAGCCCCAGACCCTAAACCGCCTTGCCTTCCCCCCCTGCAGGCCCCTAAGCCCTAATGACATGCGTGGGTGGCTTTATGCTGGAGGTCAAGGCATGTTAGCTAAACCCCATCAGGTGGTGTTGCTGCTGGTGGCTGGCATGATGCCTGAAGCAGCAGATGACAGTGATGATGAAGACATAGCACAGGCTCTGGGGCAAGCTCAGATGCAGCTGCTGGAGGGACTTGGGAAGAAATACCCCCAGGCACTGTTCTACAGTCATTACTATAGATGGGGGCTTCTGGTGCAGGTGAGTAGAGACCTGCTGGTTCTGTTATCGGCCAGGAGATCCAAGGGCGGTGGGTCATGTTGGGGAGGTCTTTTAGACTGGAGCGCCTACCTGATATGTTCTTTGTCCTGAGCTCTCCTTAGTGGAGCTACACCTCACATAGTGTAATGTTTCCGTAACGCCAGCCAGGTGATGTGAGTAGAATAACCAGAGTCACGACTTGGGGATGGTTTATTGCAGTTTCTCAATTGACATGTCTGGATGAGCAGCTTGAGGTGCAGGGCCCATGGCACTTTTTGTTTTGGATCATATCATGAAATGTAGTGATGGATGAGGAGCCACACGACACTTGTTGAGCGTTGTACAGCAATGGCCTGAGATGAGCTAAGATACAGAAACATCGGCACCCTTGGGGTCTGAGAGCTTGCAATCTATGCAGTTCTTTAGACAACACAGACAATATGGGCTGGCAAGGCTGCTAAACCCTATCTGCCGCCCCTGTTGTCTCACCAGATACACCAGAATCTCTTCAATGCAGTTGCAGCACGACACTTTGGAGGATTCTTGATTTTTTGAACATAGCCTGCACACCTTTCAACCAAGCTGTTTGCTGCTATTGTGATGTACAGGAGCAAGAGGTGAATGAGCTTGAGCAAGCAGCCGATGCAGGCAATGTGCAGCAGCTGAGCCACCTGGCATTTCAGCCCCAGCCCCAGTCACAGCAGTTGTTCATGCAAGCATGTGCAGCTAGCAGTGGCAGGCAGGTCCATCCTGTGAGCTGTGTGGTGGGAGGCTGGCTGGCAAGATTGCAAGCAGTGCTATTTGGGAGCGATGGGGAGACATTGTTGGCTGCTGGAGGACCACTGGTTGCAGGGACAGCAACAGAAGCAAGAGAAGCAGGACAGGGGACAGCATCAGGAGCAGAAGCAGGAGAGGGAGAGGGAGCAGCAGCAGGAGCACAAGTCAAAGTGAGAGCAGCAGCAGCAGAAGGAGGAGGAGGAGCTGAAGATGCAGCCACCCCCACAGCAGGAGCAGCAGCAGGAGAACTGGCAGCAGGAGAGACAGGACCCAAACAAGCAGCAGCAGAACCACAGTCAACTGCAGCAGCAGCAGCAGCAGCGGCAGATGCAACAACAGCCACAGCACCAGCAGCGGCTGTTGGTGGTGACAGCAACACATTGTACCAGCCCCTCCCTATGCCATGGTTACAGTTAAGCAGCTTCATCATGTCTCAGGCCCTGGCTGCTCTGTCCCCTGCTGCTGCTGTGCTGATGTCATATGCTGGCCTGGCAGCACCCAGTGAAGACAAGGAGCTGATGAAAGATGTTGAAGGAATGATGGAGGAGCTGGCTGATGCAGTGGAGGGATTGAGGCAACTGCATGTGCTCATGATCGTGGGGGAAACTGCTGCTGCTGCTGGTGGTGGTGGTGGTCGTGCTGCCACTGCTGCTGCTGGTGGTGGTAATGGATTCAATGCTGCAGCTGCAGATCCTATTTTAGGAGCGGTTACAGATCGTGCTGATGATGTCACCATGCATAATGGAGAGTTTGCTGCTGGTGTGACAGAGCGGCAGACAGACCAGGAACACATACCAATGAGTAGGAGGAATACCAGCAGTGACAACCAGAGCGATGGAGCATCAGAAACAGCGTTAATAGCTTTAGCAGGCAGCAAGGTCAGTATTGTAGGAGATAGACTGACAGTCACAGAGTGGCTAGTACCTGTTATGTTGTTCATGGATGTCATCTGCTGCTACTGTGGAGATAGTGAGGAGGTGCCCCTGGCTGTTGTGGGCCACTTCTTGGCTGTAGCAAAGTGCTTTACACCCGAGGCACGAGCAGCAGCAGCTGTAGCCGTGCAAACGCAGCTGAAAAGCAGCAGAATGGTGGGGGCAGTGCTGGCGGTAAGTAATGCAGGGGCTGGTGGGGTTAATTCAGGGCACGGGGGAGGTAGTAGCTACTGGGTGGGGTTGACGGCAGAGCTACCACAGCTGCTACAGCTGCCAAGCACCAGGAAGCGCAAGAGGAAGTGAAAGAAGGCCCATCTGGTGCTGGAGCTATATGCGCTTGCGTGGACAGGCTTCAACAATGTAGCTGGGTTGAGAACACAGGCAGAGCGTTCTGATTGCGGTCCACAGGACTGGCAATGTGGTTGGCTCCCGACTGGGTATATATGTGGGACCATATCTTAATATGTGGGGCAGTTGAGGCACACAATGGCTGCTGTTGTGCTGTCTGTTGTCGACAGCCCGTGTAAGAAAACTACCACGTTGCGTGGATTCGGCTTGCTTACCAAATGTGTGTACTGGCGCAAATTTGTGGAGTCGTGAGAGGCAGGTTGTTGGAGCATTTATGACTGCAAAAAGAATTGCTGACAGGATCTTCATATCCTGCTGGCCCATGTCAGTCTGTGATGCCTGTCGTTACACAGCCTGTGATGCCTGCCTTCTCTGGTCACCCGCGGCATGTCGCTTGCTGGTGCCGCAAACTCACCCCCACATTAAAGACAGTGAAGGAGGACCACAGCATTACCAGGGACGTGTACTGCAGGTGGTTACAGTAGTAGACGTCCCTGTAGTACCTCCGCGGGCAAAGTTACTGGAAGGCGCGGAGCCGGAAGCCCAGGAAAAAGCAGCCTTAGTAAAGTGCTCGCAGCGGGTCGCGCCTGGTTATTGGAGGCCTCAACCCAACAGGGAATACTTGTATGTATTGAAAAAGCCGTGCTGATGCTTTGGAGGCTTCGAATCGGCCTGCGGCTTCTCTGGTCACCCGCGGCATGTCGCTTGCTGGTGCCGCAAACTCACCCCACAACATTAAAGACAGTGAAAGAGGACCACAGCATTGCCCGGGACGTGTACTGCAGGTGGTTACACGTCCCTGTAATACCTCCGCGGGCAAGGGGTTACTGGAAGGCGCGGAGCCGGAAGCTCAGGAAAAAGCAGCCTTTAGGTTGTGACACATGTTAGTGGGTTGCTGTCAAAGTTGAGGGCATACAAGCCAGATGTCTTTTGCCAGTGGCACTGGCACATCAAGTACTGCAAGGAGATGATGCATGGATTCATGCATTGCTTTTGCAGCTATAATGGCAGAAGGGCAAAATCTGCTCATTTGTGCATTTGTGTTTGCAAAATTACGCACGCTGTTTTGGAGGAGTCATGTTCAGGCCAGTTTCTTCTTGGAGACCTGAAAGGGCAAGGCCATGCTGGGTTAATCTTGTAGGATGGAGGAGACACCATGCACTCTAAGGCAGTATGGTGATTGTTGCAAGGATGGTTTGAGAAATGCAGGGAGTTTTGCAAACAGCTGCATGTATGCAAGGGATCCACCACAGGTCTGATTCTATGCCAAGCCTTGGGCAAGGGTTCCTGCTGCTGACACAGTGATGGTTAGCATGCATGGTGTTTGAGGCACTGCCCTCAGCCAGTGAAAGCTACTTGCACGCAGTGGATGGAGCCATGGGGAGGTGCAAAGTAAGGGTACCCCCTCATGCTGAGGTTCTGACTGGTCAAAATTTTGCATTTTGTTATTGTGTGGCAAAGTGCCAATACCAGCAAGGATGGAGCTGGCTTGCATGCCATAGCTGCATTACATCAAGGGCTATCCACCACCCCAATTCAAGAAGCAGGAGGCCACCTTGTCAATGTATGCATGGGGATCCAAGGCCATTTTCTTAGGTCCGAATTTGTCACTCACAGCTTTGTTTGTCCGTACCTACTTAGTAAAGGAAGGCGCGGAGCCGGAAGCTCAGGAAAAAGCAGCCTTAGTAAAGTGAGCGCAGGAGATCCAGCCTTGTTATTGCCGCCTCAGCCTGAACAGAGAGACTTGAGAGTATTGACAAGGCGGTGGGGATGCTTTGGAGGCTTTCGATCGCGTGCGGCATCGCTAGTCACCGGCGGCATGTCAGTTGCTGGTGCCGCAAGCTGCCTCTACAACATTATAAAGACTGTCCGCTAACATAATGCGTCCATTCTCCGCGCTGCCTTACTATACTATGTCACAATTCACAGTACTGCTTTTTGCCTTGGCAGTCATGTACAACTCACGGGCATCCTGAATTTTGGGCTCGTTAGGACCTACACCGAATCACCCTTTAAAAGCGCTACACAGGAATTAAAGGGCGAGACATGTAGAATCGATGGTACAACCGCAGGAGCTGCAATCCAAAAGCTGCATGGAATGGGCAGTATAGTATACATGTCTGGAATCGGCCCTGCCTGCCCGGTCCCTTACTCCCGTGTGACAGGTCAGCAAGCACTGCAGCAATCAGAAGGCACAAGTGTGGCAATAGGCAGTGGCTTGCATGATGGCCCTTCATGTTGATACCTCTGCTTATTGCTGTCTCGCCAGCAAGCAACATGCAGCGAGGCTGCCTTGCATGTCATTTGCTCACCACATGGTTCCATCGGTGCCAAACAGAAGCGTATTAAACGTATGTAATGCAGGCGATATGTTGTATAGATCAGTTCCAGTTGCTCTCTCTGACCAGCGCATGCACACCATGGCAGTAGGAAACTGCCTGTGCAGCAACCACGGTGGAGGGCCGCACCAGCCACCCTTGCTCATAATCAAGCCAGCGACCCCTGCCACTCATTTATAACAACAACAACAACAAACATTTAAGGTGTGGCAACCGCAAAGGGCTACATTATACATTGTCTATATCTGAACTTTGCTACCACATGATATGGCTCAACTTACCAGCAGCAGTCCTCAACTCAAGAAAGCATGTGGACAGTTCTATTGCAATCACACACTAGAAATACGCAGAGCCAAGCAAAGGGGGAAACCCCTTGTCAAAGGCTGAATGGCTCTATGGCAATCACAAGTACTACACTTGTGACCACAAACGGCAAAGCAAGTGCCAAACTGACATGCAACACGGGCCACTGTGTTTACGGGCGGGAATTTAAGAAGGAACCGCAATTACACCATTGCCAGGGACGTGTACTGCAGGTGGTTAATAGGCTTGGAGTGACGGCGGTTGTGTCTCGCTGCCTGCCCGTCCGTGAGTTAACCGTGAGCGCGCTACCCCACCGCGCTGGATTTCCACAGCATGCCTCCACGCTGTTCAAGAAGTACTCGGGCACCGAACGCTGGAATGGGGTAGCCTTCGTGCACGGAAGTGCCTTTGATCCCACACTCAATCTCCCCTTCGCTACATTGGACGGAACGAACAAGCCCACGCCCGTCTTTGCGCTGACATCAGGAGCGCTGATAAGACGCTTCTTGCGGACAGAAATGACGCGTAGCAAGGCATCGTTATAGTAACAAGGCAGTCTTCTTTCCACAACCCTCCCCACGCTCCTCACCTCCTGTCACTGAAGACTAGGAGCTGACGGATCAGCCTCAGAACCGTCCCTTCCTACCCCACATGCTGCAGGTAAGGAATTATTGTGACGTCAATGTTCTGCACTAACTTTTGTCCTCTGCTATCTGTGTGGCCTGTGCATTGCGACCTCAGTCGCTTAGGGTCGCCCTACTGATGACCATCCACTACTTGTCTGCTCATGGTACTGAGATACTGGTGGTACTGCCGCAGGAAGGATTCTCACATTACATATAGTAGGCCCTCCTTGCGGACCAAAGGACCATGCTACCAAGGCACCGGAGCTGGTGTTGCCAATCCAACAGCAGGCATGCTGCGAGGAACTCAGCTATCAGCAACAGCAGGCTCTCATCAGAAACCTGTTTACCCCAAACCAACCCCTTCAGGCCTGTGTGCTTTGCTAATGGCATTCCAGGATACACCAAGGGCCACAACATCCACCGCAGCAGCTGTGGCAGCAACAGCAGCAGCCACAGCAGCAGGTCTCTTCATGTCCCAAGAAATGCATCAGCAGTATGTAGTGCTGCAAGTTCGCCTGAGAGCACGGCAGACATGCCATTTCAGGGTAGTGCAAGGACAGCCAACCAAAAGCCTATAAACCCAAATCCTCAATCATCTCTCCGGAAAGGGGGTATTGCTAGCAGTGGCAGCAGCAAAAACGGGACCCTTGAGCTGAACAGCAGTAGCAAGCATCCCAAGGGTCAATTTGGGACCAGCAGCAGCGATCCAGCAGCAGTACCCACCACTGCTAAACCAGCCAACAGCAGCAGCAGGGATGACAACACCAGGCAAAGCAGTAGCAGCCCCAAAAGCGAGCTGCAGCCTCTCTTCCAGCTGGCATTGCTGTCTGAGGTAATGAGTGACAGCGAAGGGCTCATGCTCTCCCGTGCTTTGAAGGCAGCTCCACCCATTCACATCGGCCCCCCTTCGTACAGCACTAGCAGCAGCAGCATGCGCAGACCTTGGGGTGCAGTCCCTAGGTGCTTGGTAGATGATGTGCTGCAGCAGCAGGGGGCAGGCAACAAGCAGCCCGTAACCGATGCGATTATCACTGCAGCTATAGCTGCAGCAAGAAACTGTGAGGATGTGGGGGCCCTCAGCCGTTCAGGTTTGAGCGGAAGGGGTCCTGGTAAATCTTACCAAAAGCAGGACCTCGTCGCTGCTTTTGCACGTGGGACAGTGGATGGGGGTGTAGTTATGCAAGCAGTAGCCCGCAAGCTGCAGGAGTTTATGCTTACGAGTCAGCAGCTGGAGCTTGGGGCAGCCGGGGAAGTGGGTGGCAGTTCCAGCCAACATCAGGAACCTGGTCTGCACAATAACATGTCGCTTGGGCGGGCAGCTTTGCAGGTATTGTCAAACCATATCTTTGTAGCATATACGCCCATCGCCCTGTGCTACGGGCCATGCATGCATGCCAACATTAGCTGCAAGCCTTTACTTGAAGTGTAATGTTTAGGGGCCGGTGCACCCCCTCCCCCCTATCCGGGTGGGCGGGATGGAAAGGGTGCGTCTTTAATCTTTTAACATGATATAGAGGATCGACGACCTTTGGACCGCCTGGTTGAGGTGCATTGTCTATACTGTCCGTATTGCTTGTATTGCCCGGAAGCACTTTCTACCCTCGTAGTGGCACATATTGACTTTTGGAAAAGGCCCATGGCCCCCCATGTCTAATGAAGTGTAAAGTATCTTCACCTGCTTAACCAGGCGGTAGCATTTTTTGCTCCTGAGTGTTCTAGAAAACAAGTCCAATCCTTTCCAGGGTAGCCCATGTGCTGCAACCTCGCTGCACTGTGCTGTGCTGCAGTGCGCGTGCTGTGGTGCTGTGCTTTCCATGATGAGTATCACTACTGTGGGTTGAGTGGGAAGATATTGAGCTCCTTAACGGCAAAGGGGGGCGGCACTATGGTACCTGTACAAAGAACGATCTAGTAAGGCAGCCACTGCTTAATGAGCACATGTCCATTTGTGCCCTTCATGGTAAGAGCTGGCATTCACAGCTTATTGTGCTGCTTCTCCTCTACACCACAGGTGCTACATGACTGGATCGGTCTGCTCAACAACTTGAGCAGTAAGGAGGTGAAAGCTCAGCAATCCTTACCACCTCTCCAAGCCGATAAGGCTTGCCGTCTTTTAGCTGAAAGTGGTCGGGATGCCTCCTCTCCATGGGTGCCTCTACTCCATGTCCTGCTAGCTGAAAGTGTGCGCCCCAGGAACGGCAGCATCTTACAGACATGCAAGGTAGTGGCTGCCTCCATGAAACCAGATTTCCTCAACGGCATGAACAGCAGCAGCAGCCAGAGCAGTGCCAGTGAAAATGGCAGCGGGCAAGACAGCAGCACCGGCCACAGCAGCAGCACATACGTTCAACGTCATGCTTACCTACAGCAAGTGCTTGCTGCTCTGGAGGAAGCAAGCCTTCAGCTTTTGCTGGCAGGTGAACAGGCAGGGCTAGATTTAGAAGCAGAGCAGCAGCTGGGCAGCACCACAGGACTGACAAAGAAGCAGATGAAGCAGCAGCGAGAGAGGGAGAACAAATACCGTGAAGAGCGAGCTGTACTGCAGAAGGTTTTGAGCTGGCAGGCATTAGCATCTCTCTGCCATCTCTTTGCTACTGCTAGTTACGTCCCAAGTGACGGCTGGAAGGCAGCAGCAATGCGGCTGGGGTTAGGTTTTGCTACTGCCGCAGGTAGCAATTCGGCGGTAGCAGTGCCTGCCATGCTGCAGCTGCTGCTGGCGGCTGGAGTGCAGCCTAGTCAGCAGCAAATGGCAGCTGCAGCAAAGAGGTATTTGGCCCACGTGACTGTCACTGCTGGGGGTGGAAAGGGCGGGGTACTGGCTGGTGCAACGGAAGAGCATTATGCAGGAGCAGCAGCAGGGGTGGAGAAGGAAGAACGCGAGTCAGGTAGAGCAGCGGGAAGAGCGGGGCTCAAAGCGGGAGATGTAGGAGCGGCAGGCAGTACGGAGGAATCGAAAGTAGAACAGGGAGCAGCACCGGCAAGGATAGAGGATGTCGCAGAGGCTTTAGCAATGGACTCAGTAGCAAAGGGAGGAGCTGCTGTTGAGAAGGCTGCTGTGGACCTCATTGCACAAGGACGTGCATTGGGTGTAGCTGGGCTTGCAGGACAGCAGCAGCTTGCGGACCTGAGCTTTGTGGCAGCTGCTGCTGCAGTGTACTGCCCAGGTAATGAGGTACACCAGCAGCTGCAGCTCATGTTACTAAGCGAATGGTTGGGGAAACATCTTGCGGGAGCAACAGGGGGGGAGCCTGAAGGGATCGGACGCACGGAAGATACTGCAGAAAGTGGTTGGCAGAGTATGGATAGCAGGGAGGGGGTGCAATGGGAGGGTGGCGGGTTTTGGAGGGTGGAAGGGAAAGGTGCGGAGGAAGGGAAGGTGGAAGAGGTGCAGATGATGACATGGGCTGCTTTGGCTCTGTGGGATGCTGGAGATGCTGCACCAGCAGGGGCAGGAGCAGGGGCAGGGGCAGCAGCAGCAGCAAAGGCAGGGGCAGCAGGGACAGGGACAGGGGCAGGGGCAGCAGGGGCAGCAGCAGCAGGGGCCAGGGCAGCAGCAGCAGGGGCAGGGGCAGCAGGGGCAGGGACAGCGCCAGCCTGGCAGCCTATTGATGAGAGTTTTAACAACCCCAAGGAGCAACAGCGACAGCAAGAGGAGGAGGAAGAGCAGCTTCGGAAGTTGCTCAGGTGGCAGCAGGAAGCTTCTGTTACAGTGAGAGGCTTTTTATGCACTGCTCTTGAGAGGTATGCAGAAGGGATGGTCCGGGCAACATCCAGCGTAAGGGGGGTTGGGCATATGGCGGAGCTGGTGGGGGCAAACAGCACCAAGGGCAGCGGCAGCAGCAGGCTGGAATGCCTCCGGGTGCTAGCAGCTGCAGCATCTATTCACAGCTTAGTTGTCAACTCTGCTGCTGCTATGGATGAAAGCAGTGTGTCCGCTGCAGCTCCTGCTGCTGCTGCTGCTAGTAATGTTGATGGTGGTGGTGGAGTTGGGCTGGGGAGCAGCAGCAACAGCAGGACTGTCAGGGAGGGATGTTATGTGCTGCAACGGCGGCTCTTATTAGACTTGCAGCGGGCAATAGAGGGCTTGTGGGTGGTTTCATGGAGTTACACTCCCAGTAAACATGGAGAAAAGCAGCAGCAGCAGCAGGAGCAGCAGCAGGAGCAGCAGCAGACGGCACAGCAGCGGCAGCAGCAGCAGCAGCATGGGCAGGGCCCTCAGCACATGATCGTATCTGGCACACTGCAGCTAGCCCCTCTGGTAGTAGCAGCCTTTTCAATGCTTAAGCTACGGCCCAGCCAAAGCTGGGTCGATGCCATAGCAGACAATATCACCAACATAGAGCGGCGCCGGGTATGGGACCAAGTGCATTGGGGTTTCTGTCCCATTAAACTACCTTCCAACGTGCAGGGCACAAAGCGCGTAGAGGCAGAGTGCTACCTGGGGCACGTGCTGTCACTCCTAATGTCACTAGCAACAGCAGCAGCTCCCGTGCCCTCTGGACAATGCACTGGTGACTTAGTCTTTCACCTGCTGCTGGCTAGTGACTATCCGAGTGACAGTGCAGCTGCTGCTGCTTTTGCTCAGCAGTGGCTGCATGGGAAGGGGCTCATGTTCCTGCGGATGCTGCTGTGGGTGTACTGCTCAGAGGGTGTGGTACAAGTGGACTCGATGATCTTGAATTACCGCATGCTGGACAAACCTTGGATGGAAGGCGCCATGCACCAGTCGCTAGCTGAGGTTTCAGATGAGGAGTTGTTGGGGTTTGTGAGGGCTTACACGAAGGCACAGCCAGCAGCAGTAGCAGCAGCAGAGGCAGCAGCGAAAAGTAAGGAGGAGCAGGGGTTGGTACGAATGCAGAGATATAAGCTCAGGCATTTGGAAGAGTCAACTGCTCGAGCTCTTATGCAGCGACTGGAAGGGAAAATGGGTCAGTGGACAAGGCAACACCAGCAGCAGTATCAACAGCAGCAGCAGGACAGAAAGAACCAGCACCAGCAACAGCAGCAGCAAGGTGGGTACAAGTGTCTGCCTTTTGCAGAAATGCTTGAGACATGCGTAGCTGTCTTGCCACACCTACAGGGATATGGGATATCGGTATGGGATACCGATATCATTACAGTACAGCAGGTCGTCGTTCAGCAGCTTGCAACAGCCTCCGAGCAGCTCCCACCAGCAGCAGCAGTACAGTTGTGGAGCTATGCAGTACACCTCTAGCAGCAGGGGAAGCTAGGGTGGTTTGGGGGTGGTTACACAGGGGAGAACCAGCTGTTCCATGCAGCAGCAGCATCCATGGAAGCGCGCATCCTTGCGGGGGAGTTTCACCTAGCAGAAGCAGCAGCAGCAGTTCTTGCTATGCAGAGGGTGGAAGCATATTCGTTTGAAACTAAGTATTGTGACTTCACCAGACCACCCACAGCGTTTAGTCCGTTTTGTAACAGCAGGCCAGGCTTCAGGCGGGCACCACAGATGCTGATGGCTGAGGTTTGGCAGGAGGTGGCATCCTCAACCAATCCGTGGGCACCCGACAGCCCCCTCCCTGCTGCCGTGGGTCCCGCGCTTTTAGCTTTGGACCTAAGCATGTGGGCAGCACCCCCATGGGGAGGCTTCTATTGGGAGCTCCCTGCCAATCCTTTTGCTACTACTGCTGCCAGCAGCACCGGGCAGCTGCCACCTCCATCCCGTGAAGATGGTGCTGGTGCTGGGTTGGTTTCAGTACACGACCAAAACCTGATTGCCCTGGTACCCTGTTTGCAAGCACTGCAGCAGGTGATAGAGGGGGTAGCGGGTAATCTGGCCTGCTTCAGCCCAGATGAGCTTGCAGAGGCTGCGTATGGCCTGCTGCTGCTAGGATGCAATCCAGCCTCTCCAGATTCTTCTCTTAGTGTAGCTGCAGAACTTGCCGCAAGAGCAGCTGTGGATGCCAGGGTGGCTGCAAATGAAGGTAGCAACACCATCATCTCCAGCAGCAGCAGCAGCAGCAGCAGTGGAGCATATAGTGGGGGGAAGAAGGATAACCGGTTGGCTACGAAATGGCCTGTGTTGCAGCTGAAGGTGTTACCGGCAGTAGCCCCCTTGTTGCAGGAGATATACCAGCAGCTACTGCTGGTTGTGGAGCAGCAGCTCATGAGAGTAGCAGCTGGTGCTACCCCTTCCACTGCTGCTGCTTCTGGGGTCTTGGATGAAAGCGTGTCTGGGCATTGGGAAAAGATATCAGCTGCTGCTGCTGCTGATGCTGGTGTTGTCAGTGCAGGCATTCTCAGCGACGGTGCCAGTGGCGTCACCAGCAGCACCAGCAGCAGCTTCAGAAGTTCTGGCAGCATGGCTACTCGGCGAGGTACTGATAAGGCCATCCTGTACACCCAGCAGCAGCAGCAGCAGCAGCTCGCTAAGGAGGTACTTGCTTCGGGCACTGCTGTGCGTGCTGTGGTGGTCCTGCTGGGCTCAGGGTTGTGGTCGCCTGGGGTTGAAGCTGCTGAGAAGCTGGCTGCTCTCACTGCCGAGAAGTTGCATCAGATGACTTGGAGGGAGAGGGCGCAAGGAAAAGATGTAGTGGAGTTCTGCTTGGCAGCGGTGAGTGCAGCTACTGCTGCTGCTGTCGATGACGGTGGTGGGGGCGCTGATGGGAGCAGCAGGGGATCTGGGCAGAGTGGCAGCGGACTCGAGGAGGTGAGGGGAGGCAGTCGGAGTTGTAAGCGCGAGACTGGTGGGGCTCTCATTGCGAAAGCTTTGTACATAGAGTGCTCGCCTGTTGGCAACTTTCCGAAGGTCCCCACTGTCAGCAGCAGTTCTTCTGGTCTCAAGGTATTGGCCGATGGGCTGCCTTTGAAGATCAGGGCATGGTTGCGTGAGTTCGAGGGATGTATGCATGATGGCGGATGAACTCTCCAGACAAGCATGATCTGAGGGAGGTATCCGAGATCGTGCTAACATCTATGAATTCGGATGAAGGTAATGAGATAGGCAACACGAGTCGATGTTGGAAGTATTGAGTTTGGCAGCGTGGCCTCAGCCAGGTTGCAAATGCTGTCGAAGCGGGGTGCTCAGCAAATTCACATCCACCCTTGCTTGGTCCTATGGACGGGCAAATATGATATGGTTTTGCATGTGGCTTCAGTAGGTCATTGGCTGAGTTTATCCTGGCGAGGTCTGATGTCTCCCGTCGATCGCCATCTAGTCGATGCTATCTGGTTACGTTTGGGGCTGCACCTGAGCCGGAGCGGGACGGCTTGGTGCCCGCGGCTAGCTTCCCCCCGTCTCGGCCCACGACCACAGCTCAAGCTCCGACATAAACCTGCTATTATAACGCACGCTCTTCATCCATATTGATAGTTCTTGGCAGAACATTGAAGTCAGCCCCGTCCACGAGAAATGCATCGCAGATTGGCATGGGCCAGTAGGCGAAGCAAAAAAAAAATCGAACATTTAAGGTGTGGCAACCGCAAAGGGCTGCTAGGTCGAAACGACCAAACACACCACCGGATGGATCCAAACATACTGGATTCCAGACCACCAACCTAGAGGGATACCCAACCGTGTATCCATCTAGGGAACTTAAAGGAACGCTAACCAGTTCATCATCAGTAAAACCACCCAAAACTTCGGATGCCATATCACCAAGTCTTCTGCCATAAATGCTCGCCAAAACACCCCCTCACAACTCCAAGATCCTGCTCTAAAACACAAATTCGCAAAGGCAAGCTCCCCTAAAGCAGCACACATAAATGCCAAGTCCCTACTACATACATGCAGCCATGCAGAGGGTTTCCACCACTAGTGGTGGCTACATGCTTGACATATCTAAGCCACAGCCTATGTTGCGGTACTCTGCCATGATTTTGTGGCATGATGCACAGATGGCCGCTTGCCACCTGCACACGCTGCCACTAAACAACGACAAAGCTATGTGACCTTGGGCCCTGTCCTGTAAAACCCTTTCAACTTGTGACAGACCCGCAATGCAGCCAATGGATTGGGTTTGGTTTCAACAAAAGAAAAGCAATGAGCGTCATCAACACATCACGATGGTACAGAAGACAGCACCAACCCGACTGAATAGAGGGTGCTTTTAAAGCCCTACCCTCTAGTGGAGTCAGGGTCAATACAATTTACAGTATTTTCCCTGCAAGGCCAAGGCTCGCCATTGCACACCCACGCTGCCGGCTAAAAGTGCATGTTTCCATCCTCTGTATATCCTTACATATCCAGCTGCATACCCTCGTGGCAGTGAACACACAAAAAGCTGCCACATACTACACAGACATCCTAGAAGCTGCAAACAGCACACAGTTGCAATGAACTACACACAGCAGCGTTGGAAGGTCCTTCTCTCTCACTCAAAACCAATAACTCGACTCCTGCAGCAGCCTGTGGTTGTATTCCAAAACCCTCCGAGATGCATCATTGCCTGTCAGCCATATCTTTGACACTTTCATCCCATCCAACTTTGAGGCAGATGATGATCGGGCTTTCACACTGATTTAGTGGCACCCTACCTCCCCCTAGGTCAACCCTCCCACTGCATCACTCCTCAAAGATCTTGTGCCATTGCTTCAGCTCCTAGCTCGAACCCAATTCGTTCTTGGCTGGAAGCCTACAGCGATAAGTCCATTTTAAGTGAATATAAGCCAGTAGATACTAGTCACTTACTTTCACTTATAATTGCAGCCCCGCCCCCAGCATCACATCACGAAACTACACACCCTCCCCTCCTTCATCCCCAACCCCCCCCCCCTCAGCAGACTGCCAAAGCAGCCTCTATGATATCCTAGGCCCCACTGTGATGGACCCTAGAAGATGCTCTTGGAGGCACTGCTGCCACTGGGCGCCCCACCTACCTCACCAAAAGCCACCGCACCTCAGACTCCCCTGCCTCCGCTTCTTGGAGGTTCTCCACCCCAGCATTTTCCACATACAACATAGGACACCGACACCCCTACAATGATCAGCTAGCTGCCAAAGCAGTTTCAATGATCTCCTGAGTTTCACTCTGATGGATCCTAAAAGACGCCGTTGCAGGTGAAGCTGCTGCGGGGCGCCCCACATACCTCACCAACGGCCACTGCACCTCCTCCCCTGCCTCCGCCTGATGTGGCGCCTTCCAGCCCCCATGCAGCAAAACAGTAGTAAGCCGTGGTCGCACATAGTCCCAAGCCCCCATGTTTTTGGGCTCCTCTTGGCACCATACCAGCTCTGCGTGGTTATAGGGCTTGATGACTGAGAGGATGAGATCGTGTGGGAATGGGGAGATTTGCTCCAGGCGCACCAGGACGATGTCGCGGATGCGTCGAGCTCGTCTTGTCCTGCGTCACGAGAGCAGTGCATAACAACATGAACAATGGTATCCTTTGACAGTGCTGTTTGAAAGGGCAGATGAACGAACTGCCATGGGGGCAGAGTGAAGCCACCTTCATTGCAACATTAAGCCACTACAGTTCGTAAGCTTATTGAGGTTGCATCACTGCTTCACTGCAGCACAGTGTAAACGATATAACAGGCGTACCATGAGGTTGCCATGCGGCTTGTGCACATTGTGAAAAAGAGGTTGTTCACTTCCGTTGCCTGTCTCTTTCACGCTGCCAGTCTATTGATAAGCATGACAGGTACAAAAAAGCTTAATGTTGCTTTTGCAAAGTAACTTGCATAACTGAAAAAGGAGAGCAGCAAGGATAGAGACCGACAGTAAGGTCCAGATACAACCCAGAAAATCCATATCAATCAGGCCATCATGCCATGCAAACACCTAAGCAGCACCTCTTCAGCTGGAGCTTTGCTTATATGCAAGCTGCAAAAATCTGGCGAAAGCATCATTTGCCTGGAAACATACGCCGTGTTCATGGTCAACTGCTTGCCAGCTACTGCTCCCAACTAAAGACTTCTCATAGAATATGGTATGAGGGAAACTACTGCACAGTCCACAGGCTGTGCAGCACCCGCCACATGAAAAAACAATGACGGCAGCCTTCGTAAAATGGCACCAATCTGTCCCTGACCAGCTATAGCGAAGGTGAGCATTGAAATCATCCAGTGCAACTGAAAGCATGTAGCTCTTGACCTTGAGGTGGGCACCTGGGGTTTAGCCCCCACCTACATCACAAGAGCACAAGGTATGGTCTGTGCCCCCATACATCCTGCCTGCTAGCAGCAGTATAAAACCACCACCAGCAACAACCTAAGTGTTGCGCCGGATAAGCATGGTCGCATGGTCCGCAAGGAGTTCAAGCTCACAAGCTTGGGTGACAGGGTAGGAAGGTCGATACCAATGACCTTGTATGACATTCATGTCAGCAGGTAGCGAAAGCGACAGCTTTCCTTACGTCATTCATGCTTTGTGAACATGTAACTTCACAGGCATAAGATCTGCCATGTACTATCCAATATGGTTCATGTGCAGTCAAGGACTTTGACTCAGTTGAGACTATCACAAAATGTGAGTCGTCAACGCCAGAATGCACCAAACTGACCTGCCACAGGTCCCTCTGCATCCCTTATCCCTTGCCTTCCACACTACACACAGAGACATACTACTAACAGGTACAGGTCTACCGGTGTGGGAGCATATCTGCGTATAATCAGCATTGTAAAAATCATACACGCAACAAAACACAACATACAGCAACAGGCATAGACGCATACAAATCCCAAGAAAGAGATTTGATCAACACACGGATTCCTCTTACCTTTGTAGCTGGTAGTAGATCTGGCCAGTGCACAAGATCACCCGCCTGATTCCCTGAGGTGGCAGCAAGAACTTCTCCCCAGTCAAAGGGTTGACTGACAGGTGGCGGCTGTTGTCTGAGGCTTTCCCGTCATCGATGACCCGGTTGAAGAAATGACCAATGGTGAAATCCTCCAAGGCGCTGCTACAGGGCCTGTGATGGAGCAAGTACCTGGCGGAGGGAATGAAGACAACAAGGTGGTGATTCATATGGATGGCGATGGAACACTGCAACAGACCATGGCTAACACAGTAGACATCAAGGGAACTGCCACAGGGCCTGTGCCGGAGGAGGTCCCTGGGGGAGGGAACACGACGGCAATACCACGGAGGAATGGAGATATGGGAAATTGATAAGATGTTTCCCATAGCAGACAAAGGGCATTGCTACAGGTCATGGTTTCCACTGTCGAAACATGCGCACTGCTAGAGCCAGAGAATAGCAGGTACCTTGGGAGGGCATGACGCATAGAGAAAACATACAAATTAAGTTTTCAGGAAACATGGACAGCACAACAGCAAGCTGGCCCCGCAGCTTTTATGAGACAAGTGGACCTAAGCACCTCAGCAGCTCCCAATTCCGGGCCCCCAATCCCCACCCACATCCACAGTTAATTGCTCATTTCATCCTTTGCTCTTGCCTCGCACTTCTCATATGCAATGGCACACCCCTTCCTCTGGGCCCTCCTTCCCCCCTCCTTCCCTTCCTTCTCACTTCCCATTTTACGGCACACCCCTCCTTTTCAAGCCCTCCTTCCCCCTTCACCCCCCTCCTCCCCCCCCCCTCCCTCCTTCCCCCTTCACCCCCTCCCTCCCCCTTCACCCCACTAAATCCACAGGCCTTAACAACTCACTTTGACGTGAACAGTACCAGCGGCTTCTTATGTGGCAGGTTCACCTGACGCCTCAACACATGGAAGTATTGTGCAGGCGTAGTGGCAGAACACACAAACATGCTGGCATCTCGCTCTGCATAGCGGCGCAAGTACTGCAGCATGAAGCGCTCCCAGGCCTCCCAGGTGAGGGCTTGGCCCTCAGGTAGGCCCAGCTCCTGCCATACAATGTCGGCTACTTCACCTCCTGAGCTGTCGCTGGTGGGCAGTACAGAGTACAGGAGCTCCATTACAGCGACCCTACAAATGGAAAGGACATCCACAACACTTATCATATAAGTTTCCAAAGATTTGGAGGTGCGGGTGGGAGTGAGGGATAGGACAGAGAGTGTGTGTTGGTGTGTTGGGGGTGGGGTTCGAAGAGGGGCGGGAGGGGGGGGGAGGCACCCGGGCCAGCGGAAGTCTGAGGCTGAAAAAGGAGTGGCTTGTGTCCAAGGGAGACACATAGCTGCCACTAGTTGGCAGTACCATGTACAGGAGATCCACTACAGTAACCCTACAAAGGCACGGATGGGGTCCATGACTGGCCAAACTGAGGATTGACAGCAAGGGAGGCGGTCAAAGGGGAGAGCATCAGAAGCTGCACATATGTTGAAAGGTAATAAGGTTGCGCTAGGGCGTACTTGAGTATTATACAGGATGTGAAATACAGTGGCTGAAGTTTTCAGTGGGCAGACCGGGTAAAGCACCACTAGCTACCACAGTCAATAGACATCCATTTTGCATTGCACGGCGCGCCCACAAGAACACAGTATGCTGCCACCAAGGGCAGCATCCCATGCATACCTCCCTGCGTCAAGGAGAGACAGCCATAGCAGAATCACTGCAACAATGCCTTGCTTGCCTCATGGCCTTACCAATCCCTGGCTTTGGGCTCTCCCGCTCCCTCCTCCCGTTGCTGCAAGCCTTGGCCCCTGCACAATCTGGCAGCAGGGGAGACCACCCCAACTGGCTTCCCAAGTAAATCTATCTCGTCTACCCACAACCCCTGTATGAGACAAATCACTGCACAGCCCCCTGGCTGCACAGCACCCGCAACATGGCAGAAAACGATGGCAGAAGCTCATACTATGCCACGCGTTTGCCCCTGACCAGCTAAACTGAGGCCAGCATTCAATCTGACGCGTCACAACGTCAATGCACGTAGCTCTTGACCTTGAGGTGGGATCTGAGGGTTTAGCCCCCATCTACATCCACAAGAGCACAAGGTATGGATCTGTGCCCCCATACATCCTGCCTGCTAGCACCAGTATAAAACTGCCACCAGCCACAACCTAAGCGTTGTGCCGAATAGCTAGGATGTGACCTGCGGTGCCCACAAAGTCACACAAGCCGTGTTAACAGGCAGGCAGGTCGATACCAATAACCTTGTATGACATCCATGTAGGCCAGAGGCTGCAAAACTATCTGGGATGGGATGATGGGCATCCCAGGCAGCTCTTTTTCTGCTCTGTGAACATATACCTTCACATGCCTAATGTTGGCCACGTACTATCCAATATGCTTCACATGCACTCAAGGAGTCCATATCAGAAAGCATGAGTCATGGGAAACCATGTGGTACCAGACTGAGTAACTAGGCCCCCCAATATCTATGTTTCCTCGCAATTCCTCACGCCAGCCCCCCCCCCCCCCCCGGATTAGAAACCAATCACTTGGAGACCCAGATAGCAGGCTGCCAGCCTGGTACTATTATCACTCCCTGCCTCACAACCCCTACCTGTCCAGCTTGCCACCTGTGTCCCTAGTAATAGCCTCAAAGGTATCCCTCATGAGCTTCTGATGAGCAGGGGAGTGACCGGGCATGTGGTCAGGGTCATCTTTACACAGCTGCAGGAAGCGCTCCATGCGGCCGCTGCTGTGATCAGGGCCTTGGCCATCATAGCCATGCGGGAGCAGCATCACCAGACCAGATTGCTGGCCCCACTTCTCCTCCCCGGAGCTGATAAACTGGTCAATCATTACCTGGCATGAGTGGAGAGGGCAGTTGTGTGTTTCTTTGACAGATTGCAAAACTCAACTGCTACTGCAGCGCGGGCTATGCTTATAAGTCTATAAGAGATGACACCATGGCATGAACACAAGATGAGTCCCTGGCCTACAGAGCAATATCGCACATTGTACCAAAGCAGCTTTTCATATTGGCATGCAATACTTAAATCTAGGTGATACACCATGCAAATGCCATGTCCAATCCTGCACCTCAACATGCCATCACTTCACGACAGCGCTCCGGGAATGCAGCCATAGGGCAGTGCTATTTGTTGGTTCTACGGGTGATTTCCTCCTTTATCGCACCTGGGCATTATTGGCAAAGTCCCCGAACTGTGCCTCCCACATCACCAGTGCTGTGTCCCTAGCGCCCAAACTGTAGCCGTACTCATATCCCAACACTGCTCCTTCAGACAAGGGGCTGTTGAAGATCTCACATAGATCCTGGCCACCAGGCTTGACACTGTTCAGCAACAGGATAGAACGAGCTGCAGCCGCAACGAGGGATCCACAAGACGATAGCTTCAGCAGGGAAATGAACGGTACATGTCCAAAACACACCATGGAGTCCATAGCAACTCTTTGCTTGATTCTGAGGATGTTGCAGATGAGTGGGAGCAGCAAAAGCATCAGACCACACATGTTGGGTTTTGGAGCAAACAGCCAAAGGACATCCTCCATGGCCAAGACCCTGATCGAGGAGTCCTTTTCCAGCTGGCAAAGTGTCCACATCACCCCAGAGGTTGCAAACGTCTAAAAACAGTGTAAAATTACTAGGCGCTGCCCAGTGAAGGCAGCTATGCGGCAAGGGGGGAGAAGCAAAGCAAGGCACATATTTAGACAACATGCATCCATGGCCATGCAGTTGTGGTGTACATGCAAGGTCCCACCACTGTTTACCCCCACCCCAGCCTCCCAGGACATCGACGTATAAATCTGCAATGCAGGAGCCTTCTGCGCACCCTCCTTCCCCTGCTATATCCCACTTCAAACAAACATAGCTGTTCCATGTAACATGATGGATAGGTGTCAAGAGTCTGGATTTCTCTTTCTAGCTCCTCTTTCTAGCTCTCGAACCCCTTCAACACAACATAGGATAACTCGGCTGGATGTAAGGCCAAGGTAGCTTCAAGTGACACATACAGGCACACAAGCCACCATTGAGGCTCACCTGTGTATTGGTCCCACAGCACAGCATGGCGCTGGTTGAAGGTGCCCCTCTCCACATCCTGACCTGTGAGGCGGACATCATAGTGGCCGCGGTTTAGGCCCCAACCCAATGGCGCGTTCAGGGGGTCATCTAAGAAGGGGTGTGGGGTGTCTGGTCTAGCATCCCTGGTCACACGCCAAGGCATATAAAGTAGAGGAGAGATGACCAGTCAGTGCCATATCTATCAACTATCCATGCCTCTAAATAGTAGCAATGGATGAAAAAAGCCCAAGAATAGTCATGGAGGCACAGCTATCCATACTTCTCCTGATTTGATTCAAGATAGGAGCTCCGGAGTAAAAGCTTAAACAGTCGAGCCCACCATTCCCACACCTGCATCTGTTCCTGGACTTCGTGAACTCCCAGTGGTCACAAAACCCACAGCCATGACTCCAGAGACCTGTCTATAATACCTCAACTCAATGCCTATGGCCCACTTCCCGTTCCCCACCTGTTCCCTCTTGTCCCACCTGTGCAGCATGAAAGCACCAAAAGCAAGTGCCTCAGCCATGACGTAATCCCAATGCCTGGTTATTTTTTCATGGCACTTGCTCATTGAACCCAGCAGTGCAGCACCATCAGGGTACAGTCCAGACCACCAGTCTCACCTGCCCACTTCTTTCCCTCCTTCCCTCCCAAAACCCCTGCTGCTTAATCTGGGCCCCTGCATCCTGCCCCCGTTTCCACCCCTTCTGATTCCGCCTGTTCTCTTCCCACCCTTCCCTCTCCCCTCCTCTGTCCCCGCCCTCTCGTTCCACCTTCAGACCTTATTGCACCTGGCCGCTCCAAGAACCCCAAACCCACTCATCTCACCTATGCATCATGAGAGTCCCAAAAGCGAGTGACTCTGCCATGGCCCAATCCACCCTGCTCTCTGCTGATACTACCATTGCCCTCCTTGATGTCAGCAGGTTGGCAACATCAGGGTGCAGCTCAAATCCTGGTGGGGGCCGGCAGCAGGCTGAACCCACACGTTGGAGGGTCCTCAGAGGGAGCCCTGTGGGCTCCTGTTGAGGGTTGTCAACGAGGTCCTTAGAACCTTGGGACAAAGACTGCAAGACGGAATAGGAAGGGGAAAGCGAAATGTCAACTTAGTATGTCAAAATCTTGAGGCGCAAGCTCCACTGCCAAGTATGATCCAAAGCTTGACCAGGAGTCAGGGGGTATGAAGACAGCTCCTTGTAGTCTCCTTTGCGCCTGGCATGTGGTGCGCCTTAGCTGCTCATGCTAGATCAGAGAATGGATGTCCACTGGTGACGCTGGGCACTCAAGTACAATACATGTTTGGCTGGTGTGCAGGACCTGAGTATACAGCGACCTGATGTCACCATCCAGGGTAACATATACAGCACTGCAGTCTGCACTTGTGCCAAGAAACCTTGTTCCCGCAGTCAAGGTTTTATGGGTAGTTCCTGCAACCTTTGCGGGCATCCATTTTGCCACAGCTGGTAGAAAGGCCAGGTATCTGCGCAAATATTCAGCACAGCAGCTGCCTGATTGCCTTCAGCCCCCTCCCCCATCATACCTTGAGTGCATCCCCTTGCCAGCTGCTGATAAGAAAGGACTTGGCGCTCTCCTTATACCGGCCCCCCACTCCTGCCTTCCACTCAGCTTCACACCAGTCCTGCACCTGCAGTAGCAGTCGGCACAGTATGCTCACGGCCGCATCAATTCTAGTGTGGTCATCAGGTCACATGATCTGACATGGAAAAACCGTTCTGCGTTGCACGCAGCAGCCTTTTATAAGAGGCCATCTGGAATGTCTGTTGCAGAGCTTAGTGTTTTAGTATAGAATGTTGCCAATACACCAATCACAAACCATCCCCTGCAAACCTGTGGCATGACACATTGAGAAGAAGTGACCTGCGTTCCTGCAAAAGAGTCCTGCCTCTAGTTGGAGAGAGCCTTGTACTGGTCACCAGCAAAAACCTAAGCATGCACCATCATTCTTCAGGTGACCCCACAGCATCCAATGTGCATAACAATACCTACCACCACCTCAAAACTTCAGTTCTTGGATTTGCTGGGACTCAAGTGTGGTCAAACAAACGAACCCTGCTCAGTGTAGGAAAGCTTTGATAGTTGCCAGAATGCCTGATGTCAGCCGCTAAATGCCCTATGCTGCTACCAACGTACACTTCCCACCCCTGGTGCCCATCCCCTTCCATCCAGACCTGCCCCACCTGCTGGCGCCACTGCTGTAGCTCCTCTTCACTGACCACCCCCTCCTGTTGCAGGCGCGCTGCATACAGATCCAGCACAGGTGGGTGGCCTGCTATGCGCTTGTAACTCAATGGCAGTGTCACTCTAGGGTCATCCAGCTCATTGTGGCCGTTGCGGCGGTACCCCACAATGTCAACTACCACGTCCTTGGCCCACCTAAATAACAGACAAGCACATCTCAACTGACAAGTTCAGGACATCAGTATCACTGACTCGGGTGGGGCAAGGTTCTGTGCGTATGTCTCTATGTCACTAGCAGGCGATTCTGTGCTGCAGCGGCTTTGTGTCACAACATGCCAAGCATGAGACATAATCTGGTATTGCAGAGCAAGTACAGAAGCTTTTAAAGCTTCACCAGAGCAGTGACAGTCACAATCATCTGCATGCAAACCGTTTGCTGAACGCCACTATGTCACAGCAGCCGTAACTGTGTGTTCTTCCTGGACCTTATATCTCTGGACCTGTAACCCAGCGAGGTCAGCCTCCTAGCCAGAATGCTGTAGGATGCTGCATACCAGAGCAAGGTGTATCAGGGACACTGGGGGCAGCAGCCCTTTCAGCATTGCAACGTGACAGACTAGAGCACACCCTGCGACCAAGGGCAACCAGAGAACCAAACTGAAAAACCCGCATCCTACAAACAAGCAAGCCCCCTGTTGAAAGCAGACCCCCTTCTTGGGAATACATACATGTGTATGTGTATGTACCCAAAGCCCTTACTTCCACCCCCTCACCTTGCCCTCCACTCTGCCGCCAGCTTAAATGCCTGACACACAGCCTCCGGGTCATCAGCATTCGCATGAATGATTGGAGCCCCAATCACCTTCATCATATCGGTGGCATGTGGGCTGGACCTGCCAAAGCGCGGCATAGTTGTAAACCCTACTTGGTTATTAATCACCACATGTATCGCACCCCCAACGGTGAACCCTGGCACATCTGCTAGTTGCAAACACTCGGCAACACACCCAAGCCCAGCAAAGGCAGCATCCCCATGTACCAGCAGCGGCATGACCTTCCGCCGTGCTGCTTTACTACCTAAGGGGGTGCTCCCTCCTAGCAAGCGCTGCTGGGCTCGCACCATGCCGAGAACTACAGGCCCTATGGCTTCCAAATGGCTTGGGTTTGGGGCTATAGAAAGCCGCACTTCATGCTGATTGAAGCTGCTGCTGCTGCTGCTTCCGCCTCCTCTGCTACTGCTGCTACTAGAAGGGGTCTCATGAGTGTTGCTTTGGGCCCTGGCGCAATAAGGATAGCCCCCTCTGACGGTGACCGTGCCAGACTGACCGAGATGGTACTTCACATCTCCTGTGCAAAACGATAGAGATGCAGTCGCTTGTTAGTGACATGCTCTTGGTGAAGGAGACACACAACATTGAACACTATGGCACATTTCTTATACGCACACTACATGCATAGCTCGTGCCACCATTCTGAGCCTTCCCCCTCCCCATCCTCCAACGTGAGAGATGTAACAAAACCTTAGTACTCATGCCCTAAACATATATGCAATAGTGTTTGCCAGCCTACCAGTACTGCATTAACTGGCAAGCAGAGCTGTGTCCTCAATTGCAGCACCCAGACGTCGGCCTAGTAGGAGGAGAGTCGTGGCAATGCTGTTTAAAGACAGGGCTTAAGCATGCACACGTGGGTGAAGACCGGCCTGTCTGCAACAGTAACTCACAGGAGCCATATGTACCTGCCGAATACAGCTGATATGAGTTGTAGCAGAGGGGCAATAATCAGGGCTTAATCAGCACATGTTAGCAAGTACTGCTAACATGTGCTGACTAAGCCCTTACAAACCCAAGCAACAACAGACAGACCCCCTGCACTAATATCACCCACATTTCATGAAAAAAGCACAGACCTCATCCACCTGAAAGAAACCTCTAACCTCCTGCAGCCCTGGCCCCATACACGACAGAAAAGCTAAACCTCCACTCCTTCAACATCCATCCTCCCCGTACGCACCCACTCTAAACTCGCTCTGCTGTCCCTCCATCTCCGTGCACAGAGCTCCAAGTGGCTTCCCTAAAAGGTTGACCAGCAGGTTAAGACGTCCCCTGTGTGCCATGCCCATCTCTACACGGTGGACCCCATGTGAAGCACACACCCCCACCATGGTGTGTAGGCCAGGGAGCAGAGCTTCACAGCCCTCAAGACCAAACCTGCATACAGGGATGCGCGCCAGATATGAGTTCTATTGAAATGCCTCTCAGCAGTAGTCCCGAGAAGGTCTAAAAGGCGGGCAGACCCAGCATTTACATGTTGAAACGATGCGCGCCAGATATGAGTTCTAGTGTTGAAATGCCTCTCATCTACAGCAGTAGTCCCTAGAAGGTCTAAAAGGCAGGCAGACCCAACATATAAATGCTGAGAAATAGAGCAGTCCTGTGACCCCCTGTTCACACAGGAGGGTGTTTAATAAAAAGCACACTCCATGCACGATCCCATTTCCAGAGAACCGTGTAATCTCAGCCTTGGTCAGTCGCTCCCAGTAAGCTTGTTCCTGTACCTTAATACAACTGTACCAGAATGCACTCACCGCAGACCAAAAGGAGCACATTTGCCTGCTGCACGGGAAAGACATATTCCTGAAGGCTTTGTGGCATAACCATACATGCTTCGTGAAGGGACAGAGATGCAAGGGTTACCAAGGCCGACTTCCCCAGGCAAAAGAACCCCCTTTCCGTAACTATCCCTCACACCTTTTTGTGGCCGGGAACTTCTGGCTGAGAAACCGCTCCAAATAGTCTGCCGCCAGCAGCAGCCGCAGCACCCCCGCCTTTTCCCCAGCACTCAGTGAAGGCCGTGTCTCATAGCGCTCCTCAATCCATGCCATTTCATCCTGCTGCCAGAGGTGCTTGTACTCCAAGGCCACTGAGCCACAATAAGCCTGCTGCAAAACCGCCACGGTCTCCGGGAGGGTCCATAATGGTTTAGCTGGAGTGCCGTCAGGGTTACCTATGTAGACACATGGAGAGCATTGCCACAGTTGAATCCACAGCCACAAAAAACTGAGAGTCTGAGATAAGACGCTCATTGCCAAAAGCCAGGTCCCCAGCACAACATCATGTTCTGGTGGCTCCTGCTATATGCTTTGGAGCCCTACCCAGGGTACATGCTACTTGTACCTCCTCCCGTGTCTACCTAGGAGCTGAACCCTATACATCCCCTACACAAGAGGGTACTATTCCCAAGCATCCAATTATTGCCCACCCTCTGTACCTGGTTCATCCACTGTTTAATAAAGCAACACCCCAGCCCAACAGATGCCTTCAGCATTTCAGAGCCTGCCTCCTACCGAAGTCACCTGCCTGCTACACCATTCAACATTTCTCCAGCACTGCTGGACACAACCACTACCACAAAGACACCTGCCCTCCTCAGGTTCAATAGAGAACCCTTTCCCTGCATACCCCTGAGTCCCCATCTCTCTGCCTGCTTTGACCATGTGCCAGAATTACCCTTCCCTTCCCTGTGGCACGTGCCACACCCCAACATCCTCCCCTGCTGCCTCCTCTTGCTCCCTTCCCAGGTGCCCTTCCCTCATTCAAGCATCTGTATGCGTGCCTGTGATGTAAACATCCTACAGGCATATCCTACCAAGCCAATATGGCTCAAGACAGGAATTGCCCTTCCTTCCATCCATCCTTGTGCTACCCGCTAACCCACACCTGTCCTAAACCTCCTACCTGGCATATGACTTCCCACGTGGAACAGTCTCTGAGCTGAAGCAGGCCCCTGCAGCTGCAGCTGAGTCCCTATGAATGCCGCCTGCTCCTCCAAGGTAGCTGATGAAGGGTATCTGCTGACAAGCTCCATAAGAGAGTGATCTGCTCGGGTATATTCATCCCCGATAGGGCCCAGCCAGGGACCTCCTGGAGTGCGTTTCAAGGGGTCCAGCTGCGCTACTAGGTGGCCCCGAGACCTAAAACGCCGAATCAATGCTGCTAGTTTGAGGGTATCTTCAACCTCCACATACAAGGGGATGCTTGAGAGGGGGTTCACAGGGGGTTCTGCTGGTGCGCTGTTGGAGTACTGCCGGGTTGTCGTGAAGAAGGGGGATCCATTGCTTGAAAGTACTTGAGGTGTCCTGCTGCTGCTGCTGATGAAAGTGGGGGTGGGCGTGGTGGTGAATGGTCTTCCCCTGTTGCAAAGGCTGCTGTACGGCCTCCCAGAAATGCCGCTGCTGCTGCTGCTCGTGCCATGAACATTGCACCTGCTGCTGCTGCTGCTGCTGCTGCTGCTACTGTGAGGCCTTGCTGCTGCACTGCCTAAATGCGGCAGCCATCCGGAGGAGCATACTGCCGCATGCCTGGATGCATTATGGCACAGCCACGAATGACTGCCCCTATGCAGCCACGTAGAGTATATGTGGTTGGGGAGGCCTGGACCTGGTGGCCAGCACTGCTGCTGATCAGCTAGGCCATTGGGTCCACTATATGGGCCTTCTGAGTCTGCTGCTGTCTTGCTTCTGGAAGCTGCTTTAAGCTGCCCGTGCAGGGAGGTGGCTGGCCTCAGGAGGAGCAGTTGCACCCTCTGCAGTTGGGCCGAAGCCTTAGTGCTGGGTGACAGGCAGGTGCTCAGCTGGGGGATGCCAACGCTTATGAGGCATGTCATCATTTCATGGGGGTAACGACAAACGCATGCCGTCCAGCATGCAGCTACGTGGAGGACATATGAATATCCCAAGAGCTAGCCCTCGTGTACGCCCTTGGACTATGAACGTCGTACAGCCCAGACAAAGCAGCCAACTAAATGACGTCTGGGCAGCCCACTAAAGGATTGTGCATGGTACTTAATTACCAATGAGGGTATTTCGGTGTAAAGAAGCGGAGCTTAGCAGGTTTACGGTGACGGAGCGGTAGAACATGTCGGGCGACGTACTCTTAGAGATCTGAACTAAAAAGGGAAATCACGCCGATGCCTATAGGAGCATAGCCGTGCCTCGCAGTGGGACTGATACTATGCCAGCCAAGGGCAATGTCCAGGATCCAAGATGGGCCACCAGGGGTTTTAACGCTGGGTTTTCATATTCAAATGTGGCGCGAACCTGATCTGTGACGACCTGAAGGTGCTGGAGTAGTGCATCGCTACATCGCGACACCTACCGGTACACCTCTGTAGTCCGCATCTCATGCGTCCTATGTTTGCTTTGTTACGGCCGACTGCCTTCAGAGTTCGAAGCCCATGCAGCGCGGTGCACTGGGTCTACAGCAGAGTTGGTTCTGCTTTCGCAGTGCACAAGTGTCTGTTAGATATAATAGTAATTAACCTCCCAGTCCTTGAAAGGCCGTTGATATAGCGCAGCTAGTAAACATGGTTCGCGGCGTGAACGTGGGGGCCGAGGAAGATGAGCACGTTGCGGGACTAGAGGAGGACTTCATGAACTTCTTGATGACCTTTAACCCTGCCGGTTATGTGCCCGCCGCTGTAGAAATTGATGGGGAGCCTCAAGAGCGAAACTATATGCAGGAAAAGGTTCAGGAGATGGCAGCAGGCGGTAGCACGACGCTCTTCGTTGATTTTGAGCACCTTAAGGAATACAGCTATGATATGTCGGAGCTGGTCTTGAAGAAGTATGAAAGATCAGAGCCAGTCATGCGCAGTGTGGTCAGGGACTACGTACGTCTCTACCACCCTGCATACCTTCACGAAGCCCATGGTACAGAAAAGCAGTTCTTTGTGGGCGTGTCCAACTTGCAGTCCACAGAAAAGCTTAGGGATTTGCGGGTGGAGAAGATTGGCGAGTTGGTGTCGTTCTCTGGCACTGTAACACGGACCAGCGAAGTGCGGCCTGAGCTGTTCCTGGGGACCTTCAAGTGCCAGATCTGTGCCAACAAGATCAGGAATGTGGAGCAGATAAACAAGTTCACACAGCCCATGATCTGCCCAGAGAATGGTTGCAACAACAGGTGCGAGCCAAGCTGCTATTCTGCTCATAATTGTGGTGGTAGGTGCATGCTCAGACATTACACAGCTGCAGACAACCGCGACATATTCCTAGCCAGTCAGCAGTGATATGCAGCCATAAGTGTAACTCCAGAACAGCAACAATGCAGCAATGGGGTTGAACACACTGTGATGTTGCTGATTAGCAATAGTGGAGTTACTTTGAATAGCATGGTGATTCCCAGAAGGTACTTGTGCCAGCTCAGCCCAGTAAAAGCATTTTATGAGGTCAAGCTTTTAATTTTGATCTACATATCCGGCATTTGAGTAATTGACTAAGCTGTGGTCTGCCCAAGGCAGACATAACTTTGATTAACCCATGCTGTCCCTGTACGTTCAGGACAAGCTTCACGTTGGACAAGGAGGACAGCATCTTTGTGGACTGGCAGCGCCTCAAGGTCCAGGAGAATGTGGACGAGGTGAGTGACCTGTCCAAGCTACTTCATCTGGGCTATCTGCGATGTATGCCAAGTATGCACTGTTGGAGCCGCTTCTTGATGGCGATATTGGGGGCCAATTTCCGGTTTGAGGGCTTTAGCAGTTCCCCTGCATGCAGCTTCGCCCTGTGATACACATAGCAGATGCATGGATGCAATCTTTCAGAGCACACCATGCTTGCCAGCATGCATGCCCAGAAGCGTGCTTACATCCTATACCTGCCACTGCAGATGCATGGATGCAATCTTTCAGAGCACACCATGCTTGCCAGCATGCATGCCCAGAAGCGTGCTTACATCCTATACCTGCCACTGCAGATTCCTGGAGGCAGCCTGCCCCGGACAATGGACGTCATCCTGCGCAGCAATAACACGGATCGGGCCAAGCCAGGTGACCGTATGGTGTTCACTGGCATGCTGGCAGTGTGTCCAGACATTGCATCCTTGTCAGGGCCTGGGGCTGTGAGCATGAAACCAGGTAAGAATCTGGGTAGGAAGCCGGACGGACTTGTGACAAAGCAGCTGAAGTCAGCTGATCTGCTTCTTAGCTGCGCAGATGTGATCTCAATTTCATTGGTGATCTGGTGCAGCAGTTGCAAATGCAAAGGAAGCAGGCCAACAAAGATGTGTCATTACAGCGGGCTGTGTCTGTGTGCTTCAAGCCATGTGCATCCATATTTGCAGTTGCTGCAGCGCAGCAGAGTCTTGCTCACGGTCTAATCACATCGATGTCAACAACGCTTTGGCTGTGCAAAAGTTACAGGTCTCAATAGCCTGCATTGGTAAGCAAGTGTTGCTCTTCTTTGCCTGCAGCTGCTCCAGGTAACCAGGACAACCTGGGTGAGGGTGTGACTGGGCTCAAGGCCCTGGGGGCGCGGGAGATGATGTGCCGCCTGATCTTCATCAGCTCCAGCTTGACGGTGAGGCCAGCATCAGAGGGCATAACTAGTTAAGCAACTCTTTTGTGTTCTGCTTGCGTTTTAGACAGAGATGTTGGGGATGAGTTATAGAACCAGCTTGCATCAATTGTCCTGCTGCTTCTTATACAGTCAAACCTTCCTGCTGTCTCCTGTGCAAGATGCATAGAGTTTCAATACATCCTACTGCTCTGTACTGACTCGAGCTTGATTTGTTTCTTCCAGCCGGCTGGAGAGCGTCAGGGTGTGGTGAACATCCGAGCAGATGATGATGCTACGCCGGAGCTTGTGCTTGATCAGTATGGGCCAGAAGCAGCGCAGGAGGTCCTGCAGATGAAAGACATGAAGGAGACCATCTACCGGGACTTGGCCGCATCCATCTGCCCAAGTGTGTTTGGCCATGAGCAAGTGAAGCAGGCCATCCTGCTCATGCTGTTTGGAGGGGTGCATAAACAGACGAAAGAGGTATGCCCCTCAGCATGAAGGTGTATGCAGGATCTGTCAATACACTGGCTTGTTATCATGCAGTGCCTAAGCTGGCACAGACAAAGGTGCATGCAGATGTACGTTGGCGCAAATAGACACAGCAGAGCTTGCGCACATTTTGTTTCCACATTTAGACAGCACCCTAATGCAGGCAGGTTTGAGCTGGCACCTGCCATAAATGTAAATAAAGACAATCGAGAGTGAATCGCTTCTGTCCTCACTGCTACCAGGGCATCAACCTGCGTGGAGACATCAATGTGGCAATTATAGGGGACCCATCCACAGCCAAGAGCCAGATGCTCAAGTATGTGGCCAGCTTCTTGCCCAGGGCGGTCTACACCAGTGGCAAAGCATCTACTGCAGCGGGTCTGACAGCATCAGTGGTCAAGGTGAGACACCACATTAGCTACTGGCCAGCTGGGCATGCAAATTCACATCGGGTCATTGCAGAATCCTGTAGGTCATAGTCTCCATCAAAAACCGATCCTCACATTGGCCTTGCTGAGAGAATGAGCAATTGGTATGCTTATAGTTTCGGCATCCAAGGCCCTTGCTGGAAGGCATCTCAGCTGCATGCAGCGCAGTGGGACTCAGGCTCATAAACCAGGTGCTGGAAGCACCTCAGTAGGGCTATGACAGTTGCTGCCACAGTAATCGCCATGCTGTACGGCCTAGTTGCCATCTGCACTAAAATTGTTCATACAGTGAATCCTTAAACTGAAAGTTGTTCACTGCCCAACTTGCAGGAACCTGAGAACAACGAGTTTGCCATTGAAGCTGGTGCGCTCATGCTGGCGGACAATGGGATCTGCTGCATTGATGAGTTTGATAAGATGGACCAAAAGGATCAGGTGTGCTGCTGCTGGAATATGGGGGTATACATAACTATGGGGGTTTATTATAACTATGGGGGTATATATATCTCACCACCATACCTGTTTGGATCAGCTATTGCATACTTAAAATATTAGCAAGTTGAGCAGGATGGTTCTTCACCGGTAAGTGGCATACTCGACCAAGTGCTTCGGTGGACAGGATTCTGCATGACACAAGAATGAGGCAGTCTGTATAGCCAGTCACCATGGCACTTCAAGTTCTGCAGCTTCCAAGCGGTTTTGATCAGGGAAGAATGCTTTTCCACTGGCATGCCGTAATGGTGAAGCTGGGTTTTGCCATTGGTAGTCACAATGTCCAGCTTATGTCACTGGCAACATGGTAGGCATGAATTTTGATTTTGCCAACTGGCAACATCACAGTTGATCATACTTGGCTCTTGCCACGGGCAACTTGGCAGTCATGACATTGCGTTTGCCACTGGCCACATGGCGGTCACGCTTTCTGAATGCTTGACATAATTGTTTCTGAACTTAGTCTTGCAGCTGCACATGCTTGTCAGAGGCAAGTTCGACAGTTGTTGCTTTTTCACTTAGATCGTGTCTTGCCCTGCACCCAGGTTGCCATCCACGAGGCCATGGAGCAGCAGACCATCAGTATAGCCAAGGCAGGCATCCAGGCAACCCTGAATGCCCGCACATCCATCTTAGCTGCTGCCAACCCTCTAGGAGGCACCTACAAGAAGAACAAGACCCTGAAGCAGAACATCCAGCTGCCCCCAGCTATCATGTCCAGGTAGGAAACGTGTAATGCTGGGAGCTTCCAAACACATGGTTGGCTTCAATGCTTGACAATCTGCCAAAGGCATGAAAGGCTGGATAGCCTACATGATCTGGTCGTGTGCAGAGGGACGATACAGCAATGGGTTTCGTTAAACGCACAATGTTAAACATGCTGCACATGCTTCTCCTTATGCTCTTGCAGGTTTGACCTGCTACACATCATGCTGGACGAGTCCGACAGCTATCAGGATGAGCAGGTGGCGCGCCACATCATGGAGCTGCACCGCAACCCAGGAGCCACGCTGGCCAGGGCGCCCTTCAGGATGGAGCAGGTACAGCGCTACATCAGGTTTGCACGCTCCATCAAGCCACGGCTTACACCAGAGGTGAGCAACCCTTGTCGGCAGAGGTAGTTTGTAGAAAGACCCAAGGACTAGAAAACAGTCCAATGCGTGCTGAGCGTGACATGTGAATTGCTGTACAAAGGTGTTAACAGCAGGGAGGACCATGATGAACTTTGCCCTTGCATTTACTGAGGACAGTCTTCAGTAAATAATCATGGTGGCCTTGGCATAAACTGGGGTGGGGGCTGAGCATGATGCAGGTCTGTCAAATCAGCGCGCAATTGATAGAAGGTTGTGCGCACTCAGGGATGGGGAGAGCTATGGTTCCCTAGATATAGAGGACTACGTCATGCATGTTGAGACAGTAGCTGTATGCAAAGGAAGGCTACATAGGTCCTTGATAGCTGCCCAGCTATCTACCTGCACTGGTACCTCACCCTTTGTCCTATAATCATTACCTTGTGGCACCTTCAGTAAGTGGCTTACACGTTTATCTGCTGCTGCAGGCACAGCAGGCGCTGGTCAAGGCCTTCAAGCGGCTCCGCGCAGAGGATGCCACCCCCGGCAGCTCAAGCGCCTATCGCATCACAGTGCGCCAGCTGGAGGCTCTGATCCGGCTCAGTGAAGCAATGGCTCGGGTGTACTGCGAAGAAACAGTATCAGGGAAACATGTGCAGGAGGTAAGGGTCCAGCAGGCCTTAGGCCTGCAGCTGCTTGAGTTGCTGCCCTGACACGAGGATGCCCCTGCACTTGTGATAGGATTGTAACATGGATGAATGTGAAGCGCATGTGTGCTAAAAGCGCTTGCGAGGTGGCTCCTGAGCATGCTCGACTAAAAGAAAGCATGTAGTCTAGACGCGCTACAGCAGGGTGCGAGCCGTCTCCCAGCCGTCAATCTGTTCTGCGATATACCAAGTTATATGCCTGTGGGTTTGCATCACTGGGGTGCGCTAGGATCTGTCTCAGATATCAGAAACTTGCCTCGGAATTCGTGCTGGAATGGTGGCTGCCCAGATAGCAGAGTTGCGGTGATGGATGCGTTAACTGTGACCCATGCTAAATGTGCCTATGTCCTACAACTGCAGGCGACCAAGCTGCTCCAAGCATCCATCCTGAAGGTGGACATGTCAGACCTGGAGCTGGATCCCATGGAGGCAGCAGAGGTCCCCGGGGCAGATGCAGACTTGCAGGATGCAGTAGCAGGATATAATCTGCCTCAGCATGCACCAGCAGCAGACGGTGGTGGTGATGTTGACATGGATGAGGGGCCAGATGCTAATGCGGAGAACGACGCTGCGGCAGCAAACAGGACTCCTGGGGTACAGCAACAGCAGCAGCAGGGGGAGAAGGCAGCAGCAGCAGCGGCAGAGAAGCAGGTGCCTGCAGTAGCAGCGGCAGCACAACCAGAGCCACCTAAACCTGCCAGGATCAATGCCAAGAAGTTTGAGTTCATAAAGGTGTGTTTTACCGCAGGGGTTTCAGCTGCATTAATATTTACCGCCTCTAGTCTCTGCATGTACATTGAGGATATGGGTTGGGTAGGGGCAACTTATAGGTTGGGGCAGGGCATATGAAAGTTGCCAACAGTATAGGGAACATTTCACGTTGTTAGGAGAGGGTGGATGGGAGGAATTTGGTGGGGGTGGCGGGCGGGTGAAAGGGGCAGGAAAACATCAAGGTTGCACCGATAGCAGGCGCTTGCAAGGTCGATCAATCCGGCCTGTCTCACCCCTGTGCGCACCAAGGGTAATTGTATTGCACCAGGTCAGGTTAATTTGATTCCTTTCCAATGCTTTCTCTTGAGCCAATGCTGATGATGTTCCTGTATATTGCTCGCAGAACCTGCTGGTCTCTAAGCTGCAAGTTGTAGAGGATGAGGAGCGACCTGGCTATGATGATGCACGTCAGAAAGCTGGCGAGCTGGCAGCTGCAGCACAGGGTGCTGAGGATGAGGATAGGCCAGATGCAGCTGAGTTGCGGGCTGCTGCAGAGCGGGCTGCTGCCGAGGTTCCAGCACCTCCAGGCATGCTGCAGAACAAGTTGGTGGACCACTACATGGCTACACAGTTACAGCGGTAAGGGGAGGTGATCCAGTTGACTTGGATCATTGGATGATGTGAGCTCGTGCAGATGGGCTGGGAGCTGCCACTTTGATTTGGGTGTAGTGGGGGGGGTGGAGGGTAGACAAATATCACATATCAGGGGGGTAGTTCACATATTACCCCCCAAATTGCAGCAGCATTTAAAGCACCACCCTGCTGGGCCCTGTTACTGCCAGCAAGGGGCATCACTTAAAGGCAATCTCTTCTCCTTTGCGCAAGTCATGTCAGGTACCTGTTAGTCCAGATTCTTGTAACTGGATAGCATGCCAGTAGTGTAACTCATAGCAATCATATCGCACAGGATGGGTGTGACTTCGCTGCTGGGCTTCAGCCAAATCGCTAGGCCTTGTGCCGCATAGACCTTGGCCCGTTCTTTGTTCAGGAAGCTTCCATGTGTGGACGTATAGTATTCACAGCAGCGCTGTTCCTACAGTTAATCATGCTGCTGGCATCGTCCCTTGCTAAGCTGGACTTTCTGTTAATTTGCAGGAAGGAGATTGAGAGCTATGCTCAGGCAGAGGAGGAGTACAACCTGGTCTTCAAGGTCATCAACCACCTCATCAAGAAGGAAGGCCTGCTAGTGGTGGTGGCCACACCAGCCAGGCAGGGTAATGAGGATGCTGAAACCTACAAGAACAGGCTGTGGAAGGAGCGGCGGCTGGCCTTGGCGCCCAACTTTGCTCCTGAGATGATGGAGTAGGTTACTGGTAGCGCCTGGGTGCCAACTTCAGGGATCTAGGCGCCTGTACATATTTATGGCTTGCATGTACAGCTCACGGGGTGGCAGGAAGTACAGTCGGCTGTTTGTCGGGCCAGGTTTGTGGCCCTGGCTGGGTTGACTGGATCGAGAAGGAGAGCTGGTGTCTGCTTCCAGCACGGGGATAAAGAGCGGAGGATGACCTTATAGTCACCTTGAGTATTGCGATTTTGTTGGGTGCTGGCCGTGTTTGCACCGGCATCTGGATGTGTGTGCCTCATCAAGAGCCAAGACAGGGCTTTTGTCCTGGCAAGACACTGGGCTGTAATGTACATAGCACATCATGGAACAGATGTGTGACTGGACTAAGAATGTACAGGCTTGGCAACCAGTAACTCCATGTGTGGATCTTACATTATGGGCACGTCTACGGTGCGGCCAGAGTTGCCATAAATGCCTCTATCTGTAGAAACTATGTACCCACATGAATATCCAGATTCCAACAGCAACCAAGTGCAGAAGGAAGCCTATCATGACATCTATGGCATAATAACAGAGATGCCTGCAACTGCATGGGCCTCACAGCTACACCTACACCTACAGCTTTCATTGATAACTATGCTATCTGGCCAAGCCGAGCATGGACACATTAAGGTGTTGCTGTTGGACAGTGCCACAGGCTGATGTATGGAAGTCAGTTGAGGAGTCAGTTGACTGTCCGAGAGTGTGGACCCAGAGTAGCCCTGGAGCGAGATGCCCGAGTTGAAAAGCCGACTAGCTGAGTGTTTGGAGTGGGCCTTCCTCCTTCAGGGCCCTGTCGTAACCCCTCACTGAGTGACAGATGTAGTAACCGATTCAAATTAGTCACTCGGCCTCCTTCAATTAATTGATAGTTCCTTTGCCTGGTCTCTGGACCTGTAAAGCAACCTCTTCACTTAGCCGACGTGAAGGACTCTCAAGAGGTAGACATATGTTCATGCCTATGCTGCCAACTTACAGTGCGCAGTATACTCTGGGTGAACCTTGAGGAAATCACTGCCAATGTCTGGCAGGGTCCTTTCTTCTCGGGCGGGAAGAGATTCCTATGCTCGGAGCTCACAGGGCCATAAGTCTGTCAGCAAAGACCTTATTCTGCAGTGCTTGACGAGACTCAATGAGAAGGCCACGCAGAGGAGCGCTGCTGAAGAGTTATACGGCATAGTGCAAGTCCGTCTACACTTGCATGCGCCATCATGGAGTAAATACAGATGCTTGACGACATGACGTTGCGTAGGCTCTCGAAGCGGACAGCTTGCCCATCTTCATCAGCAGCATTTGCAACACCGGGCCATGGGAGCCAAGGTCTTCTGCTCGGAAGGCGAGTACGAGCTGGAGCTAGGAACATTAGCCGTTACATATTGTGATGATGATAACATGGAGTCATATGCAGGAGTGCATCCGTGCCCTGGGCCAACTAGCCTCAGATGCCTGTCCAGCAAAGGACCTGGTCTTGCAGCAGCACCTGGGGCGTCTGCTTCTTTACATCAAGAAGCATATGCAGGCAAGCCTTACGCAGCAATATAGGGCGTTTCGTCGATGGCACATGAGGACAAAGATCTTCAACTGTGGCTGTGCAGGATGCTGATTCTGCTGTGCGAGATGCTTGCTGTGAAGCATTATCAGTGATAGCAGCAGGGCTTGTGCGCCAGTCAGGCAGCAAGCTCCCAGGGTCCCACAGCAGTCCCTTAGTCAAGATGCTCTTTGAGTGCTTGGCTGAACAGAAGAAAGAAGCACAGCTTGCTGCATGCCAAGCACTCCTGGAGGTGAGCAAGGATGGCTGGCTGTTAACATTGCTTGCACCTCTTGGTCAGTGTTCGCAACAATAATGGAAGAGAGTGCTGTATGTTGCTCAACATAATGAAGGTCAAAATTAACCAAGCAAGTTTGCATGCACATGCAGCTGTCGCCGTACCTGGCCCCTCTAGACAAGGACCTTGTCAAGGTTGTCCTGCGCCTCCTGAAGAGCAGCACCTTTGCTGCAACTCCGGGCTTGCTAGCTGCTCTTGCAAGCAGCCATCACGAGAGGAAGACACCCCAAGGGCTGCTTAAGGTAAGTGAAGGAATTGACTGATAAGTGCATACATCACAAGGAGCAGTATTGACCCTGGTGGTTGGCATGTTATGCACCCAGATTTTATATGTGTTCATGAACCTACAGGAACAGCGTGTGCTTGGCTGCTTACCAATCCACGTGTAGCTGGTCTCGTAAGCTTCCAACATGTTCCACGCAGACTGGCAGCAGTGCTTTCCTGCCATACATCCATCACTTGGTGGGTCAGAGCTCCCCACATGGCCCTCCATCTGGTGTGCTGGGTTGCCTGTCCTCCAAGGATTGGGCTGTGCGTCGGGCTGCTGGGGATACATTGAGGGCCATGTCGGTTTTGTTGGGCCCACACATGGAACCTGAGGGACACTGTGATGTGACAGACCCTGCTACTGTGACTGGCAAGTGCCTCCAGGCACTTGAGAGTGCCAGGTTTGACAAGGTAGGTGGCTTGGTAGTTCTACATGCCTGAGCATGGTAGTTACTACATAGCATGCTCAGAGCAATTCTGCTGAAGTCAATATAGTGCGCAAGTGAGTAGCCGTGGATTGCTCAAGTGCCATCACACCAGATCCTTGCCAGCTTGAGGTATTGGTCATTGTAGCCAAACCCATGACATGTTTCTGGAAGAACGAATGAAACTGCATTGCCTTGCTTGAAATGGGTGATAGACACATACCAGTTGTCCTCTGGCAGGGAAACCAGTGTCTTTTTCAGAAAGCTTACTGCTTTGTTGCTGTAGGTGCGGGAGGCTCGAGATGCAGCAAGAGATGCCATGACAGTGGTCCATGAGCTTGCGGCATTCATGCAGCAGGGAGGGACAGCTGATGACTGGTTGGATTGGGCAATGGAGCACATAGCAGCAGCAGGTACGCAGGCAGTGCCACAAGATTGAAAGAAGCCACAAACAATCTGGCTGTGGTTGCTTTGTAGTAGGCCGTTGGAACGAGTGCGTGGCTTGGATGTCATGAAACTCGAGGCACTGCACTGCAAGAAGGATTATGCCCACAAGCTTCCTATGCATGTGAAACCTTGACTGTTGGCCCTGATACTGCCTTCTGATGGCTAAACACTATATATGATGTCTCCTGCAATTACAACCTAACTGAGAGGATCGCTTCCTGCTGTACCTCGTTCAGGCAGTCCCCCGAAATTGGGCCTTGGGTCCAGTTTTGGCAGGAATTCTCTAGCAAACACATTTGGCCGACACACTTCTGTCACGGAGCGGTTCCAGAAAGCAGCAGCAGCATCAGACCTGATAGCAGAACCAGGCACCACACAAGGCAGCAGCGGAGCAGAGCACTCGGAGGAGCAGGAGCCAGGCACCTGTGACGAGCCAGATATGCAACACACAGGTAGTGACAGCTCAACACATGAAAGGGATGAAGAGGGTGGTGCCAGCCATAGCGAAGATGCTGAACTAGTGGACTCGTGGCAGGCGCTTCCCCCTGCAGCAGCAGCTGATGAAGCAGATGGAGGTGTTTGTGAAGCATCTGACGGTAGCGAAGAAGGTCCAGCAACAGTGGAAGTGGCAGTGATCGGGGAGGTAGCAGCAGCAGCAGCAGAAACCAGAGAAAGTGCACGGACAGCAAGTGCAGCAGGGGATGATGTAGGGGGTGGTCATGTGGTGGACCCATCGGCAGCTGAGGGTGCAGGAACAATGGACCGCAACAGCCCAGGCTTTGTCAAGGCAGTGGTAGCAGAGGTAAGAAATTGATGTTTATCACTGATACAGCACACATCCACAGGTTCCCGTGCAGTGCAGATCACCGCAGCCAGTGCAGACCTTATGAGAAAGCTCAAAGCTATCCCAATAGTTTTACAGGTCTGTGACTGATGAGCTGTGCACTGATAATGCAGGTCAACAACAGGCTGTCAGCAATGGGCATCAAAGCAGACATGTCCCCCAGGCGGTCCCCAAGGGCAGGTAAATGTACACTCAGCATGTCAATGGCGCTCTAGTTAGACATCTGCAAAGAAAGTGCAAGCACTGTCAACACTTGCTGCACCTTTTCCCATACTGCAGGTGGCATATCCAGGCAGGAGTATCAAGATCTGCAGACAGATGTGCAGGACTTGCGGCAGCAGCAGCTTGTGCAGGCCAGCCTGCTTCAACAGCTCTCAGAGAAGTGCTTCACAGCCATCGCTACTCTGCAGGTATGCAGTACGCAATCCTGCACCTCAGGTCGAAGTTGCATACCATTATTGTGGCAGCACAGCACATGAAGAATTGCGATATGTAGTGATGCTGGCATGCAACCCTGCACCACTAAACATACCCCTAAGAGCATGTGTGCTTCTTGGCTGGCTGCAGGGGCGGGTTGAGGAGCTGCAGCAGATCATTGGTGCTACATCACCCCCAGCTGCACACAGGGGCGGGTCTATGGAGTGGCAGCAAGCAGCAGCAGTTACACCATCAGGTGCCTCACAGGGTGCGAAGAGCCTGCCTTCTACGCCTCATGCAAACTACAATGGCTACAGCATCCCCAGCGCCAATGGCAACAGCACAATCAAGCATTCCAGTCTGAAGCACATGTTCAGTGCGTCTGAGGATTTCTCCCAACGGCCGCTTGTGTCATCAGGCTCATTGCCAAGCCCCTACAGCAGCGCCCTCTCGGCATCCTTGACATCTCTGGGCAGAGGAGCGGTACGAGTTGCTTGCTTGTGGTAGACATGTAGCCCACTGCTTGCAAATGTCTGATTTTAATAGATATACAGTCTGCTTAACCAGCTGCCTTCTGGCATGTCGCCTTGCAAGGTTCCCACATCCATGTTGGGCGCTGCTGGTGGGCCTGTTTAAGACCAGTGACAGAAAGCATACTCCTTGTACCTTCCGTGAGCATTAAAGATCGGCGTTTTGCAAAAAGATTGCCCTTCACTTCCACAAATGCTACGCCGCATAGCACCACAGCTTGGCTGCTCTCTTGAATGGTCCATATGCTTTCTGTTGGCCATGTAAAAAGTGCTCAAATGCAGCATTCACTGTGCAGGTCAGCGATGCAGGAGGTTTCAACACCCCAACCACCCCTGGAGGCAGGACAGCAAGCACCAATGAGCTGTATGACACTGCACTGAAGCAGTCCAAGGGTGACATGCACCTGCTGCGGTTGATACAGCGCACAGGCCCAGCATGGGCAGAGCTCCAGGAGGAGACAGCTACTCAGCTGCTCAAAGTGTTCATCAACAATGTCAAGGTACTAAACCCTGGGCGAGGACTACCGTAGCTTAGTATGAACAAAGAACACTGATTTGCTGTAATGCATGTTTTTGTACATTTCTTGCGTGCTGCCACTCCCCCGAGTAGTGCCATACCATTAGTCTGTTTGTATGTGCAGATAGCCAGTAGATTCCGTAATGCTGGCACGTCTGACCCCTGGATAAGGGTCCAGCTTCGTCTCAAGCATTGCAACAGGAAAGACCCAAGATACCTCCTGCTGCAGCCTGACCCACATGCCATTGCTTTTGCATCCAGGAAGGGGTGATGATGCACAGGGTGATGCCTTGGCTGTGGCGTCTGGCTGATGAAGACTGCCAGCAGCAATTTGCCGTGCCCCCAGAGCTGCGGGAAGAGCTGATCGCTGCACTTGCCAGGTCACCGCATGCTGACGGCCCCCAGGTAGGGTCCCCCAGCATATTAGTGTTCAAGTGTTCCATATAGGAGTGGTGCTTTGCAATTACACTAGAGTCTTTATTCCAGGGTGCTGTTGCATCGGCCGCAAGTCCTGTCAACAAGCTTCACACGCACGTTCAACCCAACCACCATTATGTGAGCACCATACTTGCCTACCAGGATTGTTAGGCAGCAACAGATGGCAAAAGAAATGATAAGACAATGGTGTTTGATGTGCTTTTTGCAGCAGATGTACAAACTGTATCCTCAGTTTATCGGCATTGATAGACCAGAGAGTAGGCATGCCAAAGGTGTAGGCTGCCAGGTTCGTCACAGTAAGCTGGGAATTCAACACATGGCAGGGTTGCTATTCCGGGTACCTGAGATGCAAAGAAGACCAGGAGGTCCACAGCCACACCTGGTACTGCAACTTACCTAACCTTCCTGTCCATTATCGCTACATGCGCAGGGGCAAGAGAAGGTGAAGATGCTGCTGAATACACTCCAGGGTGTGTGGCACTAGAGATTTACAGGAGGGTGTTGGCGCTTGTTTCTCTGGGAGCTGACAAATTGTGTGTGGTGCAAACCAATGCACGTCAGGGGCAACCGGTGTGTAAAGGGAAGGGGAAGGGGTTGTAAAGGATTTTGGTGTAGCAAAGGCTTCCTGGCCATTGGAGGGCATTCTAGTAGCCCTTCTGCCAGTGACTGAGCTCTGCCCTAATATTTCTCAGACTCGTGGGTGTCTGGCGACAGATATTAAGGCTCATGTAAAGTACTGCTCTATTGGCAGGCCATGCCGTGTCGGAAAGCTGCGTGGGTGGCATGCAAGTACAGCACTACTTACATAAGATCCCCTCTCGCATGCCTCAGGAGCTTAATAAAAAATTGCTGCATGGTGGTACATATGCGAGATGGCTGCAATGCCTGCCTAGGCTGTACTAGAATATTCAGCTGAGACCCAGTCGATCGACAGATGGTGCAGTTTAAATTTACCCGCGCCAAATGTGTCTTCGGAGCTCAGAAAGCTGGGCTCGCGAGAGCTGCATTAACTGACGGCAGAAATATTAGCTGCGGCAGCGCACAGGACCCTAATTTGGGCTGCAAAACGCATCTACAACATGTATCTCGGAAACATGGCAGAGGAATGCTTGTTGCTGCGGCGCCCTTCGATACCTGGCCTCCCGGAGATTCTCACGGGCTCTGACGGAGCATACTTTGACTGTCCAAGCCTGGATGATGTGCTGGCGACTCATGGTAAGCAGCAGAAGCGGTCGCTATGGCATGAAGGGTGTCTTAAAGCAGAAATCGACGCTGCTCTGGCTGCACCCAGGAAAACCCAGTCCATCGACCAAAACTGGTCAGGGAGTGGCGTTCGCTTGTGAGCACAGCTACGAGGATATCTGGAGCGCGCCACCCTCTGTCGGTACGCAAGTGATACTGCAGTCATATGTCCTGTTGTCCCCGTATGTGACTGGCGATGTATTCGCAGGAAACAAAAGCACAGCATCCGCTCTGCTGTGCATAAGCGATGGTCCTGATCGCAGCCAGACTGGAAGCCTGATTAGCCATGGGTCCCAGACATCAACGCAGATGCGCTTACACGAAACCGGGTAAGTTCACTGCGCGTTACGTCTCCTCTTTGTCCAAGAGTAGGTTGTAGCACAGAGCGACGCTTTATGTCCCGGCCTCCATGTTGCTTAGGTCGAGCGTTTCGGTTACTGCAGGGGCACGAGCGAGGCAGAAGTGGCGGCTAGAGTGGGTCTGGGTGATCCTCCCAAAGGTATGTACGCATGACTGGTTGACTGAGTGAGCAAGCCGACGTCTGCCCCTGCCTGACAGTTACTGGCTCCTACCGCAGTTGCGATTGTGCGCGCCAGAAAATCAAAGAAAGCTGGGAAACGCAGAGCATGCAGGAGGGCAGTAGCAGCAAATGTAGCAGGGGGCATCAAGAAACCACAATTTTCAGGACTGCTGAGGCCCTTCACAATTGTAAAGGTGGGTTACCTCTCGTTCCAAGCTCAATGCAGTACTGTGATGCTGAATTATGCAACCTGGTTCACTTGACAGGCACGATGCAGTACTGTGATGCTGAATTATGCAACCTGGTTCACTTGACAGGCACCATGCAGTACTGTGATGCTGATTAAGAGCCTGTTTTGATCCTACTGCTCCATGTCTTAATCCTGCTGTGCATATGTCAAGGATACACATTGCAACCTGAAATGTAAGGGCACCTGGGCACCTTTACAGGGCACCTTGTCTCTCAAGGAGAGCCACTTCTTGAGAGACAAGAACACATCGCAACTGACGTCATGGTTGTGCCTCTGTAACTTGCAGCCCTATGTTTGGGATGGCAGTGAGAGCCTCGAGGACATCAACATGAAGATCCGAGCACTGGAGGCAACAAGCACTCAGTAAACTATAGACCAGAAGAAGCTCTCCTCTTACTGGGTCGATAATCAGCAGCAGCGTCAACTCTTCAGTAATGACTGGCAGCAGGAACAGATGTTTTGAAAGCAAATTCGTATGGTTGAAGGGGTGGCCACCTTCTTATATCTAAGCACAGCAGCTACCCACGCTGTGTGGTTCCTCTTAGTTGTGCCAGGGTTTTGTGTACAGGCGGTTTGCAGGTCGTCTCCCTGCCCTAGAGGTTGGGATGTGGACCACCAGTGTATGCACAGGCAGCTGCACCTCACAATTGTGCCTGTAAATAGTGAAGCGGTGCCATACATTGACGTTGCTTCGTTGAGTTCTTCACAACTTATTATCTCTGGATGCAAATCAGTAATTGCAGCAGGGTAATGTGTATATGACAGCAACCATCTGATAGTGGCTTCTTGGGTTGAGGCCTTGCATTAGTGAGGCACTGGAATAAGTGCTGGGATTTTGACGATAAATATTGCATTGGGGGTGTGGGTGTTTCTGCTGGGTGCGCTGGCTGCAGAGATCTGCCAAGGCAATTCCAGCTGTTGCGTTTACTGTTGTTGGGATCATGTTCTGGTTCATCAGAGCAGGGGATGTGGGCAGGTTGTGTAGTTCACTGAGTCAATCTGAGAAGCATGATCACATTACCATGCATTTCGATGAAACCACCAGGCGCTTTTTGGTTCATTTTGAGTGACTGCAATATTGGCTGTCTTGACAGGCAGTTGGGCCAAGCTCATTTTGAGCCCTTCTGTTCAAATGGTCCGGGAGGCTGGATCCCATGCTGTGTACTGTGCTGCCTTGCTGTGCCTACTACAGCTTGTCATATGCGGGATCCCATGCTGTGCAGAGAGTAAATCATCACTGTCTGATACCACTGAAAGCTGAGCGTTGAGGGCAGGAATGCACCTTGGTTGGTGATGGAGAGATTTTACAGACATGACCAGATTGATGGACGGTTTCACTGTTGATTCGGGTTCTAACTGCAGGGACTTTTGTTTCTTAGTATTGAGCAAAGGTGAGTTATGCAGAGAGCTGTGTGGATATGGTGCGGCAGCCAGCCTTCCGCAATCTCTGCAGCGCCTACATTATATGCAACCAATAGTGACCGGCTGGTGCTGCTGTGTAGCCGTATCGTGTCACTGTAGATATGGTTCAGATGTTTGAGTTCCCTATGAGTCTATGACTGTTCCTAATTGTCATGGCCTGCCATGATGTTTTTGGGGGAGATGACAAGATGACGTGTCTTTGTCAATCTCATCTGGCTGTTTGTGCTTGCAAGCTGGAGCAAAGACTTATTCTCACCTGGGTCCACAGGTCGCTTGCCATTCTGATGGCAAGGTTCAGCACTGGCTTCCTAGCAGTTATTCACAGTATCTGGGGACACCTCTGGCCCTTGTAGCAAGATGCTTTTGCTTGCCGCTCCTGCAGCTGCCATATCAAAAGCTCAGTCTTGTCCTTAGCAGACACAAGATGGTATTGTGCACTGAAGGGTCTGCAGCCTTTTGATTCTTGCCAGCCAGTGGGGAACTTTTGCCAGGATTCATGTATCCTGCAGGTGGCATGATGCAGGTGCTGTTGCGGATGTCGATTATGCCTATTTCCTGCCACTGGTGGGGAGCATGCATGCCCAGATTGCTCTGATTGTCTGATCAGCAATGCCAGGACACGGCCTGCTTAACATGGGTAGATAAGTGGAGAGTGTGTTATGTGCAGATAGGTGAACCTCTTTCACGACACTGCTGAAAAGCCTCCTGGGTGGTTTGCTCTCCTTGTGGGGAATGGCGTGCTCAACATATAGACTTGCATGGTGCGGGTACTCAGTATGCAATGAAGCTGGATCCTCTTTATGTATAGCATGGTCTGATGTGCAGTGCTGTGGGAGTGGCTTAGCTGTTGCAGCTGGCTACCGGTGTGTCCTGTGTATTTGTATGAGCTTTTCATGCAGGCTCAGCTGACATCCATATGGCACAGCCAAAATGTGCTAGCAAGAAAGCAGCCCCAATTCCTGCATATTATGGTTGCATCGCTGCAGGGCTGCTAGATAGGGGTGACCACTGTGTGCACGCGTGCCGATGGGTTTGCCAATGTAAGATTCACACACACACACACTGTGTGGTGAAGCAGCACAGCTGTATGTGTATCGTGAATGGCACCCCAGGTCTACACTGCTGTGGCACTCTTGGTATTTATATGGCTCTGGCCAGGCTTGTTGCATGATGCCACTGTAAGTCAACGACTTTTCTGCAATATCAGGTGGGCGTGATGGTTTTGTATTAGTACAGGCAACTTCATTCTCAGCCCTTGACTGTGCCCACACTGCCCAGGCAGTAGGCAGCCATTGCAGAGCTACCGGGCATGGGCGGCATGCTTGCTTGGGATGCCGCCCATGCCAAACTACATTTTTGTTGAATGTATCAACTGGCATGCATTTGATGCAATGCTACATGCAGTCAGCCAGTTCAAGCTAGTGCAGGCCCGGGCCGTCATTACCATAGAAATTCTCACCGTTGAAATTGATGCACCCCGGCATTAGTGACAACCAACTTGAGCAGCTGCAAGTACTTGAGCGCCGTCAGCCAGTTCAAGAGACTTCATATATATTGGAGTTGGTATGCGTCGGTATGCGGCCTGTTTGATGTGCGTGCATGGCAAACCTATGGATTAAGTCCCACCGAGTGTGCCAAGGCACCCGGTCCAAATGGTGTATGAACTAACCTTGAGCAACCCCTGGTATATATGGTATATATACACACAAACAATGGCGTGGCATTGCACATCCTATACACAATCGAGTCCACACACCGCCGCTTACTCTTTACATGCAGATCAAGTAGCCTTCATGAGACTAGCAGCCGTGACAAACCCGGCCTGCACTGGTTTATCAGGGGCAGGCGCCTGCCAAGCAGTTAAGTGGTCAAAACCTGCTGCACTAGTACTACGCTGCTTCTGTTGCCTCTGCTGCGGCGGCAGCTGCTGTTCCTGCAGTGCTGACCGGGTGTCACTGCTGCTGCTTCCCTTTGCTAGATTGAGGACGCTGCCTTCAATTGCACCACCCCTACCGCTAACAGTTACTGCAGCAGCAGCAGCTGTTCCCGCGGATGGTCTGCTTACCTTCACCCAGGGGCTCGCTGCTGCTGCTGCTAAAGCAGGTTTGGGCATTGTAACCTTACCCTGCCCAAGCCCTACTGCTGCTGCTGCTGCTGCTGCTGCTGCTTTGCTCCGTTGGTGATTCTGTGTCGTCAACTCTGCTTGCAGAACTGTGCCAGCTGCTCTGCTGGTCGACCCCTTGGGAGGCGGCTTGAGAGCAGGTATTACGAAACCTTGCCTTCCAGAGCTCCTAGACTGGTTCAGCTGCTGACCTGCTTGGCCACCTGAGCCTGCTCGAGTAGGTTTCATGCTGCCAGCTACCTGCTGCTGCTCCTGCTGCAATAGCCGAGGCAAAGGTGCCGCTTGCTCTTGCTGCTGCTGCTGTTGTTGCTGCTGCTGCTGCCGTCCGGGGCCTTGATGGCGGTCCCCACTGTCAAGTCCATCCTCCTCATAGCAATCAACCCCTCCAGCTCCATCAATCTCTGCTTCCCAACCTTCACCCCCACCCCCACCACCGTCACCTCCACCATCACCCAAGCTCAGCTCAGACCCCTCTTCCCCCTCCCCTGTCCCTTCCCCTTCTTCTCCTTCATCCTCCCCCTCTCCTTCCTCTGTACCTCCAGCATACTCCTCCTCATGTCGCCCGTCCTCTCCCTCCCCACCCCTGTAATCCTCATCCCAAGCACAGTCCCCGTCATCTCCATCCCTCAACCCCCCATCCCCATATCCCCCATTCCCCTCCCCATCTTCATTATAACCACCACCAACCCCTCCCGCATCCTCCTCCAGGGCAAACCCATCCTCCTCCTCCCCAAGCTCCCCCGCTGCCTCCCTCTGACCGTCCCGTTTCCGCTTCCGGACTTCCAAGGGCACCACCTGGCCCAGGCACACATCGCAAACCCCCGCACAGCGCCCCCCTGGCTGCTGCTCCCCAAAGTAGCTCAGCAGGGCAGCATGGCGGCAGGTCTTAGCATCAGTGGCATAGGTGATCATGTGGTCCAGCAGCTCCCTGCCCTTCTCAAAACGCTTGCCTTGACCCGCTGCATTTGTAGGAGCAGCAACAGCACCAGCAAGCAAACTAGTCAGCAGAGGAGGAGCAGGGGCTAGATGGTTAGCCAATTGTAACTGTAACAATGCAGTAGGCTCAACAGTGCACTAGGGTAAACGTACATTCAGGACCAGATCCGCTGCATTGTACAAGCATGTACACAAGCTGTAGTAAGCCAAAACTTGTTACATTGAATCAACGCCGAACACTACAGATCTCTCTGGATCTTCCATACATAACTGCCAATTAGACTGGCTCAATTCCATCACACACTAAGTCAAGACCTAAATGCACACATCAGCTGTACAGCAGTACAAACTGAGTGGATGTTGACTGTATCAGAGCTGCAAGCTCCACCTAGTACAGCTCTTAGCTGTAGCTACCTTCCCCCCCTCACAAAAAGGCAACAGCCACGAAAGAGGGTACTGCTAATCAAGACTACACAACACCTCACTAGATTGTTCAACCAACACCAAAAGACTGCTGGCCTAACGACATACTTCAGCGGGGAACACGGCTGATACATGATGGCAACACTATAAACTAGGCTTTTGCATGCTTCACCACAAAACTAAAACTAAAACACCAGATAACCGCAAAGGCCACCCCCAGGGACAATATAGCATGCAGGCCGCAGCTGCTGGCTGCGCCAAGGCTAAACCCTAGGCACTTGAGGCTTAGGCAAGAGTGCCACAGCCGAACATGCACCGCATGCCGCACACACTGTCCGGCATACTACAAAGCATCCCATGACAAAGCACACAGCCATTCCCCAGTAGCATCAAGCATCTATCTGTACTAACTAAGATGTCAGTGAAGCATGTCACCTAAAGGAGTCCATAATCAGGAGAGTGGCAAACAATATATCAACTAAAGAGGATATACAATACTAAACCCTATCGTCATCAATTGCAAGCACTACACATGGGGTCCTGGTCTGCTGGCAGGAGCTGCAAGCAAGCCATGTTGCTGATGTCACTGCATGCTGCTTCAACCCATACAGACACAGGCACATTCAGCCATGCCTGCAAATGCCATTCAGGTCTCCCACCAAGGTTTGATACTCACGCATGCGTAGCATATGGACAATCCGCGAGACATCCTTCTTGCTGAACATGAGCACACACTCGCTGGCTTGGCCATCCCTCCCTGCCCTTCCAGCTTCCTGGTAGTATCCCTCCATGCTCTTGGACAGAGTGAAGTGCACCACGTAACGCACATCTGGCTTGTCAATGCCCATGCCAAAGGCGATGGTGGCCACAATGATGGACACTTTATGTGAGAAAAAGTTGTTCTGCACCTGTATGGGAATGGTGCAAAGGATGTTTGAGCCTGAATTACCAGTGTTAAGAGTGTGCCAATGTAACTCCAAGAAACGCTCAAACGTATAAGCGAAGCATTTCAGTACCGATGCAGCAATGCTTCAGCAACAGACATGTGCTTCTACTTAGAGGGCATACCGTATTTTGAGATGGATCACTGTTGGCTAGATGTCCATCTCTACGTCACATGACACATGATTGTTGAGGGATCTTAAAACAAGCAATCTAGACAAGAGCAAACTCTACTGGGCAGATTAGAGGACACTGAATGTGGTTCAGGCGGCAGATTCATTCCCTTACAGGCTGACCCGACCAACAGTAATGCTGAACCTGCTGCTTAGCAGTATGTTCTGTCAAGCACACCACAGCACTGCTATGCTACTGGCTAATCTTGCTACACATGCAGATTCCACGACATCTCAATGTGCTGCTAAACACGATTCCACCCTCTTAACCTGCCTAGGATGGAGAACCAGCCATCTCCCTCTCCATGCTTGCACTGCCGAATACAAATGGGAGACAATCATACTCGATGGCAGCTTTTTGCTTTTTGGCAAGGATGCTGCTATGCACTGAGGCTCATGTGTCCGTACATGTCCGCACTACCACATCCCATTGCCTGCTGCTCTCCCTACTCCCTCCCCCTCCAACTCTGCCCTTAATCTCTCCTAACAGCTACTACCCCTCCCCCCACCTACCAGCCACTTCAAGTTTCAACCCACATGCTGCCACAAGCCCACAGACCCTTGCGGCAGTCGCCGCCCCCTCCCCCCCCCTGCCCCGTTACCTCCATCCGCTGCTTATGGCTCATCCCAGCGTGATAGTGCGCCGCCACCAGCCCCCCACCATCTCTCAAGTACTCCGCCACCCTCTCACTCTCATCTCGTGACAAGCAGTACACAATACCACTTGACCCAACCCCCTTGGATTTGCAGTACGCCACCAACCGCTGCAATGCCAGAGGCTCTCCTGTCTCAGGGTCAAAACCCACCACCTTGGGTACTACTCTGAACGTCAGATTGGGTCGGACGAATGATGCTTTGAAGGTGAGGGCATTAGGCATGGCTAGGCAGCGGCAGATGTCTTTGCGGACCTTCTCCGTGGCAGTAGCAGTGAGAGCCATGATAGGCACGCCTGGGAAAGAGCCCTGTACAGCAGTGGCAGCAGACTATCATTAAATCTACTTAATTCAGAAATCTGAATAGGTTTTGGATAGAGACAAGAACAAGAATCAAGGAATGATGAACAGGCTGAAAGGACTGGGAAGCTGGACCATGGAGGCAGAAGGACTGGAGTGTTCAATTGCTGTTAAAATTCCTGACTACAAATTCCAGACTACAGATGAGCGTGAGGGGCCAGTCAACCGGCAACCAAGAGGCCACATAGCCATGTGGTAATACCACACCAGCAGCATTGCAGTAGCTGTGATGGTGTTCATCAAGAGTTGCTGCATTACAGTGCATCATTGCGGAGCATAAGCAATGGAACGATGAGCAGCAAACTGCCATGGTCGATGCAAAGGCAAGATGCCCCGGCCTTGCGTGAATATCCAAAGCTTTGTGCACACTTATCAATGCGGGGAATGTCGTTCACTTCCCAACCTCACTGTCCATTCTGAAAGGAAGAGTTATCGTTACCTCTCCGGAGCTCTAGCGCTAGATAAGCTGAAGCCTGTACACAACATGAACACCACAGGACCCATCACAACAGCACAGTTTGCAAGTGCCTTGTCTCTCTGCTGTCATGGCTTCCTCTGTCGGTTATAGCCTACAGTTGATAGGTTTTTAGAGTAAGAGTCCGTGGTATGAGCTAGAAGTTGGTCCAGGGCTCACCTTGATGTTGAGTGACTTGTAATCCGGCCTGAAGTCATGCCCCCACATAGACACACAGTGCGCCTGTAAACAGAAAGCAAAGACACACAGCATCTCCTTGAACTCGCAACACCTCTAAAGCCTTCACTCTTGACTGCCAGAGAAATATACCTGCTATGCTGAACCAGATTGAAAACTACCGTCGCTCCGGCAACACATCACCATTTGGCTACATTGTAACATCTATCACTCAGTCTGTGTGTCCAAAGAATTTTGGCTTCCAGGTGTGCAGCTGGATTGATAATGCCTTCTTGTTCTTCCCCGGTTGTCCGGCCTCTTTCCCCTTACCCCGCCCTCGTACCCCTTCACCCCCTGCTCCAGTCCCCCCTCTGCTCCCCAGTCTCCCCTTGCACTCACCCTCTCCTCGTGCCAGCCATCTTCACCTTCTCTTCCGCTTTTTACACGACCCCAAACCTTATTCCTCAGCCCATGTCACATCTTCTTTCTATTTGTCCTCATCATCTATTCCCTCACGTCCTCACCCCTCGGCCTCACTTATATGCACCTCATCCCTCTCATAGCATGCTGAACCATTTGGTGCAGCTGCATTTCTAGATCCCCCTTTCTTCCCTCAGCCCCACACCCAGCCTACCCTCCCCAACGCTCACTGCCCTACCCCTCTCCATTCTTTTCACCTCCAACCCCTGCATCTCACAAACCACCCCCAACCCTCCCCTCCCCTCAACAATTTCCCCTATCTCCCTCACCCCATTCCCCCCCCCCCCTTCACCCGTTTCTCACACTTGCCGCCAAGGCTCCACCCCTTTCCTTTTCCACTTCCCGCATCCATTCACCGTGCTACCGTCCCCACAATTACAACCTATCACCCTACCCACCTTCCTTACCCAAGCTAAGCCCCAGCAGCAGGCCCCTCATCTTCCTCCTTCCCCACCCTTAACCCCTCCCTCAACAACCCCTGCCCCCACCCTTCCCTTTCCAGTACCCATCACCCCTTCCCAACTGTTTCTCCATATGCCACCCTTACTCCGAGCCCCTCTCCCACCCTTACCCCACCCCTTCCCCACTTCTTACCTCCCTCCTCCACCCCCCCAAACCCCCCACCCACCATTGCCCCACCCATTCTTGCCAAACCATTACCCTCATACCCATACCCCACCCTTACCCCCATAGCCACCCCACCCTTACCCCCATACCCATCGCCAACCACTACCCCCAACCCGTCCCACTTGTACCCTCCCTCCTCCCTCCTTCGTCACCCAAACCTCACCGGCCACTATTGCCCCACCCATTCCTGCCCCACCATTACCCCCATACTTATCCCCCACCCTTACCCCCATCCCCACCCCCCACCCTTACACCGCCCACCCCCACCCATTCCCCACCCTTAGACCCACCCCTCCCCCAAACCTGCCCTCCACCCGGCCCCTCACCTCATCCACCACCACCCTTGCCAACAGCCCCTTAACCCTCAACCCCTCCAGGGCCTCCCTCAGCGCTGCACTCTTCACCAGCTGCTCAGGTGTCACATACAGCAGCTTGCACGTCGGGCTGCCCCCCCTCTCCACCTTACGCAGCTCCCTCCTCACTGCAGTGGCTTCTGCTGCACTCTGTTGGCTGCTAAGGTAAGTGGCAGGCACACCACCACAGCTAGGGAGGCAACACAGGGCTTTCACTTGGTCTTGCATCAGAGACAACAACGGGCATACCACAACTGTGACACCACTGCTTAGGACTGCAGGGATCTGGAGCAGGAGCATACAGTATGCAGACAGGAGCATGTTAGGGTCAGTATTGTTAGGCATACAACAAAAGACCTCGTTTTACATTGACAACAGGAGCAGACGAAAAAGGAGCAAGGTACAGTGTGAAAGGCAGCAAGGTAGGGTCAATAAAATCCGTTAGGCAAACCAGAAGACAGTGGGTCTCATGATTACAGCAAGGGCAGAGAAAGCAGCACAGTAGGGTCAGTGAGGTATAAAGGGAGGTACCAGATTGAGGACATGGAATCAGATCCGGAAGCCAGATGCATTCTCGCCCTGTCATTCCTCGTCCCATACATTAAACATGGAGAGGTGTAACCAGATAAATTCTAATCTGTGGTTGGGCCATCAGAAGGAGGACACTCGGGAGGCCTGTGGTAAAACTGGCAGCGAGCCTCACATGAAGCGGGGCAGATTCTGAGGCACAAATGCTAAGCGCCGTATTAGTGACAAGAGATGGATTTGAAGTAACATGGGCAACCTGCATCAGGAATTAGGAGCATTGCCTGTGCTCCTCAAATTCCACTAGCAACTTACAAAGACTTCTAGAGGCAGCAAAACTACCGTAATAGCAGTTGTCATCCTCAGATCTGGCCCTAAGAGAGGAAGCCTGGTTAGGGTGATAGTTTCCCCCTCTACATGCAGCACCCTTGCTGTAACCTCATCCCCTGCCCACCCTACCCTACCCACATCACCTTACCCTACCCATCCCACCCACCCCACCATACCCACCGCTCCTTACCCACCCCACCCTACACACCGCTCCTTACCCACCCCACTCTACCCAACCCACTCTACCCAACCCACCCTACCCACCGCTTCCTACCCACCCCACCGTCTCCCCTGTCTCCCTACCTGGTAGCAGAGGCTCTTGCCACCCCCAGTAGGCATGAGCACAAATATGTCCCTGTTAGCCATGGCTGCCTGCACTATCTCCCGCTGCTGCTGCCTGAAGCTGCTGTGGCCAAAGACCTTGAGGTTCACCAGGTCCAGCAGCTCCAGCTCAGACTCTGCTGCTGTCAAGGGCGCATGCCAGGCCTTGGGGCCTGAGGGGCCTGCACCACCCCACTGCTGCTGCTGCTGCTGCGGTGGTGGTGGTGGTATCTGCTGGTGCTGCTGGTGCTGCTGCTGATAGCCATTCCTCGGCTGCTGCTGCTGCTGTTGCTGCTGCTGTTGGTACTTTTCCTGCTGTTGCAGCTGGTATTGTTGCTGTTGTTGTTGGCTTGGTGGTGCAGGTTCCCCCAGCTCTGCTGCTGCTGCTGACGCTGCTGTGGGTGCTGGTGGTGGCGGTCGCTGTTGACGGCCCCCTGCTGCTGCTGCTGCAAGAGAAGTGTTTGTTTGAGCTAATGGGCTTGTAAGCGGCGTTTTCGCTGCTGGCCGTTTGAAGGCTCCAGTGGTGCTGACCCCTTGGCCTGTCCTTGAAAATATAGGAGCTACAGGCTCACCAGCTAGGCCTATGTTGCTAGCTTGGGTGCCTGGAGGCAAGTGGTGTGCCTCTGGCTGCTGCTGCTGCTGCTGCTGAAGTCCCTGTCGTTGTTGCTGCTGCTGCTGCTGCTGACTTCTTAATGGCGAAGCCTGTGTGTCTGCCTGGGTGTTACTTTGCAATGGCAAGGGACCTAACATACCAAAGCACATGGAGCACCGCACACAACATTATAAGGATCCAGAAAGTGCCAGAGCCAAGGGGCAGAGGCCTTAAGGGTGCCCAAAAACTTGCATCTCGATGTTTGAGCAGTACAGGCTGTATATCCACATGATGAGCAGCATGTGTAGATTTAATGACCAGGATCGCAACCACACATATGGAAACAGAATTGACAAAGGGGTGGCCCCACACCTTCATATGGCAACATAAGCTGAATCCTTTGAGCACTGCTAAAGGGTCCATCGAATCCAACCCTCACCTGCAGATTTGACCAAGAACCTTTCCATGCTTCCTCGTTGCTTGGCTACAGCCACTGCTGCTGCTCCTTTGCCCATGGCCCCACCCTTGCCTGCTGCTTGGCTCAGGCTTTTGCTGCTGCTGCTATTGGTAGTCCCACCAACGGCTGGCTTGCTGCTGCTAGAAGCCTGCGGTACAATGGTGCAAAACATATGGAGTGATCACCAATAGCTGCGGGGCAGGCTGTACAAGGACAGGACAGGGACAAGCAATGACCAGCCTACTCAACCTGATTAGCTAGGCCTGCAAGCATGCTGCTAGAAGAAGGTGCGGCTCGCCAGAAGATTCTAACACCCTGCATTGGGGTGACACTTCATGGGGACCTGGCAGTACAATCTCTGAACAACAAGGAAGCTGGTATGTGTAAACAGTAAGTTCGCTGCCCCCTGATTACATCCAATACGAATCTTTGAGGCCTCTGCTGGGTGCACATTACCTGCTGCTGTTTCTGCTTTTGTGCTGGGGCCAGTGGCTGCAAGCGTCGGCGCTTGCGAGCTCCATTTGGTTCTCCATCAGAGTCATCAACAACCTGCAAGCAGTGGCACACCACTGGGTCCTAAACCTACTTTGGAAGGTAAGAGATGCTCACACGGCCCTGAAGCACAGCAGGAAAGCTGCCTAGGGTTCAGGCCCATGAGGGAGGGCCAGAGATGGCGACACCCAGAAAGTGTCCTCCGCACTGAGGGATCCCAATAGGTCCAAACAGTGGCAGATGATGGTAACACGAGATGATATTCTGTGAGGCTTGCGTCCACAGCTAGAGTGTCCCTGACATACCTTGACTTGTTATCTATTCATGAAGGGAATACAGCCCCGATGCTAGCCACAGAAGGACAGCAGTGTGCACAGTACTGCTACAAGAAAGCTGTAGGACCTTAGCTCAACAGACATGCAGCAATAACATTCCTTACCATGCTTGTCTTTTCCGTGGACTTGGGGACGTCAGTTGGCAGCTCAACATCGTCCTCAAGGTCATCCTGGCTAACACCTGCACTGTAAGCAGCACACTGTCACCCGTTTGTCTTGCTACTACTGCCACATGCTGGAAATTGGCGTAGCAGACCCACTGCTTCTAGTTAAGAAGGACAGCTCGGGCCCTGGCATTACAATTGCTACTATAGAAGTTATCTCTGCATGGGCCTTACTGATCAGATAGGATACTACATACTGAGAATATCATCAAATGGTCATTTGTGGTCACTGTCCTGCTACTGTTGTTCTGTTGACGGGCGGCTGCAATGAGGTAGGGGCTCTGCTGCCTGTGACAAGGCACCCACCTGTGGCTGTTTTGCTGCCGAGGAGGTTAAAGAAGTCAAAGGAGTGGATGTCCACATCCAGCTGGTTGGTGCCTGTCAGCCCCAGGGATGAGGCTAGCTCTTTGATGGTACGTTCAGCGAGCTGCTGCTGGAAGCCGCTTTCTATGGCGAAGCTGACGAGAGGATGCATCACTGACAGATAGGAGGATATGCCTTGGTCCTCAACCTGTGTTCGGGCCCCAGGTGCCTGCTTCCATGATTGAAAGCAGCTGAGCGAGGTCCAGAAGCGCTACATGTGCGCTGTGAAATGGGCCTCAGGCTCTCATGCTCTAAGGGCTGTGGGTGCTGCAAGCTGAAGCGTAGCCCAGAAGTCGCTCGTGGCACGGCTCAACAAACAATACTGTCACTGCAGGATTGGAATTTGGGCGTGGTGAAAGGGATCTCGCCCCTTTTTCAGCAAGAAGTCCTGCCTTCAAAGTCCTGTCCCTAAAGGTTGCTCTGCGTGCTGGGTATGTCCTCAATACAGGGCCGATGTACTAACGAGGCTGGCGTGAATGGGCAAGAGGTGATACTGACAATGCACCCATTCCAGATAGCCTCAGCGAAATGGATTTGGCCCCATATCACGGCTCACCAAGCACCATACTGATCCACCTTTGCCTGTCACTGGGTTCTGGAGCCAGCCAAGTTCAAATGTCACCTGAGTGTCTGCCAGATTGCAAGCGCTTATGTGTGCAACAGAGCCCCGAGCGCAGATTGAATCGTGTTTGTTAAAGCTCCAAGCCCTGCCAACGTCCGTGCCAATTGATGCCTGACCTCCTCGTCTCGTGACATCTTACCAAGGGTGGACACTGTACCTCAGACGACAATTCGTTGCTTGCATGGAAACATGGGCTCATGAAATTGGCACCCAAACTTTTATTTGTCTTAAGCGACCCCGATAGAAGCTCCTGTCCCCATGGCCGCAGCGTACGCCAAGCCCCTGCAGCTCAAGTTGCAAGAGGCAGGCCTGCAGGGTACCCTGGATGCGGATGCCTTTCAGGCCCTCCTAAAATATGTAGCAGATGCCCAGGGTAGCCTTGACTCTGTGTACAGCATCTTAGAGCAGCTGAAGTTAGGTATGCGGTCCATCTTACTGAAACATCTGTCCACAAACCTGGCAAAGTGGATCACGCCAGCAGACCTGGCCATTATGGAGCTGTTTGTGCATCGGCAGGCATTTGGTGTCTCTCGGGCCCTACTGTATGCAGCATCAGTATCTAAGCCTCCCTGGCAGGCATAAGGAGGAGATGATCATGCAGTTTTGCAGCAGATCTGCAGAAATGCTCCCCCTGCATACATGCTCTGACAGATGACCCTACACCATATAAATCCTCACACATATAGCAGTGGTCCTACTGCAGCTCCTTAGCAGCCAGTAATTTGGGTGGCCAGTCCATGAAGTGTCTTTGTTCTTTGACTTGCAGCGGCTGAGGAGCAGGACCTCCTCACTAAGGACAATGTAGAAGCAGCAGTCCAAAAACTAGCAGGCCGATCAACTGTACGAGACCTTGTGTTTGTGGTGGACGCCTTCAAGGTCCAGCGCATTCTGTATGATACAGTGGCCAAGAGGCTAATTACAGACAACAAGAACAACTCAGTCCTGGCACCAGCACAGGTTCGTATGAATGACCCCAAGCTCCAGGCTTCAGGAAGCAGCAGGGTGGTTGACCCAACAGGCACTTGTCTCAGCAGAATTCGGTTGTCGTCAGCTCGCATAGTGCCCCATTGACAGACGAGCGTCCCTACAAAGTTGCTAATCCTTATCTTGCTCTTTGCTTTTGGCAAAAAACAGCAACCAGTGTATAGCAGCAGTAACTCCTGCTGTCATGCACCTGGCAGGCAGATGCTGGACCTTGAGCACGACTCCAGATCAGCTATGCTGAAAGAATGCAAACCTGTCTAAGCTGCAATGACGATATGCGTTGTGTTCCCCCAACAGGCCAAGCACCAGCTATACCTTGATCGCCTCAACTTGCTCCATCAGAGGATCAAACGCAACAGGCGCTTTCAGGCCCCCAGTGTTGTGGCAGCCGGGGGTCACAACCAGATGCATGTAAGTGGCAATGCCTTGGCACTATGGTAGCAGTGGCTAGCATCACCAAAACCTTGCTTTCATCTGCTCTATTGCGCAGAAGCGGGCATAGACTGATATGAAGTTCTGTTTCACACATGCTAGAACTCTCAAACACATTACTAACGAAGAACAAGGTTTAGATCACTGCTACATATGAGAGTTGCCCAAGAGCCCTATGCAGTGTCCTGATCTGAACAGATATTTTGCCCAACCTATCTGCCTTGTGAGATGAGCATGCGTCCAAGTTGTTGCCAGTTGACTTCTGGTCTGTCTATGTCTGCAAAGCTTAGCATTCTCATTATGGAGCAGTGACACTGCGCCACAGATCAGTGTTACTGTAGAGATGCCCTCAACGTGGCGTTCCAACATGATCATACAAGTGGCTTTACCCTGGTTTTAATGCATTGTTCCTCATTACATATTGGCACCATTCCACCTCTGCAGGTCCAGTTATCAGAGCTGGTGGGGTTGAAGGGTTCAGTGGGTCAGCGGCGTGTGGTGATGGGTATCATTGGTACTACAGAAGCAGGCAGCTTCACATTGGAAGACACAGGGGGCACCGTGCCACTTGACCTCAGCCAGGCAACTGTAGCAGCAGGCTTTGTCACAGGTGGGGGACGGGGAAAGTCCTAGGTTAAAAGGGGGAAGTCATGGTGGGGAAAGGGCAGAGTGGCAGGTCAGGGAGGGGGAAATTCACAGGTAGGTTAAAAGGGGGAAGTCATGGTGGGAAAGGCTGGGCATCCTGGTATCCTTGTGACGCCAGGCCTCGTATATCTGGGATGATTCTGCTGCTACCCATTCTAGGGCCAGTGGATCTTTCTTCACTCTGAGGAGTGGGACGTTACCGTGCTAGTTTAGTGCTGTAATGCCTGGTACATCTTTATCTGGGGAGGGGGATAGTCGCAGGTTGTGGTGGGGGAAGTCAGGGGTGGGGATTGGGGGAGACACGGGCGGGGGAGGGGGAAGACACGGGCGGGGGAGGGGAAAAGTGATGGGCGGGGGAGGGGGAAAGACACGGGTGGAGAGTGGAGAAAACACAGGCGGGGGAGTGGGGAAGACACGGGCGGGGGAGGGGGAAAGAAAAGGGTGGGGGAGGGGGATAGCTACAGGTGGGGGAGGGGGGAGTCAGGGCTGGGGAGGGGGAAGGAAATCCATCTGATGCCACAGACCAGCAGCTTCCATCACCTGGCCCACTCTGCTGTGAGGGCTGCGGACCTTAAAAGGGGGGAATGAGACACGGGGGAGAGGCATTGGGATTTGCCTGCAACTTCCCGGATGGGTACATCTTCTCCAGGGAGAGCTGGCTGCATGCTGTAATGTGAAGACCATAGTGGATTTCTGTCTATTGTTTTGTCTCCTATTTTGTCTCCTATTTTGTCTCCTATTTTGTCTCCTATTTTGTCTAGTGATAGATTAGGGCCACTTTAACTCCCCACTCAGAGCGCTGCTCTGTCCATATCTTTTACACTATGATTCATGAAGCCGCTGGTAGGCGCTAAGCGATGTCGTAGACATGGAACTAATTGAGCTCCGAATGTCCATCAAAAGCGTGCCTTGTGTGTTTGCTTGCACATACCTGCAGAAAATGCTGTGATTGTGGCCGAGGGTGAGATGGGCCATGATGGTGTCTTCACAGCTTGCGCTGTGGGATTTCCACCCTGCGAGTCCAGGGCAGAACTTCCGCCGACGGCACAGGTGAACTGATGTGGCTGGTTAACAAGGCGTATACTTTGAGTGATGCCTAGGTTGAGTACTTGTCAGGCAGCATGATCAGGTTTTCTGGCTTTGGAATGCTGCTTCATAGCCAGTGGAACCACTAGAGGCTGCTGACTGCTCCCTCCACCACTCAACCTCTTTCAACAAAGGTGATGGGCAAAGTGTGGCAAGCCACGTACGTACAACTCTAAAAATGTATTTTGTGGTGGGCCCCAAGCAGAAGAAATGGCAGCACACTGGGACCCTGGTGTGCATACATGAAAGTGCAGCGGAAAGAACTTCCTTCTCAGAAGCGCTCCTTCTTTAACATTACTACCAGAACCTCTACCGCATCCATAAACAGCACCGACAGTACAGGAGGCTACACCCCTCTCTTCAACCCATGCATTTGCAGGACTATGCGGCACACTGTCGGTGACAGAGGGAAACAATCATGCCTGGGCAATGGAAGCCAATTGGAAATCCTTAATTCTACAATACAATCTGAAGCCTTGGTGCCCTCTGGCTCTCTATCACTCGCACTTCCTCACCCCGCCCCACTAAAAAACTGGTTGAAGTCATGCTTGGCTGCTGCACGGCCCAGAGGGCTGTGCAGTGGTCTCTCTTAACAAGTCTTGGTGCTCCTGTTGCTGCAGGGTCTCAACTTCTTTGGTGCTCTTGTTGCTGCAGGGCCAGGATTATTCCTCACGCTTGGACACAGAGGAAGACAATTATGGTGGCTGAAACAAGCCCCTTTATCTAACCCAATCCTTCTCCCTTGGTGCTTCTGTTGCTGCGGGCTGCCAATTGAAAATCCTTAATTCTGCAATACAATTCTGCAAGACAATCTCTGAAAGTTTTGGTGTTTCTGTTGTTGCAGGGCCTCAACTTCTTTGGTGCTCCTGAGCTGAGTGTGCAGGAGCAGGTGGCGCTGGACCTGGAGGTGCTGGACAGGGAGGAGGACCGCTTAGTGTTCCTAGCAAATGTGTGGCTAGACAAGCAGGCAACCTTTGACAGCCTCAACACACTGTTCCTGGGTAGGTGTGCATGCAGGACGTGTGCAGGCCCTATGCTAAGCTTTTCTAGACTCTAGAAAACCTATGCTATACAGCTTCAGCTACTCTAGAATCTAGAGTGGCTGAAGCTGTATAGAATTAGCTTGTAAGATTTGGCTACTGGACTGGATTTCAAGCTGGATTGAACACGAGGCTGGTGTCTGGCGGTTTGCGTCGAAAGGCACAGGAGGTGAGCTGCGGGGCTCTTTGCTACGGTTGAAAGGATCCTTGGGGCATTATGCATTACTCAACACATTGTTCCTGGGTAGGTGTGTGTGCAAGACATGTGCAGGTAGTTCAACGTGTACCAGTGGTGGTATCAACCAGTTTAGTTCTGATAACCAGTGCTGTAACCCTGGTCATGGTTCTAGGGCGGGACGGTGAAAGCGCTTTTACCACACAGATAAGTCGTGGTTGTGAATGAAGCTTTCCAGGTTGCATGGGGCGTCTCCCAGGGTATACATCCTGAACTCACTAGCTATTCTGCCACGCCATTTCGAATTCATCAAGTGTAAGAAGAAGAACTCGTTGAGGCTGAACATGCTCTAGATCATCCCTGGTAAGTGAAGTCAAATTGTGGTCAAGATGCTCCAGTAGCTCTGCTGATGTCTATCCAGCATCCAGTATATGTACATGCCATGCCCTTTATTGCCCTTGGCTGCTTTCATTTTTGCTTCAGGCTTTGAGGATGCAGATATGATCCCTCCGCTGATATGCTTCATGGGCAACTTCACCTCACACCCCTGCTCTTCCAACCCCGGGGAGGACTTTGCATCACTACGAGATGGCTTCACTGCCCTGGCCAGGCTGATTGATTCGTACCCTAAGATCAAGGTGAATTGCAGCTGCCTTGCTCATGGCTAGTGCTCAGCAGAGTTGGCGCCATCTGTGCTGGTCCTGCTGCTGCCGCTGCTGCGCTGCTTTATCTCTGCTCCCGCAGCGGCTGCTGTGCTGCTGTTGCTGCTGGCTGTGCTTAAATGGTTGTCTTGAGTTTGGGTGTTTTACATGGAATGCCTGCGCTAACAAAGTTCATGTGAGCCATGGGATTGATGCGTGGGGGGGGGGGGGGGGGCAGTGCTGGTCCCTTGAACACATAAAGATTTCTTGTTTCACAAGAGTGCGGCGCCCCGCTTCTATATGGGGTTTGCATTCCCGAGGCTCGGACGGATCGAAGTTGCGTTGGAAAGGAACGGCAGGCGTTCTTTTATCTAAGGATTCACGACGCGCTATTCTGCTTTTGGCACGGTTCGAGTGCGGGGAGCGGGGGCGCCGAAACATCATAGAAGAGCCATGTGATGAGTGTTAACAATAAACAAGGGGTAAGCAGTTTTGCAACTCCTCAGACCTTTTGCAAGGGATATGCTCGACATTGAGCATGTGCATACTGAACTGTTGGAAACCTCTAACAACTCATTGGAAACGTGCTTCCTGTATGTGCCTAAGTATGGGTCCCGGAGGTTGAAGCATTCATGCTGCTGCATGTAGGAAACCAGCCGGCTAGTGTTTGTCCCTGGGCCCCATGACCCTGGAATGGGTAACGTCCTACCACAGAGCCGCTTGCCAAAGTATTGCACGGCTGAGCTGGAAGCAGCATTGCCGAAGGCAGTTTTCACAACAAACCCATGCAGGTAAAGTGGCCATAACATAACACTTCCTGCATTCAGCTTACCATCTGACTCATGGCGCCCTGCATGTGCCTGCTGCGTGGCCAATTTCATATAGAGGAGGGACCCTGGATGTTGCGGATTTGTCCATGCACCATTCTATACATGCTAAGCTCCCGCATCTGGTATGCCTGATGAAGGATGCTTGCCTGGGTGCTGTATCTGGTTGGGAGTGTTTATGAGGTTTTGGCAATGAAAGTGAATTTAGAGGGGGTGTTTTTAAATGCAGGATTAAGTACTACAACAAGGAGATTGTGGTGTTCCGGCACGACCTGCTAAAGGCCGTCATGCGTCGCTGCTTAGCACACTCCACTGGTAAGAGCTGATCTGGGAACTTGGTGCAGGCAGGCACAACATGTGTAGTGGTGCAGCTTCTTCATGGCCTTGGCAAGCATCATTGTGCAGTGCTACTGCTATAGAAACAAACAATGTTGAAGGTGTGCACCTGCAAGGGGGCTGATGGTTGAAGCGATAAACACACTTATTAGATGAAAGGAATGGGTAACAGCATCGTGCATGGGGTTGGCTTCCCTCAGCTGCTCCAAGCTAGCATGTTAAAGGCGTATCTCTACCAAGCACTGTGCATTTGCTCTTTGGTATGCTCTTTCCACTGACCAAGTCCATGTCTGCTGACCATAAGAAGCGACACAGTCACCTTGCCTACTGGGTGCAGACTTGGCTGTATCATATGGAGGTCATCAGCTCACCTGTCTTGACCTGTTGCTTGCGTCATAATTACGTAACACAGCTCAGGTAATTTTAACAGATACCGTATGCATTATGAAGCTTAAGCAATCATGTCTGTGCTGAATATAACGTGAGATCATCGATTGAAACAAACTCAATAAGAGGACAGTATACATGCTCTAGTTTACACATAGCTACAAAAACGACATCTCATTTGCAACCTTGCTACTTCTGCTCCTTCTGCTCCAGACCTAGCTGCTGATGACAGCGAGCAGATGTTTGCCCATCTGGCACTGACGCTGCTGCAGCAGAGCCACCTCTGCCCTCTGCCCCTGGTGGTCCAGCCTGTGCACTGGATGTTTGACCACGTGATGCAGCTGTACCCCTTGCCTCATGTGGTGGTGGTGGCAGACTCCTCACCGCAGGCGAGCTACAAGCATGAGGGCTGCCATGTAATCAACCCGGTGAGTCATGTCTTACCTGGGGCGAGGCTCATGCTTGAGAATGTATGTTAGAACAGAGCTTGGATTGCATACAAGAATTGAGCTTCGCTCAGAGCCAACCTGGCCTCCGCTTTCTTTCTTTTACACTTTGATGAATTCATAATGGCGTGGCAGAATAGCTAACAGCTTTGTCCTGAAACGAGGCAAAGTATGGTTCATAAAGGCTATGTCGGCCCAAATACAGAACACTTTCAGCATTGATTGTGAAACTCTGTCATCAATGGTGGCAGTGATTTGCTTGCTTTGGCTTTAAGGCTGCCATAAAATTCCGGGTTGGGTTTTATGGAGCTTGACCACCTATGCGGCCACCACTCCCTGTACAGTGCTCCTTGGGTCATTAGCGGAGAGGCCACACCTTGGCAGTGGAGTTTTATAGGGTATGTCTGACTGCAACACATGAGTTTGGAACTTTAGTGGGCATTTAAGGTCGTGACAGGCTTTAGCATAGGAGTGAGAGGTAGCTCTTCACTGTTGGGTCGGCACTGCCTTGCTGTTGCAACTTGTCGCCTTGAAATTGAGCATGAATGGCACACACAGGAGCTTTTCATATTTCAATGCACATGCTGTTGCCAGTTGTCTGCTGCTGATCAACTCTTGTCTCCAGGGGGGGGGGGGGGGGGCAGGGCCATCAATTTCGGACCCCACGTTCCAAAAGCCTTCCATACTCTGTAACTAAAGACTTTAGGGGTTCCTTCTTCCATTCCCGCCCTCCAGCAAAGTTTCTAGGGGGGTCAAAAAAATGGTTTTTGAGGTGGTGGGTGGGTGCCAAAGCCCCTTCTGAAAAGTTCTACCAAAAGTTCTTTTAGGGCTGATTTTGCAGTCAAGACTGATTGTTTACGAGCTAAGGTTGTCTCAGAATGCAGTACCAGCCTAGTGGGACCATATCTAGCCATTTTCTACATGTCTGGTACCCCCATGGGATTGAACCATCCGCCTTGACTAGGTCCTGGGGAACCCTAAACCCTAAACAGACTGCCATAGCACACAGAATGCTCTAGAGGGCAGTGTGAATGAAGGCTTCAAGAGAGATGCTTCTGATGGGTACAGGGTTGAAACTGCGCAACCCTCCCCACTCCTAAACCCTAAACCAGGGTCACCCGGTATATGTATGAGTCTCAGTCAGTCTTTTCCTAAGCGGAAGTTGGCTTTCCAAGCAGTTTTGGCACTGAATGGGTTTGACTTGTCCAAGCAAGTGTTCAGGGGCCCAAAAACAAGGGTTCTTGGAGGGTGGGGGGTGGGTGGGTGGTCCGAGAGGTCACCTTCGAAAAGTTCTGACGTGGGGTTCTTAACAGATCTTTTTGCCCCCCCTCCCCCCCCTGCTTGTCTCGCAGGGATGTCTACAAGAGCGGCTGTTTGCAGCGTACCTACCCTTCCAAGATGAATTGGAGCCTTCAGAACTGCCGGGGCCTGTGGGGATGTTTGATGATGGTGATATGGATGTCCTGTGAAACGTGGATGCTGAAATGGCTGCTGAGCCCTGAGCAAGGCAGTTGACCGCTAGCTTGGCTTGCTGTTGACAGGGTTGGCTAGTCAGCATGCGGCAAGTCAAGCTGGGCTAGTTCATTGACATGACGGAGATTGGCTGGCATTAGGTGTGTGTTGCACTCACTTGGGCGTCGTTTCGCCTCTGGGTCTTCTGTTGTCCTTTTAGGGGCAACATTCAAACCATGAATGCTATGGTGCTGGTCAAGTTTGCTTGTGCTGTCACAGGTTCTGTTCATGAAACTGAGCGTGCAAGCTTCTGTTGTGCCCGCAGTTGATGTCTCCCTGCAAGCTGACTGAATTTGGTCAGGAGCACGCACATAATGTTCACCCTGTGGTATGTTAATATGCAGCAGGTGTACTTTCTGATTGACACAGCAATACACATCTCAGCCGTATATGTGGTAGTGCATCTCTCGCTGCCATTATTACAACCAATAGGTGGACGTGGTTGGGGCATATGGGTTGCATGAAGCCTGATAGGCTGCCGCACGTAGGTGTCATCATATTCTTATATGAAGTGCCTACGAGGACAAGGCCTGGCTGGCCTCCCATTAGGTTTGAGAGTTTGGTGGAGTGATAGCTGTTCCCAACGAGGACCAGGAGGCAGAATATCAGCTCAAGCACTCAGGAGGAAGATGCTCTGAGAGCTCAGTCGACCAGGGCAAGAAAGCAGAACCTTGATGTTGAAGGGCTTTTGGGATGAGGGGGCAGTAGTAAGTTACAGTGCAACATGCGTAGTGCTACTTGTTACCTTTCACAGGCCGACAGCAGCAGCTGAAGGTGTCAACCTGTGATTGGTGGAAGCCAACAACAGTTCCCACCAGGGTAGTGTTGTGCTTGATCTGGTGGATTTTTTCTCCAATGACTAATTGATTCCGTCAGTGTAGGAGTTAGTGTACGGCTGCAGTTTGTAGAGCCCTCCTGGGTGTACAGGCATTGCTTGCATCTGGCATCAACTCTATGTTGCATTGTTTTTCTCTGGCCTACACTGGCTGGCTTAGTGTACAAGGGATGTCCATATGGTGGTCCGGCATGACGTTGTGTGGCTGCAGTCATCATGGGGCGAGTGCTGTACAGCCTTGAGTCACGTTTTTGCATACGGCTGCTTTTGCATTTTGAACAACTTAGTCTCACTTTTCCACGGTGAGATGATTCAATTGATTGATTGATTGACTTGAGCTTCAGCCCAGGGGAAAGGGGGCGGCATTAGCGTTTATGAGGAACTGGTCGAAGTCTCCTACTAGAGTGTGTGTGTGTGTGTGTGTGTGTGTGTGTGTGTGTGTGTGTGTGTGTGTGTGTGTGTGTGTGTGTGTGTGTGTGTGTGTGTGTGTGTGTGTGTGTGTGTGTGTGTGTGTGTGTGTGTGTGTGTGTGTGTGTGTGTGTGTGTGTGTGTGTGTGTGTGTGTGTGTGTGTGTGTGTGTGTGTGTGTGTGTGTGTGTGTGTGTGTGTGTGCGTGTGCGTGTGCGTGTGCGTGTGCGTGTGCGTGTGCGTGTGCGTGCGTGCGTGCGTGCGTGCGTGCGTGCGTGCGTGCGTGCGTGCGTGCGTGCGTGCGTGCGTGCGTGCGTGCGTGCGTGCGTGCGTGCGTGCGTGCGTGCGTGCGTGCGTGCGTGCGTGCGTGCGTGCGTGCGTGCGTGCGTGCGTGCGTGCGTGCGTGCGTGCGTGCGTGCGTGCGTGCGTGCGTGCGTGCGTGCGTGCGTGCGTGCGTGCGTGCGTGCGTGCGTGCGTGCGTGCGTGCGTGCGTGTGTGAATCTTACATTGGCAAACCCATCGGCACGCGTGCGGTGCCAGAGTTCACAGTGGATACATGCTTGGGTCACGCTATTGGCTGGTAGCCTCGAATGTGTTCAATTCGGAGCCAGGTCATTCTGGTGATTTGTCTGCTGAGACATTCTTTGATTGAAGTCTCCTTGTTGGATACAAGCTATTGAAGTCTCCTTGTTGGATACAAGCTTGGGTATTCCTGTTGCTTGCATTTTTTTGGAATCCATCCGCGATTGTCTGTTTAGTCGTTCTCGACCTAGCAACCCTCTTGCGGTTGCCACACTTCAAGTGTTCGTGTGTTTGTTTCTGCCATCGTATTCTACTAAAAGATTGGCGCTTCACGGCCAGGCTGCTGCACACTCGACTTAAGCGCTTCCATCGTCCACGCGTGCGTTGCCACTCGCAGCGCAACTGGCACCAGAGCCGTTCAATTGTCTCGCGGTGGGTAATCAGAGGGGGCCTGTGTGGACAGCTAAGGAACCCCAGGGGCTGGGCACAGGAAGATAAGTGTGTTTGGTCGTTTCGACCTAGCAGCCCTTTGCGGTTGCCACACCTTAAATGTTTGTTATGTTATGTTATGATAGCCAAGGGCTGAAGCTGGCCTTCATCCTTGCAGGCACTGATGAGAGGGCCCTGAGAAATGCAGGCTGGGGGGCCAAACCTTCATGAGATCAGGCATCTCCTGGTACCTGCCTACCTTTCAAGTTGCCAAGTGTGGGTGAATCTTACATTGGCAAACCCATCGGCACGCGTGCAGTGCCACAGTTCACCACAGGGGTGGCAAAGCCACTAACACAGATACAACCAGGAAAAATTGAACACCATCCACCAGTTTGAACTCCATGATCATGCATGTCCAAGCAGATACAATGATGCAGAATACTGGCCCTGGAAAAGTGCACACACATATTTTTTTATTTTTCTTGGGTTTATTTTTTTATTTTTTGGGATACACCCAGCAAACAAACAGCAACGCAACAGCATGTATACCAGAACTTTGTATACGGTACAACCTATGCCAAAAATACTCTCACCCAGATGTGGAAAATCACAGAGCAGCAACAGTTCCAGAACTAACACAGACTATTCGAACCCCGATGCGGGCGGGGTTTTCGAAGGGTCATGCCGTACGCGGTATGATCGGGTCAAAGTGTGGGTTCGCCCATGTTGCCGGCCTGAGGAATGACACTTAATCAATGTGTCGAATGCACCTCAGGTCCTTCGCAGGCAAACACACAACACACAGCCTTCAGCAAGCCATGGCCTGGCCAGGCATTCAAGCTACGCTTGATTTTGAAGCCAAAGCAACTACCAACTAAATTCAACACTTACACAATCAAACCTACCACAACTTTCCATTCCTACCCAATTCAGCCCAAAAGGCTGACACAACTCTAGGGAGCACCTTGGACTTGCCATATCGACATCTAGCAGAGCCCAGGCAGCCTTCCGCAAAATACTAACAGCACTTATTAGGTCGATTCATGCATCCCAAACAAAAGAAACAAACAAAAAGTTCCCAAAGCTGTATCACATTGGGAACTTTTGGTCAGTTGGTACGAACAAACAAACAAAAATTTAAGGTGCGGCAACCGCAAAGGGCTGCTAGGTCGAAACGACCACGACCGCAAAGGGCTGCTAGGTACGACATCTCCATTGCAACGACTACACACTCAGAACCACGGCTGTACCAAAGCGGCCATATATTGTATAGCACGCAGTCACTTACAAGTTATTGGCTGGCCCAAAAGGGGCCACTATAGCGGTAGTATAGCAGCGGAAGAGTGCCAGACGGTGGTTACTCACTACGGCCGCGAACCGATCAGTCGAGCAATCAGGTTTGATCAGCGGGGGCTTTGGCGAGCTCCAGCGCCTCTGCCTTGCCCTTGTATGCCGATATTTGCTACCTATAGCATTGCAAGGTTTGTTGTCCTTGCCTCAGAGAAGTTTGCAGGACACGGAACGGTCCCGTGTGGCCTAGGGGATCGAAGAGTGAGTTCGTAACAGCGCACGGTACCGAGCGACCGACATTGGGGTAGCCTAGAAAGCACAGCCATGCCCCTTACCATGCAAGGGTATGATACTGCTGCCTGCTTGCTCTCTAGTGCACATGTCTTCTGCTGGCCGCTTGAAGCTCTTACAAGCAAACTGCGATGTCCGTTCCGTACCGGGGCAGAAAGGTTGGAGCTTGCTGAAATCTCTGGACATGGGAAGCATGAACGGTACCGAAGCAATGCTGGAAGATTCCAGTATAGGGTTTGGCAGAGGTCCATGCTCACTGTACCGTGCCGGGCCTGGGCATGTTCGATGCTGCGTGAACCAAGCAGACCACGCGGTCGTTTCCCGGCAGCAGAGAAAGGCTAATTCACTTATAGGCATTGATAATGCTGCATGTAAGAGGTTTGCATGACGGGAAGCGTTGCTTTCCTGCGTCTTCCACGTCCTCACGCAGTAATAATGCGCTACGCTCCTCTAGGGCTGGCCCTTAACTAAAGCAGGGCATGATCCCTGGTTTGAACATTTTAAGCACTGGACACACGGCAACAACACCATAGCTGCTGATGAATGGAGGCCATATGAAATGCATTCATCACCAGCAGCACAGGTGCACATTATTGATTGCTACGAGTAGTGAGTTGGAGCCTATTTTAACAGCGGCTCAGGAAGAGTGCACACCATCATTGGAAGTTGATACCCGAAGGAGTTTACTCCGTAGGGCTGGTGTCCCAGAGCCAGTGGCGTCGAGACTTTTTTGGCCGAACGGCAAAGTGTCAGGAAAGTGTCAACAACTTTTCGACGAGTACACGGCAACTACAAGCGCTTGTACACTAGGCAACTATCGTTAAGGAGCAACAAGTTAAGGCTCCGCCGGCAGTCCGTGGTGCTCGGCAACGTTCAAGAATGGCCTGCGAAGATTTAACTCGGCAGTCCCCGGCTCCGCAACCGCCGAGTTCACTGACTTAATGCGCTGCATTGCTGAAGCAGAGCTCCTCAGAGGGCACACGCGCACAGAAGCATCCATAAACGTAGGTGCAAGAACGCTTGTACCGAATTGAGTACTATTGCTGGCCACCGCACGGCGGGCTGCGCCCAACATGCTCGTGGCGAAGTCTGTCTGGAGCCCCCGTTTTGCGAGCGCGAGCCTGCATTATGATCGACGGGCATGACTGGGAAAGCTTTAGTAGCATAAAAGTTAGCATCCGTAGAGGCACTGGCGCCTAGAACCACACCTGCTTGCAAATGGGCCCCTCCTGGCGAACAAAGCGGTCGGTTGAGGTGGTTGCATGCATGCATGCATACACCAGCAACGGCACGTCATTAGGCGATCAAAGATTGCAATGGAACACGTCTGGCTGCCTGGCTGATAGCGGCACGGCTCGTGCTAGCGATTTTTAGCAGTGCCTATTCACATTCCACTCGAACCATGGTTCGAGTGGGAGCTGAAGAGACGCAATGCATGTTTCCCTTGTTTCCTGTTCAAAACAAACAAACAAAAATTTAAGGTGCGGCAACCGCAAAGGGCTGCTAGGTCGAAACGACCAAACACACCATTGGATGGGTCCAAAAACAATGGATGCCACACCACCAATCAAGAGGAATACCCAAGCATACATCCAACTACCGAGACTGCAAACAGTGCGCAGAAAACAAATCCGTCACCAGGAGGATCGAGACTCTGTTCCTGCAGAGTTCCCTGTGTTTCCTGGGTTCCAGGGCCCATTTTTCGGGGTGCATCGTCCCTTTAATCCTAGCCTACCTAGATGAGGTTGCCGCTTAAGCTGCCGCACTCACCTTAAATTTGTGTTGATTTGTCTGTTTGCCGAGGGCGCAGCATGTTCCTGAGTACCCTTTAGTACTGCGCAACCTGTGCCTGCATTGTCCTATGGGGGGTCTGAGGGCGCAGCATGTTCCTAAGTACCCTTAAGTACCCGCCCGTTTTGCATTATTAGTCCCTTCACTTAATGTTACATGGATGACGGCGCAGCATGTTCCTAAGTACCCTTTAGTACCAGTAGTTTTGCATCAGCCCCCTAATGTTACCTGGACGAAGGCGCAGCATGTTCCTAAGTACACTTTAGTACTCGTTTTGCATCAGTCCCTTTTTTTAATACTGTTCCCTGGATGAGGGCGCAGCATGTTCCTAAGTACCCTTTAGTACCCAATTGCATCAGTCGACCTTAATGTTACCGGGAAGAAGGCGCAGCATCTTCCTAAGTACCCTTTAGTAACCGTTTGCATCAGTCCCTTAATGTTCCCTGGATGAGGGCGCAGCATGTTCCTAAGTACCCTTTAGTACCCGTTTTGCATCAGTCACTTAACATCACCTAGAAGAAGGCGCAGCATGTTCCTAAGTACCCTTAGTTAGTACCTGTTTTGCATCAGTCCCTTTACTGTTTCCTGGATCAGAGGGCGCAGCATTTTCCTAAGAACCCTTGGCCCTGAGCAAGGCATAAAACTGCTTGGCTTGCTGTTGACTGGGTCAACTGGTCAGCGCATGGCAAGTCGAAATGGGCTGGCCTGACATACATTGGCTAGCAAGGGATTTAGGGTGGGCTGGTGGCAGCCGATTGTTTGAGCTTGGACATGAACTTGAGTCTGCCGTTGGAGCCTAAGTTGGCTCCTTGTGGGTGGCGCTGCCCCCACCGGCGCCCTGCTTTGACAGGGCCATCTGGTAATTGGTAATTGGTAATTCAGGAAAAAAGATACCTGACCTCATTCGGGCCGTGCGCTGCGCGCACCCTTACCAAGTGCATTAGCCGCTGATGTGATCCCTCCATGGTCCGATGTGAATGGCTCTGTCTTGCCTGGATACATGTTTCGGTATCAGTACTGCTTGGTTGGTGGTCTGGAAGCCATTGTGTTTGGATCCATCCGATGGTGTGTTGGAGCCTAAGTTGGCTCCTTGTGGGTGGCGCTGCCCCCACCGGCGCCCCGCTTTGACGGGGCCATTTGGTAATTGGTAATTGGTAATTGTGTTTGGTCGTTTCGACCTAGCAGCCCTTTGCGGTTGCCACACCTTAAATGTTTGTTGTTGTTGTTGAATAGGCTGGTACCATTAGGATTATTTTGACCAAATGCTGGACCTCCTGATGTCCCTGCATACGTTAGGTTGTCATGCCTGCCTGAGACAACCCGTATTCTGTTCCATATGGATGCATCTTGCTGCATTATGTGACAGGTTGATGAGGTGCAGGGTCTATGGCAGTTTTTGCTATGGCATATCATGAAATGCTGCTGATGACAACTGTAAGATGTCTGCTGCAGCTGACATCCCCACTTTAAAGCGACGTCTGCAGCACCCTGCCTGTTCTGCCATCTGACTGCTAGAACGCAGGGCAAAAGCACATGTATGGCAGGTGGCCACGCTTAAATGGGTGTATGACACATTTGGCATTCCCTGGCTGTCACAGGACAGACTCAGGTTCGATTCCTAGTTGTAACGGTACGTTCTGTCCTAACCATAGTTTGCCTCGATTCAGGATAGAACGCAAGTTCGATTCCTGCGATTGTAATGTCACTTCCTTCTAAACTTAGAAATACAAAACATTTGGAATATGCATGATTACTGCAGTTGTACAAGTACTCAGGGACGATATGCCCAGCGACACGGATAAGCAAGCTGCGTGAGTAGACATGCGCTGGAGAGGTAACATGCCGCAAGGTGCATAGAATGCGAAGCTAACAGATATTCACATCTCTACAGCGTCCGTTTGTCACCTCGTTGGTCGCCGTACAGCCCGCTCTTTCGCGGTTGTTTCGCAGTTCAGCCATGTCCGTCGTCAGGCTGTCTCCGGTACCACTTTCTTCACGACCCCTTATATCATGAGGTCTAGCACGTGCATTGGGCTTGCCATAGGCCTGCAGGGAGCTGCGATGTGGCTGGAGCTGCTAAATGCACCAAGTTTAGCACACTACAGTTTGTCATTGCTCCTGGTACCGTCCTAAAGCCGGTTCCAGGTTCCGGTTCCAGGGCAAAATGTGCTCAGTTCCGCGGTTCCAGCGATGCCAAACATGTCAGTTCCTGGTTCCAGCCCTGGGCCACCATCTGGCCAACATGTCACATGCTGGTTCCAGCAAGTTAATTACAAAGTGTAGAGTGCTCAACTGAGTGCAAGAATAGCATTTTCCATTGTACAATTGGTTGTAATAAGTACAAATCATCGCTGGCTTCTGGGGCTTCGCCCCAGACCCCACCAGGGGGGCTGTTCCTCCCCCCTGGACCCCCGCCTCCTGCTTGGGTCCATGCTGCGCATCGACATGGCATGGTCTCCCCCAGAAAAGTTTGGTTCCAGAGGCCTTGTTCAAGTCTAGTTCTGGTTCCAGAGGAGGTTGTGGAACCGGCTTCAGGACGTTATCCTGGGCGGAAAGACCACAGCATCGTTTCTTTCATGGCTTTTCGCATCATTAGGGGTGACATGTGCTGGGAAACCTCTCAGAACGTGCGCTCTGAGGAGATGGGCCTTGGGCTGGTGCACCAAACGAGAAATCAAGCGTTCTGGACCTGGCACCATGGAACATCGTCGCTGTAGGGGCCAGGAGGCCCTTCGCGAAGCGGGGATTTTGCAGAGGCACAGGCGCCACCTGGGGCCACCCGAATTTGTGCGCTCGGATCCTGAACAAGCACGCAACAGGATCTGCTGGGGCCCGCTTCCAATCGCAGGCGGTTTGGGAAGTCGAATCGGCAGGAAAATGACTAAGTTACCGAGACCCTTCTCCCCAAATTCCCGTTGGAATTTGACTTACCGCTAAGGTCCGGCCCTAAGGGCCAGCCAATAAGCTTCTTGCTTCACATCGGCAAGCACGGACCTGGCTAGCCACCCGGTTCGGGCTGGCCTCATGGATCATTTCGGCATTATGCTATGTAACTAGTGTAGTAGAGAGAGAGAGAGAGAGATCTACGCGAGGAGAAACTAGTGTAGTACATTCCGGGCAAACATGTGAAGCTCTATCACGCGCCCGTTCCTGCAAATGTGCTAAGAACATGTCTGCAATGAGTCGGTTCCTTCAGCAAATTTCACGGTTTGAATGTTACATTTGAAAAAAAGAAAAACCCGGAGCCAACACGAGGCTCAAGGGGCTTCCAAAAAACCAAACTGACTAATATCATCAACTTCAACTAATTCGTTCTCATACTCATCACTAGAAACATCACCACAACTTTCATCTTCACTCGATTCAAATCTGTCAAGCTGCAGATCAAACACCCACTCAGTATCTTCATCTCTGAAGACACGCATTTTATGTACCAGCTTCGCCAACATATGCTGCTTTGGATGACACATAAGCTTCCTTAAATCACCTTCACAGTAATCAAACAACTCACCAAACTCCGATCTGATTTCCTGGTAGGCAGGGCATTCCAGCATGAAATGCTTTTCATCCTCAACGGTATATGCCATGCATTTCCTACAGTACCTCTGTGCCCTCACAGTACCACCATCAGCCCAACGTCCAGTCACAACACTCAGCCAGTGAGATCCCACTCTAAACCTCATGAGATCAGCAAGATGCTCTGGATTTATACAACGGTCATGATCAACATACCTAGCAGGCTGTGAAACACACTCAGCCATCCACGTATAATAGGTCGCATACGATACCTGATCCGAGGATGCAACCCTAGGATCCTCTGGAAGGTCACACCAACAAGCAGTCCACTTACTACCCCAAGTGCCTAGGACAACTTCTGTGTCTACACGCTCAATTTCTGTTACTGACCTGTTCAGCACAAGAGAAGTTACCTTCTCAGCATAATCCGGAACAACATCTTTAAGACACTTCATCATCTCAGCAGACCACAGCCGTCCATGTCCAGCAACAATCGACAACTCGAGGTTCTCTGTAAACGCTGCACGTAGCATAGGCGCAGATGTCTGAGCTACTAACCTATTCCAAAAGCCACAAGCCATTTTAACCCACGTAAATGATACAGGCATGCACCCCAGCTCCTCATGCAACAGTCATTGAGATACCGACTTCCTCAACCAAGTCCCACTAACTTGTCTCAAGAACATGTTTTGGACCTTCTGGAGTGGATTACCCAATGGCAAGTTTGACGTGAGAAAGGGCAAAGACCATATTTCACACCCATATGACATAACTGGAATAACACTGCTCCTTTTTCACAAGCTGGCCTGCCAATGCTATACAGATACTCTGAATTGAACGTAGCGCCATCTGCAGGCATCACCCACCTCTATTCCAGCAGCGAGTATACAGCAGTGCAAGAGCAGCAGTTGCCAACTGCCGGTGGCGGCGGGTGTCCATCTACTGACTGCTGCAGCAGCTAGATTTCAAATGCTGCATGCCCCTTGTTACCAGGGAAGCACCCATAATGGGGCCAGCCTTCATGGGGCGAAGCCCATTATTGCAGAAGGCGCTTTGTTTTCCTCTTCCATCGCGTCGTCGGAAATTTTGGGGGGTATGAGTAAACGCGTTTGTCGGTTGACGGAAACCCCTGTTGTTTCAATATAGAGAAAAACTCTCTCTTTCTGTAAGCCGTATTAACGGAAGGTGGGTTTGACGTAAACTGGTTGATCGAACGCGTTTACATCAAAGGGGCGTGACGGAAACCCCGTGTACGGAAGACTAGCCTTAGCATCTTCCTTCGTCCATGACGAAGAATGCCTCCAAAAGGGCCTTTTGGACGAAGTAAAATGACACCTTCGTCCCAGCGGGACGAAGAAAAATGAGAAAAGTCCACTGGGTTTCGTCCTGACTGTTGGCACCAGGGTGTCACTCAGTTGGAGTTGTGGCCAAAGAATGCTTGTTGTTACTTTGTAATCTGTAATCTGTTGTAATCTGTTCGTCGTGTATATAGGGGGAACCTACACCCTCGCACAAGCACACCCAAGCATCGGGGTGTAGGTTTTAGGGTTTTAGGGTTCAGGGCGTGAGCCCGAACCCCGGAACGTGCTTGTGAATATGCGGGTATACCCTGACATGCCGACGCGTCGGCGTGAGCCGAACCCGATGACGTGCGTGAGCATACCCATGCATGCGCGGAGCGTTCTGCTCGCCCACGCAGTGGGTGAGCCAGAACTGGCAGTTGCATTGAAGGGCTTGTGCGTCGGGAGCATCCCCATGCATACCCTGACGTGCTTGAGCCAGCGCGGGGGTAGCAGCGCGGGGGTAGCAGTGCGGGGGTGGAGCCAGCGCGGGGGTAGCAGTGCGGGGGTAGCAGCGCGGGGGTGGCAGTGCGGGGGTGGCAGTGCGGGGGCAGAGGCGCGGGGGTACCAGCGCGGGGGTAGCAGTGCGGGGGTAGCAGCGCGGGGGTAGCAGCGCGGGGGTGAGTCTGATTGCTTCGCGTCGTGCCCATAAATATTCTTTTGACGGCACTCAATAGAAACATGGACATGGAGAAGCATATCCCCGTGCGCGGAGTCGGCGTCAGATCAGTCGAAGCCTTCGCTCAGGTTGAAAGAGAGTGGGGCGAAGGTACCGTGCAAGCGACCATTGATGCTAACGCGCAGTCCCTGAAGGATGCCGGCGTGGACATTGCTGGAGCCGCAGCCGAGCAAGACGCCGAAGCCGCAGCCGATACAGAAGCCGAAGCCGAAGCCGAGCATGACGCCGAGGAAGGTCTCATCATGCGGCGGGCTGCCTTTTTGGCACGGCTGATGAAGCTCCCGCCTCAGTGTCGCAGGGAAGACATGGTGATGGATTTGTTGACGGGAGAGGAAGATCATGAAGCGAGCATCTTGTTTTGTCTTGCAACAGAGTTCCCCGAGGAGTATGATACTCTTGTGCGTTTTGCGTGTGTTGGTAAAAAGGATTAGTATCGTAGTGCGTGTAATGGAGTCGGTGCCGCATAGACGGGCGCGGGAGCTGAAGTATTGGCACGCGGTGCGCAAGCTTGACCCTGAGTATCACGCGGCGCGGCTTCTGTACTTCCGGGAGCGCCGCGCGAGGATCGTAGCCACCGAGACCGAGGAGGAGCGCCATACCCGCCGTGCCGCAGAGCGGGTGCGACGCGTGAAGCATTACGAGGCCCATCGAGGTGAGGCTGTGCGTAAAAAAGAGTGCGTTCAGACTGGTGAGAAGAATACCGACCCCGAAGGTACCGGCAGCAATGGATCTGAAGACCTTCAGGAAACAGCTGCGAGCTGCCAAGGCCGCCGTACCAGTGCCCCAGCCCCCGCCAGTCAATGAGCCGATGCGGAAGACGAGCCCCCTCAGGCGGCGCGCCAACCCTGCCACCCGCAAGCCCGCTGCCTCCACCACCGCCGTTCAGCCCGCCCCCCGCGCCGATGGACCCACGACGACAATGCCCCTGGGGAGCCTGGTGATGCGAGACGAGCAGTACTTGCGGCGCTTCAAGGTCTCCTTTCCTGATCCTTGGGGCATCATCAAGCAGGGAGTGGTCACCCTCGACAAAGAGAAGGGCTATGTGCGCGATGGAGACTGGCAGGACATGACGGACGCGAGGACCTGCATTGAGGCCGCCCTGCCGAAGATATGGAAAGTCATGGAGCCAGTCCTGAAGGAGCACAGCGTGAAGATGGATGTGGCGATCAAGGCGACGCTCTTCAACAGCATGAAAGGGCTCTTCACCTTCGTTTTCCCGAACGCTAAGACCGAGACACACAAGGCGCTGGAGGTAGTGCACGAGTCCACGCTGGCTGCTTTCAAGGAGGCCTTCACCAAGTCGGCATCGGTGGGCATCGGTGCTATTGAGAACAACGAGGTGAGGCCGTCGGACACACGCCTCGTGGCCATCACTGACGTGTGGTTGAATACGCGGAAGTACACCCCGATGAAAGCGGGGCGGCACATCCCGACGCCCCAATGGATCAGCAACAAGAAGGCGTGCGTCAACCCCACCAACACAGGCGTGGACTGCGGAGCGGCGTGCCTGCTGATGCACATTTACTACGCGGACGTCGCAAGCGGGGCCATCAGGAGGCCCAAAGGCGGAAAGTACAAAGGGAAGAGCGTGCAGGACTACCAGACGTACAAGGAGCTCATAGCTGCGGAGTGCATCAGCCATCCCTGGAACACCGCGGGGATCCCCGGCCCCAGGAGCCTGGATGACTGGGAGCGGATAGAGAAGCTCAACGCGAACTTGTTCGTGGACGTGTTGGCACCCACCAGTCGCGGTGGCGAGCTGCGCATCCTTCGATGCAGCACGGACATGCGTCGGCTGGAGGAGGGCGCAACGGAGATTACCGTGATCCTGTTGGGCGACCGCAACATCGACCCCGAGGACGACAACAACCACTACATATTCGTGAAGCCTGGCTGCTTGGGCCGTATGGTGAAGAACAAACCCTCCCAACAGTCCAGTTATCTCTGCAACTTATGCCATCGGGTCTTTGATTCCCGGACCTGCTTGGACAATCACATGCAGCGCCACATCGACAACCAGGAGTTCGGGGTGGAGGTGCTGCCGCAGGGGGAAGACACGGAGCTGCGCATGGGCAAGCGTCCCTTCAAGAAGGGTCAGTCCTACAACCACAGCCTACAGCACGACTGGTGGATCGGCGTGAGCGTCCTGGACCTCTCAAAAATGCTCATGGTACGATTTTGGTACAAGGCGCTGATGGTGATGTACGGCCCGGAGCGGCTGCGGCTGCTGTACACGGACACCGACAGCCTGGTCATGGAGATCACCACGGAGGACGTGAACCATGACTTCAAGGAGGCGCGCCTGCTGACTCAGGCAGACGGGAGCGTCCGGCTGGCCACCCCCGCGGACCCTGAGTACGAGCGCCTGCCCAGCGTGGCCACGGAGTGGTTGGACTGCAGCAAGTATCCCGCACCACCCAAGCCGGCCAAGCCGGGCTCCACAGACCCCCCGCCTCCCCCGCACCCCCTGTACCCCGATGGACACCCGCTGTATGACCCCTGGAATGCCATGGTGCCGGGGAAGTTCAAGGACGAGAGCGAGGGGAGGGAGATCGTGGAGGTCATCGCGCTGCGTCCCAAGGTGTATTCCTACACCGAGCAGGACACCTACACCAAGGGCACGCGAGCGGGGCGGGAGTGGCTCACCCCCACCACGCATGCCAAGGGAACCGACAAAGGGAACCGACAAAGCGCTGACCCGGACGCCCAAGGAGGTGGATGCGGCTGACGACCACCCAGACCGCCAAGCGGAGAACATGAGCAAGGACCTGCGGCAGGTGCAGATGGAGGACTTGCGCAAGGTGCTGTACGGCGAGACGGCACCCCACTACGTGAGCAGCACCAGGCTGGTGTCGAAAGGCCACCAGATCAGCACCCGGGTGCAGGAGAGGAAGGCGCTGGACAGGATGAACACGAAGCGCTATCTGCTGGGGGAGCACGGGATCGAGAGTTTCCCATATGGATACAAAGGCACAAAGGCTGGGTGCTAACTTTCTGAAGCACCAGCGGAGCAACCTGCAAGGTTGCCCGCGGGCCCGACTAATGTTGTGGCCCTTTTGTAATGGCTGGCAAGCGGGCACCGAAGGGCGTGACGGTGGACGACCTGATCGAGCTTCTCAACGGCGATGAGCAGCTGGCGCAGCTAAGCAAGACGCGTATGAAGGCGGAGCTGGTCGGCCGCGTCCCGGGGAAGATAGTGGACGAGTACTTTGCCACCTCCGCCACCCGCCAGCGCCTGGCCAAGCCGGGGAAGCTTGATGCCAAGTACCTGATCACGGCGCCGCCCAAGTCCTTTCAGATAGACGTCGCTAACTACCAGGCAATCACCGCCGTGAACCCCAGCCTTGTGCTCAACATCATAGACATCCTGTCTCGGAAGCTGTGGGCCTTCCCGCTGAAAAACAACACCATGCCCACGGTCTTGTCCACTTACAAAAAGTTCGTGAAAAGCATCGGACTCACGGCCAAGCCCAAGCAAGTCTCGGTCCGCCTGTCCATGGTGGAGGGCGACATGCAGTTCGCCGCCCGGGAGTTCACCAGCTACAACGACAGCAAGCAGATTGCGACATACGTGGATGCCGCCAAGTACGACCACATCACGCCGAGCGGGGACAGGTTGGGCATCGTGGACCGTGTCACAGGCACCATCCGCCGCAAGTTGGAGCTCCAGTATGCTCGCAAAGCTGCAGGCACTTCGTCTCGCAAGCCTCCGCTTGCTCGAGGAACCGCAAGTTCCGACTGGCAGGAGCCGGTAGGCAAGGTGGTCAAGGCATACAACGACGAGCAGCACGGCACCCTGGCGCGGGTGTACCATGTGAAGCGCATGACGCCCAACCAGGCGTGGGAGCTGGACGCCGACTTGCAGCTGGCGCGGTATTCGCAGGAGACGGCGGCCAACGAGAAGGAGGACGCGGGGGCGCGGCACTTGACTCCCGGGGAGCGCATCCGCATCCTGGAGTACCGCGGGGGCAAGCTGGGGAAGAACCCGGACCCTACTGGAGTCGTGGGAGCTACACGGTGAGCCGACGCGACGGGTACAAGTACTATGTGAAGGACAGCAAGGGCGATGAGTTAGTGCGGCGGTTCAGGAACACCGAACTGAAGGCGGTGCCTACCAATGAGCGGGAGGACGACGCGGGGCTACAGACCGCCAAGGAGAACCGGCAGCGTGCCACGGCGCGGCGGACCGTGAAAGAGAGGGAGCAGATAGCCCCCGATGAGAACATGCTTGCGGGGCCGGAGGCGGAGGCGCTGCAGGGCCTGCCAGCGGACAGGGAGGGGAAGACGCTGATGCAACTGAAGCCCAAGCGGGGCCAGTGGATCATCGTCGACGCCGAGGGGCAGGCCGATGACCGCTTCCTCCTGCGCTTCAAGAAGCTCAATGCCAAGGACCAGCAGCAAACATGCTACGTGTGGGCGGGCAAGGTCACAAAGGTCGGGAAGAAGGACATCAAGCTCCAATACCTTGCCGCCGCGAAGGATCGCAAGCTAAGCAGCCGCAAGCTCACCCTCGAATCAGGGGAGGAATCCCTTGATGGCGCCACCGCGGCAAAGCCGGTGCTCTACCTGGGCCCGCTGGAGTGGGCGCCGACGGCGCGGGGCAAGGGCAGCCTTCCAAAGGACGTGGTGGAGCTGGTGAAGCAGCGGTATGACACGACGGCGCCTGAGCAATAAAGAACCTGCTGGCAATACTCAGCATCAGATCTGCATGATGGAACACACCACCAATGAAATTATGACTATGAACTGGAATGTAGCATTCTCAAGAAACCCCCATGGGCATACCCCAAAACAGCTCTCAGATTTTACTGCGACGTATCGCGGCCGCAAGGGCCAACCTGTGTCAATGTGCACCCGCGCATATGAGTGGAACATTGACCATACCCCTCCTGCGTGGACCCAACTGATGAGCAAGAATGCGCTGAAGGCTCGCTTGCGCGCTAAGCTTGCGAAGAAGAAGAAGGAAGAGGGTAGTTCATGATGTGCTGCCGTCGCGGCCAGCCTGCTGCTGGCAGGCCGAAATCAGGAATGGACCTGATCGCGTCCAGGCCCTAAAGCCGGCGTCGAAGGGGCGGGGAGCACCAAAAATTCAGCACCATGGCGTGCCAACAAGCCAAGGATGTCCTGGAACGGAGTGGGGAGTACGACCCCAAAGTCGTCAACGTAGCCTTTGCGGGCCATCAAATGGACGACCCCGCTACAAGCCTCCTGACCCACCGTGAGCGCCGGAGAGTGGAGCGCAGCAGTTGGAAGCTTGTACCTTCGGAGGGTCAACGCTTGACAAAGTTATCAATCAAGGACCGCCTGCGGGCAAAATTGGATGCGAAGGCTCACGAGGAGGGAAGAGGATAGTTCATGATGGCGAGCTCGTGCGGCGCCGGGGCGCGGGAGTGCTTGCGCTGCAGCGTGCGGGGGAGGGTCAGCGGGACCTGTGTGTAGTTGTGATACAGTTCGCGGACTTGTGGGATGTTGGCATTGGTGAGGAGGACTTTGCATCCCCGGCGGGTAAGCTCATCGACTGCGGCATGGACCCGCAGATGGTCTGATTCTGTGAAGTCTCCGGCGGAATATCGCGTGAACGTGCCGCCCATGTACGGCGGGTCCATGAACACGAAGTCCCCCGCTGCGGCATCCTGCAGAACTTGCTCGAAGTCGCCGCAGGATGCACGGACGTCGTTGGCGGAGAAGTATGCTGCGGCGCGGTCTATCTTTGCGGGAAAGTAGAAGCGCGTGTCTAACTTGTCCCTGTCTGGGCCGTAGAATACCCGTACTTCGCCTTTGGCGTTCTCGGAGTAGATGCTGCAGAAGGACATGTGCATCAGGAAGACAAGCATCGCCGCCCGCTCGGTGTCAGGAGGGCACTCGTTGTATTTCGCCTTCACCGCGTCAAAGTAGGCCTTTCCGCCCTTGCGCCCCCCTTCTGCCACCGCCGCAGAGTATTCCGCAGTCATGGCAGCCAGCATGTCCTTGAGTCCCTGCGGGTGCGGGAGCACGCGGTATAGCGCTGCCACCGCGGCGGTGACGTCGTTGAGATGCACCCGCTTGCCGCTGAGGCCCAGGGCGAAAAATAGCGCCGCGCTGCCGGCAAAGGGTTCGTGGTAGGCATTGAAATCCCGCGGCAGCAGGGGGATCAGCTGAGGGAGGAGGCGCTGCTTGGAGCCCACCCACTTGAGCAATCTCATGACTACACTGGCAGAGCAGGAAAAGCATTGAGGTGCGCACAGGCTCCGTACAGGCGCACCGCGGCATCGTTGTACCAGGCGGCGGCCTCCGCCTGCGTGGCGAATCGGCCGAGGGGATAGCACACACGGTCCTTCCAGATGCTTGCAATCCATGGTCTCTCGGACGTTCGGAGAGCCATGTGTGTTGTAACGCCGCGGTAAATTGAAAGGCAATTGCGGCGTTTCCTTGAGTTGTGGCTTTGTAGTCCGTGGCTGGCCCATCTCAGGTTCCCTACGGTGTTGTTGAGCGGATCGCCGTCGATATGATCTACTGTACCACAAGTGCGGGGATCAGGGTTGTGTAAGAACGCTTGCGCCATCAGGCGGTGGACTGTTCGGTACACCGCCCTGCATTCTGGCAGGCATAGCAGCACGTACTCGTATCCGCGGGTCCCCACCCTGACCTTCAGCGTGAGCGCGGTGCGGGCGTTACGTATCCTCCCTTGGCTGGACACCATATACCGGTTGTGGGTGTTAGGGGCGATGGCCCAGAATTCCATTCGTTCTTATTCATCCCCACGGCAATTTGGAATCCGAATCGGGCGCACTCAACTGTACAATGTCCTCGTAATTAAGACGCCGCCAGTTGAAAGGCGCCGCATCAATGTACAGCACGATGCATCCACGAGACAAGGAGTCGCTGCAGGACGGGGACATCCTGGTGCCTGCCTGGGCAGCATACACGGATGGGCGGGATCACATGTACGTGCTTGTGAAGTGTCCGCGCTGCCGCCGCAGTCACGAGAGGCCCTGGCTGGACCGGTTCGGGCTGTGGGGATGCTTGCGCGTGCGGGAGGAGTGCGGGACGCCGCTGGTCGTGCAAGTCCTCTCAAGCACGCCGGTCTTCCATTCGTTCAAGGCGCTGATGGCCTGGGCGGAAGCGCGGGAGGAGATTTCTCAGCCCTCAAAGCAGCGGTCCAACCCATCCGGGTTGGCCGCGGGCCCGAGGTCGGAAGCTTTGCTTCCTCGAGCAAGCTCCGCTTGCGAGACAGAAAGTCGCGGCCCCATTAATGGCGTACGCTCTGAGCAGCGGCTTCCAAGACGAGCTGGAAGACGTGGTGACGATGGACTCCGGGCGCCTGGGCATCCTGACAGAGATCCCGCAGACCGCCCTGCACATCACGGGCGAGACACGGATTGACGGGGACGTCGCCATCAACCAGGGCTCTCTCAGCCTCGGCGGGTATGAGGCGCTGGTGCCCTCCGTCAGTATGGTGGGGGCGGGACTGCAGGCGGCGCTGGACTCCCGCTACCTGCGCACTGCTACCATTGCCCCCTCCAGTAACTTAGCCGAGGCAGCCTTTAGCAACCTGCAGGTGTGGCACAACACATGGCTGGGCGGCACTAACCAAGGATACATTGGCAACAAAGCGGGTACTCAGACGGTCTGCCTGTCTTTGGCGCAAGGCAGCAATATGCTGTGGGCTGCCTCCAATTACCCGACGTATGGCATAGGTTGCGCCTCCACAGGCATCGTGGGGGTCATGGGATACTACGGCATTCGGATGGGGGCAGGCACTATGACCAACATCACCATAACAGGCCCCAATGGCTACGTGGGGGTGCAAACGACTTCTCCCAGCTTTCCACTGGACGTGGCAGGGGCAACTTGTGTGCGCGGCGGCCTTACCTTGTCAAATAGCACTGGCGGCGTGCTGATCTCTCAGAACAATAGCTGCCTGGGCGTTGGCACCAGCACCCCCCAGCACGCGCTGGACGTCGCGGGGAACATGAGGGCAAGCGACGACGTGTACGGAAACATCATGGCAGCCAACACATTAGCGGCGAGCACAACCATCCAATGCGTCCCCCGAGGAAAAGTGCTTACGCAAGACTTGATATTCAGCGGCACTGTGCAGTGCAGCACCTACAGCAACAATCAATGGCTCTACGGAGGAAGCAACAACACGGTGGTAATAGACAGCGAAGGACTGATCCCATGGGCGCGCATCAAGGGAGTACCGGCGTCCCTCGGCAACTCCATTGACACCGCCCAGGGGGCTGCGGGCGTGACCATTGGCTCTCTCGGGCTTGTCATGGCGGGCTACAGCATCTTGAGTCAGAAGGGCATGATCATGCCAGACCTCAGCATCCAGCTGAGCGATGAGGCCACGCCCGACGGCCAAACACAGGCAGACGTCAAGGTGGGCTGGGATTTCCGGCTCAGCCACAGACCGCTGGCCACCTGCCCGTACAGAGCTGACATCGGCGTGTATGGCGACCTGTATGTGAACAGAAACCGCCGCTTGTATGCGCTGGACCAGGACCAATTCAGCTTGAATGAGAAAAGCAGCCGGGAGATCCCGGACGGCATCCCTGCCAGCAAGTACACAGAGATCATCAATTTTGGAAGTCAGGCGCTTAGCCTGAAGAGCGGTCTCTTCTCAGACGCCCTGCAAGTCGGGCCTTTCCTCTTCAAGGCCGACCGGCGTGGAAAGTGGTCCCTGTGGATGGGGGGTAAGATGCTAATAGATGACGATGGAAGCTGGACTAACGGCACAGTACGCTCGTTGGAAACGCTGAATGCCCCCGCCGCGCAGGGCGGTGCCAAAAGCCCCTTGGACAAGGTGAAAGCGTTTACAAATATCCTCTTTGAATAGCGGCAAGGATGTCGTCGGCCTACTTCTCTGGCTCTGCCGCGGACCTCTCCTCCTCCTACCTCCTGTGCCAGAGCAACGCGGGGGCGGTCACCCTCTGCAACATCCCAGTGCGCGATGGCTACGTCCTGAGCTGGTCTGAGACCCGCGCCAATGCGAAGCCTGTGTCTCTCACCGCGGCGCTCCTGAACGACGGCGGGCAAGGGTACACGCTTGCATTCAACACCAACAACACCGCCGCGCTGAGCTACCGGGCATCCAACACCATCCCGGCGGTGCCCCTGGTCAGCGGCCCTTGCACTCTTGGGCTTACCAACGACGTTGCCTTCAGCATGGTGCTGGAGAGAGGGCGGGTCTCATTGAACGGCCAGGAGATCCTGAGCTGCAGCAACCTCACCGACGTGGAGTGGTCAAGCGCCTCCCTTGCCATCAGCGGCGCCACCCTCAGCAACCGCGTCTCCCTTTGCAATGTCGACGGGTTGCCGCTGTACACCATTGAGCCGCCGCTGCTCGCCCGCGGTGGCATCATCACGCCCTACATCAAGAGGCGCCTGGAATGGGGCGACCTCAGCAACGTCCCCGCCCTTGCCCCGCTTGCCCAGGGGACGTGGGGCAGCAATGCGGCGGCGTGGTCCTCTAACTTGGCGGCCTGGGGTAGCAATGCGGTTGTGACAGCCCAGGGCGTGGCGGCCTGGTCCTCAAACCTGGCGGTCTGGGATTCCAACGCTGCGGTCGCGGCCCAGGGCGTGGCGGCCTGGTCCTCTAACGCGGCGGTCTGGGATTCCAACGCGGCGGTCGCGGCCCAGGGCGTGGCGGCCTGGTCCTCTAACGTGGCGGTGGCAGCCAGTAATACGGCGGTCGCCGCCCGGGGCGTGGCGGTCTGGTCCTCAAACCTGGCGGTCTGGGATTCCAACGTTGCGGTCGCGGCCCAGGGCGTGGCGGCCTGGTCCTCTAACCTGGCAGTCTGGGATTCCAACGCTGCGGTCGCAGCCCAGGGCGTGGCGGCCTGGTCCTCTAACGCGGCGGCCTGGGGTAGCAATCAAGGCGGCTTCTACAGGGACGCTGGGAACATGAATGCCGGGACGCTGGCCGTGGCGCGGGGGGGCACAGGGGTGGGCACGTTGGCGAGTGGCAGGCTCCTGGTGGGCAACGGCACAAGCGCGGTCCTGCAGCCCACGGACTTGCAGTGGGACGGGACGCGGCTGGGGGTTGGAAGCGCGCCCGCATACAAGCTGGATGTGGCTGGGCTCGGTCGCATGCAAACGGACCTGATCACTGCAACCTCGCGGACGTTGCATGCAGATCGGCCTTTTGGTAGCACCACCAAGAATAGGCGGTACGGCCTCATTGCTACCGTGGGAGGAGACAACGGCCTGGTGCGTATCTGTGGCATCTGCGGGGGACATGAGTCCGCCAATACCGACCAGGGCAAAACCAGGCTGGACGTGGTGATAGACGGGCGGAATAACACCATACGGGGGTCGGTGAGCGCCCACAACTCCGGGTGGCCAGGGCTTGTTGTTTACAAAGCCAACACCGGCGGGGACATGAGCGTGTACCTGACGGGAGGGAACTATTTCAGATACTCTTTCCAGCTGTGGGCGGCGGACAATGCCGCCACGTTTCCGGACACTGTCTCAGATGCAGCATGGACGGCGCCGGGCGGCTCCACTCTATGGTTGGATAACGTGACCCACTTGCCCACGACGTGCCTGGAATGCGGCTTCTACATGGATAGCGCGGTCATTGCCGCCCCTGTCATCGGCGCTTGTACACTGTCCAACGGATTCATGGGCGTTGGCACCGCCGCGCCGAGCTCCAGGTTGCAGGTGCAAGGCGACTTGAGAGCGGCTGGTCTGATTTTTGAGAGCAATGCCCTTCTATCAACCAGGTATGCCGCTAGCAATCATGTGCATTCCGCAGCGGCGGTGACGGGGCTGGCAGCGGTGGCGACCACGGGCTCCTATGCAAGTCTCCTGAACATCCCCGCCACCTATACTCCTGCGGCGCACACCCATACCATGGCCGACCTGGGGGCAAGCATGGTCAATCTTGGGGACATGGGCTTCACCGGCCTGGCGGGCTGGTGTCACGCCAGCGCAGCCACCACCACCACGGACTATGCCTTCCTCCAGGATCTGGGGGCGGGCAAAACTACTTACATGAACGCCCCGCTGGGGGGCCGCCTTAAGTTCCGGGTCAACAACGTGGATCAAATTGAAGTCGCGCCAGCCTATGGCGCCACAAGGAGTTCTCTGAATTGGCCTGTGGTGGACCCAGGCCGAATGATCCAGTGTTGGTATAGCGCCGGAGATTCCTACGGCGTGGGGCAATTCACTGGCGGGACAATGAGAGCCTTCATGAGCAGCTTTGCGTCCGCGACTTTCAATCAATCAATCAATCAAAACGCAAGACCAGCAATGCCAATGGCCAAACAAACCTAGGCCACAAACACAAGGCTCCTGATCACAATCACGAAGCCACACAACCGATGGTGGATTTGCCACACACAAGCTGAGGCTAGATGCAACGGCGTGCACACCAAGGGGAAACAAACACCACCACTAAAACCCAAAACCTGCTCCACTTCCATCACACATGGGTGGCGGGGAGGCAGCAGGATCAAGCACCACCCTAGTAGGGGCTGGAGGTGGCTCCCACCACCTAGGTACTGGTGAACCACCATCCTCCCAGCCACTGAAAGGCACCACATAGCGCTCCACATGCTTATCAATAGCTTGCTTAGTGCGCCTTCTACACCTCACTAACCGTTGGCTTTCCCAAGGGTGCGTAAGATCCCACAACCTCTTCCTCCAAGCACTCTTAATCTGACATGAAGCCTCCCAGCTCCCCTCATCTTGACCAAGCACCTTCAGATCAGCACACACGCATTTCTCCCAGGTATGGCGAGGCCTACCCACTGGCCTCGTCATGTCACCATGTAATGAAGAGAACAACGCAATATGCGGCAACCTGCCCTCCTCCATGCGGCCCACATGCCCCAGCCACCTCAGCCTATTTGCTGTGATGTATGCTGACAAGGTGGCTACCCCACATGATTTCCTGATATGCTCATTGGTGTGCCGATCTGACAGCCTGACCCCCAGGATGCTCCTAAGGCAGCTAGAGTGCACCCGCTCAAGCTTTTGCGATTGCACTTTGGTCAGGGACCAACACTCACTCCCGAACAGCAGAATTGGCAACACATATGCCTTGTAACACTTCACCTTCGTAGCCAATGACAGATGCTTGGTACCCCACATCTTTTCAAACTGCTTAAACCTCCCCACAGCCTTACCCCTCCTGATATTCAACTCCACATCCAACCTGCCATCAGTCACAAGCACACTTCCCAAGTACTTGAACTGTGACACCTCTTTTACCACACCCTCACTGATAACCACCTCTGGTCCTTGCTGCACTGGCACATCCCCCTCCTTCCAATCCTTGTCAATGGACAGGATCTCAGTCTTGCTTGCATTGATGCGCAACCCAAGACTAGCAGCAACCTTGTCCATCACCTGCAGCATGACCACCAACTCCTCCCTGCTGGGACTTAGCAACACCATATCATCTGCATACAGCAGAACAGACAACAGCTCCACACACCCACCACTACCACACCCATCACGCTCAAGTTTCCCATCTGCATGATAGGCTAGCTTCACCCCACATCCCTCCGGCATTTGAGCCATTGCATGCCGAACCACAAAGTCCATGTAGATGTTGAACAGCAAGGGAGCAATGACACATCCCTGCCGCACCCCGCCATGCACATCAAACCACTCAGACACCACACCACCCATCCTAACAGCAGCCTGTGTGCCAGTATGCAAGTCCATCAGCAACTCTATCAGCTTTGTGTGTACCCCGTACACATGCAGGATGCGCCATAGCGTGTCTCGCGGTACAGAATCATATGCCTTACGCAAATCCACAAAAGCCATGAATAGAGGCTGATCGAATGCTACAGACTTAGAGATGACCTGGCGTATGGTGAACAGAGCATCAGTGAGGCCCCTCCCCTTCCTAAAAGCAGACTGGTTATCAAGCAGTTGTGCATCGATATGAGAACTGATCTTAGCCAAAATGACCAAGACATACACCTTCCCCGGTATACTTAGCAAGCTTATCCCCCTATAGCTATCTCTCACTTTGCGCTCTCCTTTGCCTTTATACAGTGCCACCAACAGTGCACGTTTCCACTCCACTGGCGCTTTCCCTGACTCCCACACCGCCACAATGACCCTGTGCAACCATTTCAGCATGGTCCCACTGAGCTTTAGCATAGGCGCTGCGATACCATCAACCCCAGGAGCTGCCCCATTACGACAGGCAAAGACAGCTTCTTCAACCTCCTGCACAGTAGGTGGCTGAGCTGCTGCTTCACTCTGCTGGTTTGCACCTTGCCCTGCCTCCATCTTCTGCACTAACTCCTCAATGGTCTGCTGCATTTGCTGGTCGAGCTTGGCAGGGCAGTTGAGGACATCAGCAAAGTGCTCAGCAAAGCACTTCACCACCTCCTCCCTGCTTTGGAACAGCTGCTTGCCATCAGCACCCCCTAGCACAGCTGTAGGAGCAGCAGAGCTACTGCCCTGCTGCTCCTTGAAGATCCGCTGGACATGCTTGTGGAACACGGCTAGATTACCAGCTTTTAGAGCATGTTCCGCAAACAGCGCTTGCTGCTTGAAGTACCGCTCCTGATCCTTCTTAACCGCTCGCCTAGCAGCATTATTGGCCTCCCTGTAATCTGCCCTGGTAGCATCATTAGGAGAGGACAGCACCGCTGCATGTGCTGCATGTTTCCGCTCAATCTTCTGCAAGGTCGCATCGGATATAGCGAAATCTCGGCGCCGCTGCTGAGGCTTGAGGTTTAGACCAGCCTTATGGGCTGCTTGGCTGGCTGCCGCTGTTAGCTGTGTCCATTCGTCTTGTGCGCTCTGCAACTGAGCCCCTACCAGACGGCTGAACTGGTTAGACATTGCCAGCTCAAAGCACTGCTGAGTTGCTGCAGATTCTTGCAGCCGGCTGCAGTCATAGGGCCGTGCTGGCTGTCCCTTCGCACTGTGCTGCTTGGCCACTGACAAGCGGAGGCGCATCGTAAGCACCAGCATTCTATGATCAGAGCCACCTGTATCAAAGCTGCGAAAGACCCTGCAGTCTGTCACACTTGACATGAACCGCTTGGAGACAGCTATGTAATCGATGACCCTGAGCACATCCTGCTTGTTTCTATTAACCATCTTGTGAGTAGCAGTCCGGTAATTGCTGTGCTTGAAGAAGGTGTTGGCTAAGCGAAGGTTCAAGGCACCAGCCAGCTGCAAGAGTCGCTCACCATTCCCTGAAGGCTGCTGCTTCCCAAAGCCATGAGGCCCCATAACACCCCCATACGGTTCTGGATCAGTGCCAACCTGGGCGTTGAAGTCACCCAGAAGGACTAGCATGTCCCTGGAAGGCAGCGCTGCCAAGATAGCTTCCAACTGCAGGTAGAAAGCTTCCTTGACCTCCTCAGGGGTGGACTCGGTATCAGTCGGCGAATATGCTACCACGATTGAGGCGTTTATCCCACTGCTGATTCTCACACGGACTACCAGGATTCGCTCACTGACAGCAGACCAGTCGATTAGGCAACGGGACCACTTCGAGTTAAGAAACAGGCCCACCCCATGTTGCCGTGGCTGACCCTCTGGCAGCCCGGACCATATCAACTGCCAGTCCTTCGTAACATTACGACATCCACTACCCGGTATCCTGCTTTCAGCAACACCACAGGCTCCAACGCCAAGGCGAGACAGCTGCATGACGTAAGAGGATAGCTTGCTCTGTACCGAAGCATCGTCACTGCCGAAAGTTCTGCAGTTCACGAAGCTGAGGCGTTCGGACCCCGTCTTAAGCAATCGCAAGTGCTCAACAGGCCCATGCCTCTTGCTGTGCACGTTGCGAGGTCGTTTGACCCGGTTGCATGGCTCAGTGACCAGCTGTGCGCTGCAACTGGCGCGCATGCCCCCTGGACGAGACAGGGACGCACACACGGGATCCAGCTGCCTTCACCGAGTTCTAAACTCCCTACTAGTTCACTTTACAGGCTCGGCGGTAACATGCCTAAAAAAGACATGTCACCGCCAAGCAGAGCGATGTATAATGTATAATCAATTTCAACATCAACAAATGCACGGTAGGGTCTGACAGCTCATATGTAGACCTGCTAACGGTTGACACCAAACGCCAAGGTAACAATCAAAGGTTCGTCGTCAGCGGCAAGCGGCCTCTACTGGAATTATGGCGGATCCAAAATAGTAGACAATGGCCACCTCCGTCTTGATACTGACAACAACATGCAGTTTGACATCGGCGGCGCCACTGCGGGGGAGTTCACCTACCGAGGCATACGACCGATGCAAGGCAAGAGCATATGCATGGTATGCGATGGGACCGCCGCACCCTACTGGGAGTGGGAGCTGGCTACCGGCATCGATGGAACCGACCACCTTGGCAAATTCTCGTGGACGATTTGGTGGCCAGATGGAGTCACCCAAGCCGGAGAGACCGTCGCCTACCTTGATGACAACAGCCTGGACACCAGGCGCCTGAATTTCACGGGCTGTCACCACTGTGTGGCGGAGAAGGGGCTGAAAACTGCACAAGACGTCCTGGATGCCACCGGACTGGTGGTGATCGCCACTGGCGGGTACTATTCCCTCCTGGAAGAGACAGTGAAGCCCCGGCAGATCGACAACATCACCGTGGACGAGGCGCTGCCTACGATCGAGTTGTGCACGAAGCGGCGGGACAAGCGTGTATTCGGCGTGGTGTCCGCGCCCGACAACCTCATCGAGGCCGAGGTGAGCAGGGGGGAGGACGGCAAGCCCGCCCGCAAGCTGGGGGGGAAGAAGAGCCGGGTCTTCAAGCAAAGAGCCTTTGCGACGTGCGCGCCATACGACACCGACCGCGTGGAGATCAACAGCCTGGGGGAGGGCGCGGTGTGGGTGTGTGCCCGCGGCGGCGATTTTGAGAACGGCGATTTGATCACCACCTCCGACCTGGCGGGGTATGGGGAGCGCCAGGAGGAGCCATACGTGTGCGGGTGGACGCTGGGCAAGATCACCTGCGACGTGGACTGGTCCCGCAGTAATCTGGACAGGGACTTCCAGACCCGCACCGTGGATGGCGCCCTTTGTGCCCTGGTGGGGTGTGTGTATCTTCTCTGACCTACGTGTAAATGCCTGAGAAGAAGTCGCGCAAACGCAAGGAGAAGAAGGGCAAGCGGGTTACCGTCAAGAAACAAGTCAAGACGCGGGTGACTGTCAACGTCAAGCAATCAAGCGGCGGTGGTGGCGGGGGCGTCGTGGCAGCGCCCTACTGGCATCCCCCGCCCATCAGCAACTACGTCCCCACGACGACGACGCTCATGAGCGCTGTGACCAGCCCCCTCACGCCTGGAAACGTCGGGGAGACCAACCTAGCGAATCAGATGGCTGCCATGCAGAAGTCCATCGACTCCCTGGCTCAGGCCTTCCCTGCCGCAAAGGCGGCGCCCAGTACCGCGGAAGCAGGCACACAAGCATCCACAAGCACCGCCGAAGCAGGCACACAAGCATCCACAAGCAGCGCGGAAGCAGGCACGCAATTCGAGGACACGCCAGACCCTGACCCGGACTCGGACTCGATGAAGGCGGATGCACCACCAAGGCAATCTCGGAAGCAAAGCTTCCTCGAGCAAGCTTCGCTTGCGAGAGCGGATGCGGGGGCGCAGACAGTCCTGCAGATAGACACCCCGCCAAGGGCGGACAACAAACGCCATCGCCGCAGGGATGCACCTGACTCCAACCCGCGCCCTCACAAACGCCGCCGCATCAGCGATGAAGAGCCCACGGACATGGTGGGGGACATTGGACCACCGCCACCACCGCCGAAACCGCCAGGCCCCAAACCACCAGGCTTCGCCAGCGCGCCAGGGAGGGTGAGGGATGCCCGAAAGGCACAGGCCCATCAAAAGCGCGTCAGAAATGTGCTGGATACCGTGGCATACCGCAAAGACGTCCTGGCGGATTTGAAGGCGACGCTGTACCGAGAGCCACCACACCCGCGGCCTGCACCTGCCGCGCCAGTGGAGCCGCCCAAGCAGTGGAAGACCAAGCCAGCGCTCAAAATCAAGCTCAAGGGCTTCAAGGCGCCCGAGCTCCCTCCTGAAGTCGTCAAAGCTTCCAAAAAGTCAAAGCGCATCGTGGGGAAACGAAACAATAACAACTTTGTGATGGGCATCGTTTGACTGTCCCCGCGGGCAACAATTATGTTGTACTCCAGTATAGCCAACATGAGCGGCACATACCCCTATGTGTCCACGGGCTTCCCCCGCTCTCTGGCCTACTTTGCTCAGAGGCTCTTCAACGTCTCCAGCAACACCCGCCAGCTGATCGCGCTGGGCAATGAATCTGTGACCCCCAACGACACAGTATCCTTCAACCTCCCTGAGGGCGCCATCCTGGATCTCAGGACCCTGCAGCTGAAGCTCACGGGCTGCACCACCACCAGTTCAACGAATGTAGCCACCACCTTTGCTGAGTTCCCCAAGGACATCGAGACTCTCATTGACCAGATCACTGTGAGCGTCAACGGTCAGGTGATCTCACAAACGCCCAACCAGTACGGCCAGATCTTCAAGCTGCTGGCCGATTACGGTTGTGGAAGGGACAAGGCACCTCTCAGGACTATCGCCCAGGGCCAGCGCATGGCAAACTATGCTGACGAGGCTGCTGAAGGAACAAGGGCAAATCCAGCGGCCCCCCTCTTCAACGTTGGTGCCAACTATGTCGTGAGTAACTGGCTGGGCTTCCTTGGCAGCGCCGCTCCTCCCCTGCTTTTCACAGGTGCGCTGGGTCAAGTACGTGTGGACATACGATTCGCGCCCGCATCAGTCCTCTTTGCTGGTGGCGGTGCTGCACCCACTCCCACCTACGCTATCAACCGCGCCTACATGACTTGCCGTACCCTGGATCTTGATGGCCTCTACTACGACCTGCTGGCAAAGCGCATGGCGGATTCCCCGCTTGAGATCCCCTTCACTTCCTACATCGCCACCACTGGGAATGTCGGCTCCCTGAACCAGACCGTGCGCCTGAACGTCAGCTCCGGGTGTGTGGACATGGCGCTGGCCACCTTCCTGAGGAGCGACTACACCACCAACACTGCTGCGGTGGCGGGCGGGAACATCGCGCCCAACGCCAGGACTGCTTGGTACTTCCAGCGCGGCGCTGGGATGACCACTGCCACCTTTGCCACTGGACAGTACTCGGTGAACAACACCCTAATTGCCTACCCACAGCCCCCCATTGATATTTTTGGCGAGGTCCTACACACACTGGGAGGCCTGGACTCGGTAGGAGGCCACGACCAGTACATGGGAGACATGGCCAGCTGGTTGAGCGACTACTTCGTTCACCCTCTCTACCTGAACGTCGGCCCCACAGAAAACGGAGACCGCCTGCTGAGCGGCACAGATGCACGCGGCACCCAGCTGCAGATCGCCTACACCACCACAGGCACTGCTAACAACGTCATCCCCTACCTGATCGTGGTGACCAAGAGCGTGCTGAAGGTATCTCCCGGCAGGAATATCATTGTCGAGGCATAGGATATACGAGTGATGCCCGCGCAAACCCTTGCGCACCATCAGCTGCAGCATGGCCCCCCGCCGCAGCCGCCTGTGAATATGTTCACTGCCAATGGACCTACAAAGCAACGCTTCAACGACCAGGAGACTGATACCCGTGGCAGGACTTGTTTCCGCAACAAGGCGAGCTTCCAGGCCTTTGGGGCGTCGTTCACACAGCCTGACCCCACCAGGTCCCGCTATGGCAAGGTGTACCAGGTCCCAAACAACTACCTGGGCGTCGGTGTCATCACACCGCCCTTCCGAGGAGGGCGGGAGGCTGCAGTGCCCCGCTATGCTTCAGCGCCTGTGCCGGCACAGTATCACCTGCACAACTCCCTGCCACCGAAACAATATCTCCAGATTGGGTAAATGGCGCCAAGGAAAGCTGATCCGGAGCCTCCTGTAGAATCTGAGACTTCCGAGTCGTCGTCGTCAGAGGAGGACGTCCCTGCCCCGCGCAAGAAGGTCCCTCTCAATGAGGCGCGGCTGGAACAGCTGCGGCAGGCAAGGGAGAAGGCGGCGGAGGCCAGGAAGCGCATTGGCGACGTCAAGCGTGCAGAGAAGGCCCTGAAAGAGCGTGAGCTGCAAGCACGCATTGAGCGGGTGCAGGCGATGGAGAAACAACTTCTGAAAAAGACCCAGCCCATTCCGGTCAAAAAACGTAAGCACGCACCGCCCCCACCCTCCAGAAGCAGCGAAAGCGAATCAGAGTCTGAAAGTAGCAGCAGTGAAGAGGAGACCCGACATCGCCCGCGCAAGCCCAAGCACTCCAGGCGGGCCCGCAGCCTGCCCCAGAGGGCCGCACCCGCCGTTGATGCCCACAAGCAGCAGGTGCACGCCCTGGCATACGGCAGCCTATTCCCGGGCGCAGGAAACAACCCCTATGTGTAAATGTAATGGATCTGGAAACTACGCCGGTGAACATACACGTCCCTGAGCTGAAGATCAAGTACCCCAAGCGACGTCCGGCGCCGCCCGGGATGCCTTCCCTCTACAACCTGGGCATAATATGCGGCTCCCGCGGCAGTGGCAAGACGACTGTCATGGTGCGGATGTTGAAGGCATACGACGCGGCCAAGTCATTCGACCACCTGTGGCTCTGGGCGCCGTGCTTCCACAGCGACCCCAAGTACAAGCTCCTTGAGCGCGGCACGCACTTCAAGCTCCACCTGTATGACCGGGACTTCTCCATCGCGGAATTCAAGGGCGCACTAGAGCTGATTGAGCAGAACAACCAGGAGTATGAGGAGCACCAGGAGCATCAAAAACTGTGGAAGAAGTTCCTCAGACACAAGGATCCGCTGAAGCTGAAGGATGAGGAAGTTCTGAAGCTGGACAAGCTCGGGTGGCAGCCCCCTGACCCCACAAAGTTCACACTGGGTAGACCGACCAACCTGATGATCTTTGACGACTGTGTGGGCAGTCGGGACCTCTACCGCGCTCATAGCAAGGGCACCGTGGCGCAGTTCACCATCAAGCACAGACACCACCACACAAGCATCTGGTTCATGTCACAAATCTTCTCAAACGCAGTGCCCAAACAGATCAGAAGCAATCTATCCTTTGTGATCCTGTTTGCTCAAAAGAATGAAAACATCAGGAAGCAAGCCAGTCTGGAGTTTTCAAGCCATGTGTCCGCTGAGGACTTTGCATCTATGTGGGCCGCTGCAACCGCTGACACGCATGGGTTCTACTTTGTGGACTTTGAAAGTCCGCCAGAAATCAGGTAGCGCATTGGCTTTGACCGCGCATTCATCCGCCTGTGAAAATTTCCAACCATCCTTCAGAGAGACATGCCCGCCCTTTCAAAGACCCAACGCAAGGAGCTGGAGGAGGGCCTGACAGCAGCATACCCCCACCTGGAGCCGTAACTCCTGGGCTACCTGATTGATGTCTATGAGCGTGACTCCCGCTGGCTCAACGACCGCATGCAGGCAGAGCTCCGCCAGGAAAAATCTGCCCGCAAAGCAAATGAAGCGCCTGTTCCCACACCTTGATGTGGACACGGGGGATCAGAGGAAGTGGGTGGCTACCCCCGCCGGCAAGCTAATCAACTACCGCGCCATCCCCTACCGCCTGGTGCTCAGCAGCGCGTCAAAGACCTCCGGCACAGCACACGACGCCACCTTTGTGTTCAAGCACCAGCCCTGGGGCCTGGACCCCCTCATGGACCTCTCCCGCACTAAGTTCAAGCTGCGGGTGGAGAGCTTCACCGTCACGGGCGTCAAAAACGCCCCCGGGGATACAGACGTCGCCCTGGCCCTGCTTGTGAATGTGGATGGACAGGGCTTCGACCAGCGCTACACCTATGACGCCGTCAATCGCGGCATGACCGCTTGTGTTTGCACCGCCACCGGAAATCAGCAAGCCCTCACCCTGGCGCAGAACTGGGACGTCCCAGTCCACACGCTGCCCGGGACGTTGCTGCGGGTCTACCTGAGTGAAGTGGGGGCGCCCCGCACGCCTGGTGCCGTGCTGCTGGATGCTCTCACCTCCACATTCGAGTGGCACGCCGTGCTGGCTCCGACGCCTTGTGACGAAGAGCTGGGTTGAGATAACCAGCTCCATTAGTAGTAAGGCACCATGTTTGAGCTCGTGAAAAGCCAGACCATCTTCATGGACAGCCGCAAGCGGCGGGGGTCGGATGCCCCCTACTGCTACACCGTCTCCTTCACCTCTGACGCCGCCAACTGCAAGGACGACGAGGTATTCCGCCTGACCTTGAAGGGCCTCATCACGCAGGTCTCCTGGGGCTACATCACAAGCGTCTCCAGCAGCTTTGTCGTGTACGAGAACGGCGTACCGCGCACTGTGGCGATCTCCACGGGGAACTACTCCTTCAAGGGACTCGCCCAAGCAATCACCGCCGCCTACTTTGCCTTCGACGCCAGCGCCGTAGACTACAACCGCTTCAGGTGCACCTGGTCCAGCGTCACTAACAAGCTAACCTTTGCCTCCGCCGCCGCAAGGCCCTGGTGCTGGCATTCCCCAGCCAAGCCGCCGCAGAGACCTATGGCTTCAAGACACCCACGCCGGGCGTCCTCACAAGCCAGGCGGTGCTCAACCCCATGGCATACAACAGCCTCTGCATCAGCGTGGCAGGGATCCGCCCACGCCTGACTTACAGTCTGGCGAATATCCACTCGGAGCTCGTGGGCCGCACCAACCTGATGGCTGTCATCCCCGTGGATTCCGGTGTCCCGCCCTACTCCATCCAGCAGTGGAGCAACCCAGGAGACAGCTTCATCCTGTACATTACAGAGCGCACGCTTGACACGCTGCAGATCCAGATCACGGACTGGAGCGGCAACCCATTCACCGCCATGCCCGAGCATGCCCTCACGATGCAGCTGGACACCTTCCGCAGCATCGACCTCAAGCACAAGGCGCTGCAGTCCATCGACGAGAACATCCAGAAGCTCGTGAAGTGGAATATCTCAGCTGCTACTATACAGAATCCAATGCTGGGAGACTTCCTCCGCCGTGCCGGAAGCGTAGTCCGCAAGGTCGGTGACGTCGGCGGGAGCCTCATCCGCCGCTTCGGAGAGCCACTGGCCGCTTCAGCAAAGCCTCTTGCTCACTCCATCCAGAGCCTCATTGGTAGCAACCCCATCGCCAACGCCGCTATGGGCGCTGTGAACAAGGGCCTCGATTACGTCTCCAGCGGCAGGGCCGCCGCAATGGCTGACAGAGTCTCCCACTATGGCAAAAAGATGGCGGGCTCGGGCGGGGGATGAGCCTACTCTTCGGGCTGGGGTGCCGTGTAGAGTTCATCCCAGAACACGTCGTCGTCGTTCAGGAGCGCGCCACGGGCATCTTCAACCGTACTGATCCCAATCCTCGTCACCAAGTCCGCCAAGTTGCCAAAGACACGCCGGATGCGATGGTCCTTGGGCATGCGGTCCTGAAACACAAGTAGCTCTTGCACCGCCGCACGGAGCCGTGGAAAATCAGGCCGCTTGTCCTCACCACACGTGGACCAGCCAGAGTTACTGCCAAACCAGCAGCCGGACTCCTCGATGACCTCGACGATGGTGGTCTCTACCCGCCGGAGGGCCCTGGCAACAATGGCTGCGGGGAGCTTCGCCAACACGTCGCAAAAATTCTCCTCGTGCTCCAGCCGATCCGCGCCCTCCAGGACGCGGCTCTCCACGTCGTGTGGCAGGCGGTCCCAGTGTGTCGACGCCATGGTGTGGAGTGGACAATGGACGTCGTGGGCTGGGAGGCGCCTTATGACAGCACGAACGACCAGTCCAGATCATTCACGGCCGCGCTACTGACGCTCTCATACAGCGCCTGGTCCTGCATCTGCAGCGCCGCAGCCTTCATCAGCTCCTTCATCAGCGCTTGCAGGATCATGGAGCGGATAGCGCGGGGGGTGTACCTTCAGGTGGTCTGTGTGGACCTTCTTGAGCTTCTCGCAGTTGCACAGGTGCCTCCCGTTCACAAAGGACCAGCAGTCGCGACGACAAAACAGGGGCTTGAAGTCGGCGACGTTGGTCCAGATGCGAGTCGCTTTCCTGTAAGCATATCCATACATGCAGTAGGTCACGTCGTGAAAGGGGATGCCTCCCATGAAGTCGCGGGACTTCAACAGCCCAGTCTGTGGGTTCTCAATGAACCAGACCTTGGGTTGAAAGTGCGCAATGATCTCCAGCGTCCGGCGGACCAGCTTGTCGGCAGACTCCAAATCACGCGGCGATCTGCAGTGGGCGATGGAGTACTCACGGCAATCCGGCGAGGCCCAGATGATATCGAAGTGAGACTCCCGCGTGTAGTCCCAGTCAAGGATGCTCACCAGAATGTCAGGCGCGGTTCGGGGATCAATATCAAGTCTTACAGTCTCAAACAACTCCGGCATCTGACTGCAAAACCGCGTCAACGATCCCGAGTCGCTGAAGAGCTCAAGCACACGATACTTCATTCCTATGGCAAGAGACAATACTCCTTGGCATCAGCAGTCTTCTCCTCGTGCTCCAGCCGCACCCGCGCACGGTGATATGCTTCTCCATGGGCACGACGCGAAGCAATCAGACTCACCCCCGCGTGCATCTACCGCGCCCTGACCCCCGCGCTGCTACTCCCGCGCCTCTGCCCCCGCACTGCCACCCCCGCGCCCTTGACCCCCGCATTGATACCCCCGCGCCCTGACCCCCGCACCGCTACCCCCGTACTGGCTCAAGCACGCATCATCACGCCGACGCCTCGGCACTGCCACCCCCGCACTGCCACCCCCGCACTGCCACCCCCGCGCTGCTACCCCCGCAGTGCTACCCCCGCACTGCTACCCCCGCGCTGCTACCCCCGCACTGCTACCCCCGCGCTGGCTCCACCCCCGCGCTGGCTCCACCCCCGCGCTGGCTCCACCCCCGCGTGCATCTACTTGCACGCACTGGCTCAAGCACGTCAGGGTATGCATGGGGATGCTCCCGACGCACAAGCCCTTCAATACAACTGCCAGGTCTGGCTCACCCACTGCGTGGGCGAGCAGAACGCTCCGCGCATGCATGGGTATGCTCACGCACGTCATCGGGTTCGGCTCACGCCGACGCGTCGGCATGTCTGGGTATACCCGCATATTCACAAGCACGTCCCGGGGTTCGGGCTCACGCCCTGAACCCTAAAACCCTAAAACCTACACCCCGATGCTTGGGTGTGCTTGTGCGAGGGTGTAGGTTCCCCCTATATACACGACGTCTGTTGTTACTTTATCCCAGTCACTTTCTTGTTGAAATGCCATGTAGTATGTGTGTCTTGTGATTATGGCCTTTTGAGTCACCTTGTTCAACTCTTCAGGAGTCACCGATGGGCATCGTCTTCGTTTTCCATGCGCGTCCTTAAGTAAGAGCTGCGATATGGGGCTAACTCGGATTTGTCAGCTTAGCTTTAATATTGCCATTTTCATTAAAGATGAAGGCTCTAAATGAGCCCAAAAAACAATTTTCTTGGGCTTCGCCCCAGACCCCACCAGGGGGGCTGTTCCTCCCCCCTGGACCCCCGCCTCCTTTGTGGCCTGGGGTGCTTCGCACCGCCCGGACGAAGGTTTTCATAACCTTCGTCCCACCTGGACGAAGCCCTGACACCTAAGATGCTAGGGCTGCGGAAGACCCCCTGTGCACAGCAACCCCGTTCCTGTCAATCAGTGAAACCCTGCTTACAGTACATGAGGGTTTTCATAACCAGCACTTCTGTAAAGCCATGAAACGCTACACACACATAACTCAAGTACATTTTTACTCCACCGAATTTTTCAGATTCCCCCACCTCCGCACTGGTTTCAGTGTGTGTTTCTGAGACATTTCTGTAACTTTGAGTGATCCCCCGGTCAAATGTTGGGACATTCCAGGGACAGCTGGAGACAGATTTTGAAAGACTTGTTTCAGTAAGGGTCCGTGGCCTTTTCGTAAACTCCAAAGACTGCGTGGGCATGCTTGTGAAACGCTCAAGACAAAAGCGAAGGGAATCGCGGGACTTCACTAAACCCCGTTGGCTTACTTGTAGAAGCAATTCGCGATCGGTTTACATGTTCACCCACTTTGGCGATTTCAGTAGTGTAGTTGGTCTAAGGCGCACGACTCAGAATCGAGAGGTCGCAGGTTCGAGTCCTGCCTGTGTCAATTTCCTGAAAACGGTTAAGTCGGTAGCCCCGGGGATGTGAGGGTGTCCGGTCGTCTTCCCTCTGGCTCTCACAGCTAGGTGGGAGGTGAAGAGTCAGGGAGATCTGACCGGGGATCTTTGGTGTCTGGTTGACTTCCATCTGCCTCTGAGAGCCAGGGGGAAGGCGATGAGTCAGGAGCCTCCGGACTATACCTTCTTTTGTTGCGCGCATCACTCACCCTTTTGAGTCCCCCGCCACCCATGGGGAGCATGTGCGCAGCCTTGTGGACGACTTGGGAGGAGGACCGACTCCATGCCGCTGCACTCAAACATCGCCGCTTAAATTCTCACGCACACGCACACTGCAGAGGTAACATCGCAACCATGCCCCGCAGTGCACAACAATTGGCGTCTGTGTGTGTGTGAATCTTACATTGGCAAACCCATCGGCACGCGTGCGGTGCCACAGTTCACCACAGGGGTGGCAAAGCCACTAACACAAATAGAACCAGGAAAAACTGAACACCATCCACCACTTTGAACTCCATGATCATGCATGTCCAAGCAGATACAATGATGCAGACTACTGGCCCTGGAAAAGTGCACACACAATTTTATTTTTTGATTTTTTTGGGTTTTTGATTTTTTGGGTACATCCAGCAAACAAACAGCAACGCAACAGCAAATATCATCAGAACATTGTATACACTTTATGCCAAAAATACTCTCACCCAGATGTGGAGAATCGCAGAGCAGCAGCAGTTCCAGAACTAACACAGACTATTAACCAGTACATAGCCATGCCTAAGAGGTGCCCAGTAACATGAAAGTCATATGCAATCAATCTATATCATGTCCCATAATCCGCCATAGGTTGTAATCAAAGGGGAGAAGGCTTACCGTGCTCGGCCTGAGTACAACGTGCGAAGGAGGCAGCTGTTTCTTGTGGCCTACCGCGCCGATGAAACGTTTCACGCACAGATCCTTGCCCGCTCCAAGCGCTACTACGAGGCGCACAAGGAGGAGATCAGCGCCCACCGCGCGGCGCGACTTGCAGAGGCGAGGCAACAGGAGGACGAGGAGTGGAGGGCCAAGCAGGCCGACGGCGTCGAAGTGCCGCGCCACATCCTAAAACGCTGGGAAAACGCAGCGCGTGAGAGTGAGGCCGCAATTTCTTCTCGTCCTGTAGATAATGGCGAAGCAGGGGGACATCGGGAACTTTGTGTGGAAGCTGTTGCAGAAACTCACGCCAGCAAAGAAGCGGGATGCCATCGCGGGGATTGAGGATGCCGTGCGGCGTGTCCGGGAGAAGGCGGTGTCCAAATCGACGCGGAGAGCCAACCATGCTGCGGTGCGGCCCAAGCCCACCCCCGGCGAGGGCGCTGAGAAGTACGTCGGGACGATTACCTTCAAGACAAAGTTCAAGTACACTGGCCGGAAGAAGGACTTTATAAGGAGCTCGTGGTGGTGTGGGACAGCGACCACATGCCTACGAAGGAGGAAATCGAGCTGGAGTGGGACATGGAGCGGTCCCGCAACGATAGGGACAGCGCCGATGTCGACTATATCAAGCGCACAGACGATGCGCCAGTGGTTGTCGTTGACAAAGTGGACATGATGCCAGCGGACATCACCAAGCGACGAATGCGGGACCAAGCCGCCCTTGCCATCAGCGGCTTCCAATGGCACCGCAATGGCGTCCCCGCCAACTACCCATGCCGCCCGGACAAGTACGTGTTCGACTTCCTGCGTGCCTACCACGGCAACGTGCCCCGCTGCAAGACGGTGTGCTTGAGCGACGACAACGTCGCCCTGGCCATGACAGGGACCCTCGGGACATATGGCAGCGCCGACTATGTACGGCCCAGCAAGATGGCGTTGGAAACCCGACTGGCGGCGGCAAGCTCGGACCTTCGGTTTCAAATCGACTATATCTAGGATTACGGTGCAAGCGCGGAGGGCCTCGGGCACTACTGCCGGTATGTGAACTGCAGCATGGTGCATGTGGACGAATGCGAGCAGATCGTGCACACCGTCCGCCCCGCCAATGGGGACAAGTGCCTGCCGCCTGTCATCTTCCGAGCCAGCAACGCGCACATCTACCCCGTGACCGACCCCAAGATGCTGCAGAGTATCACGCGGCGTCAGCCAAACACTGTGGGCGTGGTGATGAAAGGCCAAGGCAGGAGCGCCGACCCGGATGCCCCGCAGAAGGAGCGGAAGCACACGCCCGAGATTGTCTACGTGGAGGACGTGGAGGATACCCGGCGCTTCTTGTGTGACCTCATGCACAATTGCGGCCACCTCCCCCCTGCATACGGCGGCACCCTGACTGTGCCCCAGGAGGTTCATCCGCGGAGCATCGGGCTCTGCGAGGGGGCCGGCCACCGCACGGAGGTGAGGAGCGTCACCTACTGCTTGAATCCGGAGGACACCACCAAGTGGACCAGGTACGAGGTCAGCAGCCAGGCGGTGATTGCCAAACTCATCGCCGCAAGGGCGGGGATTGACGCTGAGCGGGTGGACTGTTTGGGCAAGGTGACGACGGCGCTCATGGAGAAGCACTGCCGCGACCTGATCGAGTCCACGCCCAACCCCTTGCTTGCTCAGTGGTTTACCGCGCCCAACGCCCGCAACAGGGAGCTGCATGGTCTGCTCACCCACGAGAAGACAGAGACTGCCATCGTCAAGGACCTCCAGCGGGGCAACGCCGTCTATGCCGATCTGAATGCCGCGCACAGCATCTCCATGTACCTGCCGTCGGATGAGTGGGTGCTGTTCGGCCACAACGACTCGCCGGAGCGGTATGACGGCACCCCGGTGCAGGAGCTCAAGCGGGGGCTGTACTACGTCGCTGCGGACAACCACAACGTGCTGCGGGGGGATGGTTTCTACACCCGCCGGCTACTGCAGTTCGCCGCGGAGGACGGGGTGGACTTTGCCATCCGCTCCATGGCGGTGGCCAGCAGGAGCTTGCCCAAGGACCTGTTTCAGAAGCTGATGCAGGAGATCGTGGCGCACACGCATACCAAAGACCTCCCTGCCGGCGTCTCCGTCAATGACATGCGGCGAGCTCGAAAGAGGCTGTGCGTCTCTGCCTTTGGGATGCTGATGAAGACGATGCGGGTCGACTTCAGCCGGGCCGCCACAGTGAGCGCGGCTCACAAGGAGGAGATCTGGTCGCTTGCAGCGCGCAGCGATGTGTGGAGCGGCACCGAGTGGAAGACCATGGTGAACATGGAGCTGGATGGAGGCGCGATGCGGTTGTACGCCGTGAAGAGCCATAGCCTTCCAGGTCCAAGACGAGAGCCACTTGCGCCTGCTGGAGATGTGCCGGCATTTCGGGGGGCGGCCAATGTACTACCGCACGGACGCCGCGGTCCTTCACAGCCCCACCACAAGGGATGCCCGCCCGGCGCCTAGGGATGTGATTGACCCCGCCAGCCTTCCGCAGATGAGCGAGGACGCCGACGTGCAGGCAGAGGCGGAGCAGGAGCTTGCGCGGTGGGGCGGCTACAAGCTTGAGGGGGTGCCAAAGATGTTCCGCGACCTGACCGACACCATGACCCATGCCGCAGAGGTGCCTTTCGAGGCGCCTGCCTGGATCGACCACCCAGAGATCACGGACAGCGGGGACTGCGAGGCCATTACCAAGCTCGCCTTGGAGAACCGCGGGCTGTTCATCGCGGGGCCTTGGGGGACGGGGAAGTCGTACTGGGCGCGGATGTTCCTGGAGAAGCACTCGAGCTTCATTGCGGTGGCGCCCACTCATTTCGTCGCCATCAACCTGGATGGCATGACCATCGATGCGCTCGTGGGGCACAACGTCGCCAAGCACACCTTTGGCCGCACGGGCATTGCCCGGGACCTCGAGGGGGTGGACGGGATTGTGGTGGACGAAGTCAGCATGATTGGGGAGTGGCGCTTGCAGATGATCTCCTGCCTGAAGGCGATGAAGCCCGGCCTGATTGTGATTGCTATGGGCGACAAGGAGCAGCTGCCGCCTATCAAGGATGAAGAGTTCCCATACTTCGAGCACCCGGCGTGGAAGGCCGTCGTTGGGGGCCACCGCATCACCTTGACTAAGATCTACAGGAGCGACGCCCGTCTCAATGCCATCCACAAGCAGATGCTCGAGGAGGGGGACGCCTTCAGGCCAGATGCGCACTTCGACAAAAACTGGCAGCAGTGCCGTCGAAACTTGAGCTGGACCAACGACGTGGCGGACCACGTGAACGAATACTGGATGGAGAAGGAGAAGCCGGAGAGTGCGGTGAAGGTGCTGAGCGGGGGCGTCATTGAGACCATTGCGTGGCTGTACCCGGGGCTGCCTGTGGTGGCGAAGCTGACAGTCAAGCGGAAGGGGGCGGACACGAGGGGCTTGACGTTGCAGCAGGCCTACAAGGCAAAGCAGCTGATCTACAACATGCAGCAGGGCGTCGTGACCTCGGTGGACGCTGAGGGCGGCAAGTTTGCGGTCCATTTTCCCAAGGAGGGGCTGGACAAGGAGTGGAGCATAGAAGACTTCCACCCGCACTTCCGGCCAGGCTATTGCTCGACGACACACAAGGCGCAAGGCGAGACCATCGATGAGCACACAGCTGGTGGTAAGATTTAACGCGTATCAGATATCGGCTTCGATAGATGCCAAGAATAACGGATTTACGCGTGAGTTGAGATGCCCGCCTGTACTCATCTACTTCGCACAAGCTTGTCGAGAGGCTGGAGTGAGGCTGGTATCAGGTAACTTTAAAAGACTGGACCCTAAATGCATTTCGGCGTAATGCCTCATCAGCGGGGTGGCCTTAAAGCTACCCATATCAGCCATATATAGCAAACAAAATGCTGCACCAGCCAAATCGACGCCGCCAGCTAATTGTCTAAACCTCACAAACCTAGTGACTCCTAAGTCGCAGTGACACACATGATCCTCCCATCTGCTCGACATAACGTGCCAAAACAAAGAGGTTTCGAGTCTTTGTGCCCTATCGAACTCTTGGTGCAACTACACATCCAAACACAACAGGGGGGCGGGGGGGCTCTACTTCACATGCACAACTGCAGCGAGCCAAAGCATGCAGACCAAATGTGCAAGAACATACTAGTCCTTTGCATGCACTAGGAGCTTTGACAAGTTAGCAGCGTTCTTGTAGGCCACAGTGATATGATCCCCACATACAATCTCCAATTCAGGAGTAACAGCCTTATGAGCGGCATACACCTGATTGATGATGGTGCTAAGGCCCCCTGTACACTCTTTAGGTCCATACGATGCTACAAAAACAGGCCCACTTCTGCTAGTAGGTGGCTCAGTGTCCACATCCTCTATCAGGTAATGTAAGCGATCAGCATGGGCAACGCTATTAGCTACTTCAAAAAAAAAAGCTTCTGGGTAACCCCTCTTTAGAACCCTTTGCTTAAAAAGTTGGGCGACTGCTTCGTAATCTGCTACATTGCTGTTAGTGACTGCATACCTTATCAGCTCTCCTCTTATCAGGGCCCTGAAAACAGAAGGACGATGATGCGAAGAGAAAGGTACGTACATATATTTGTTATGCGCCTTTTGAAAAGTGCTAAACTTTATAGGCACTAAACCCTCTACAGCTGATCCCATGTCCTTGGACACCCAGAGGTCTAAAAAAGCTACTCTCACATCACTAATGCTCCATGTAAGATTTATGTTGGGCAACAGACTGTGCATGCGTTGCAAAAAAGCATGCAAAGCATCAGCTGGCCCTTCCCACACAAAGAAACCATCATCTATGAGCCTGAAATAATGTTGGGGAAAGTTAGGAAACTCTCTCCTCATTATATCTTCAATGCAGCGAGCCATGTAGATGTTGGCATAGTCTACGGCACAGGGTGTGCCCATAGCAGTGCCGTGGATCTGCTGATGTACATTTTCTCCTCTAATGCAGAAACTATTGTCCATGACAAAATGCAGTAGATCATAAACCACTCCTCTCAGAGCAGGTTTGACTACTTCACATGCAGCTTCAATAGCTTCCTCATTGTCTATGCTAGGATACATTGCCACTACATCAAAAGTGACCAGGAATGCGTCACATGATACTTGCACACCCTCTAGCTTCCTTATGAGGGTACGCGATTCTGGCAGAACATGATCATATCTGTTCTTGCATGCCTCATGTAAAACATCTGCTAGCCATACAGAAGCTGCATATGTGACCCAAGAATGCGAGGGGACAATAAGCCTGCCTTTGAGATTTGGCAGCTGCTCTCTGGTCACCTCAGGCAATTTATGTAACTTAGGCAAAACATAAGGATGCGGAAAGAGATGTGCCTGCTCTGCCCAGTGCTCAAAGTACCTAAACACATGAGCAAGCAGGTCTCTGCGCCACAAACTCAGAATGCCTTTGAACCTAGTGACTAAAGCCCTTATAACTTGCTCAGCAGGGTCCAACACTAGCTTGAATTGCTCAAAGTCATTAAGCTCCTTCAGTAGGAGAGCCTCATAATCAGCTTTATCTAGAATGCATAGACCTAAATTCTTATCACTGGGCTTTACTATGATGTCCGGATCAGTACGTAATGCTTGCAACGCACGCCTCTGAGCTGGCCCCAGATTTGTTTTGGGACGGCATTGCTGCTGCTTCTCAAAGAAAGCTTGTACATGATCAGAAACATCATCCAAAAATGCCTCTACACCTGCACCAGTTGCTTCAGGCTGGAAGGCAGGGTTTGGCACATGGTATCTATTGTCATACCCTAAAGTGCTAAACTGAAAACCTAGGCGGACTCTCCTGGCAAAACGTTCCACTTGCTGTTGAATAACACTATCCGGGGTAGCTCGTGTAGCTGTAGGCACAAATTTCAAACCAGCATTAAGCACTTGGAGAGCAGCCTGGTCAAATGACTTACTGCTAAGGTTGAATGCACCCACAAGAGGTAGACCACTCAAATTAGCTGCTGCTGCTGCTGCTCCTTGCTCTTGCTTGCGCTGTTCCTTTAGTAGCCGTTGTTGCTCCTCCCATTCCTGTCGTTGTAACCCCAGCTCGACTGCCTTCCTCTTTCTCTGTTTCCATATCCGCCGCCCCTGCTTGGTGCTGGACTGTTGTGGTGCCTGGCTGGTGGGGGCCGGCCGGAAAAATGCTGCTGCTGCTGCTGCTGCTGCTGCTGCTGTGGCTGATCATTGTAGTAGTTCCCGCGAGGGTGGTAGTACTGCTGCTGCTGCTGGTCTTCATACCTTAGGCGCTTGGGAGGAGGGGGTGACCTGGGAGGAGGAGGGGGTGGCATGCTCTGGATGCTGGACAGTGCTGCAGCACAAGCAGCTGCAGCTTGTGCAACAGCTGCTGCTTGTGCACAAATCTCAGCAACGAAATGCGGGTCATGTGCTGTTGCTGCTGCTGCTGCTGGTCTTTGGTGGTATGGAGGAGGAGGGGGTTGGTTATCCGGGATGTGGGAGTGGGTGGAGGCTGAGGGTGTAGCTTTGCTGGAAGGGGTGACTCCTGCTGCTGCTGATTTATAAGTCCTGGTTTGAGCGGAGGGGGTGGGAGCGGAGTGGCAAAAGATGCCGCGCAGGATGCTCAACACCGCGCTGTCGCGGAACACCCGCGCCGAGCACATCCACCTGGGCACGCTGCCGGCAGGATATCAGAGCAAGACGCGGAAGGCCACCATGGCGGCGATACAGACCAAGCTTGCGGGCTACAGGGCGAGCGACTTGGCGAAGGGGCGGCCGTTGTGCGACATCACGCCGAAGCAGTGCTACCGCCTGCTTCAGGTTGCTGATTCCCGCTGCCACCTTTGCACGGACGATATGCTGATGTTCGGATGGGGCGAGGACGCAAAGGGGCGGCAGTGGACGCTGGACCGCGTCAACTGGAGGACAGGTGGCCACACGTGGGACAACGTGAAGGTGGCGCACGTGTCCTGCAACCGGGAGCAAGGACGCATAGATGCGGTCGCCGCAGCGCTGGAGTATTGTGATTCATGATCACGCTCATGTATGTGAAGCAGGGAGAGAATTCAGGTGCGCAAAGGCTCCGTACAGGCGCATCGCGGCATCGTTTGTAGCAGGCGGCGGCCTCCTCTTGCGTGGCGTAGCGGCCCATGGGATAGCTTACACGGTCCTTCCATATGCTTGCAATCCATGGTCTATCGGACGTTCGGAGAGCAATGTGTGTCGTGACGCCTCGGTAGCGGGATAGGCATCCACGGCGCTTCCTGGAATTGTGTGACTGCAGGCCGCGGCTGGCCCATCGGAGGTTGGAGAGGCAGTTGTGGTCCACTGTATCACAAGTGGGAGCCGGGTTGTGTAAGAACGCTTGCGCCATCATGCGGTGGACTGTCCGGTACACCGCCCTGCATTCTGGCAGGCATAGCAGCACGTACTCGTATCCGCGGGTCCCTACCCGCACCTTCAGGGTGAGGGCGGTGCGGGCGTTTCTCACCCGCCCTTGGCTGGAGACCAGATACCGGTTGTGGGTGTTAGGGGCGATGGCCCAGTATTCTCGCGACTGTGAGACCCGGTTCATTTGACGTGGACACCAACAATCATTCGCGCAGATGTGGCGCGCAGCCGAACAATATAGACGCCGCCAGTTGAAAGGCACCGCATCAATGTACAGCACGATGCATCCACGAGACAAGGAGTCGCTGCAGGACGGGGACATCCTGGTGCCTGCCTGGGCAGCATACACGGATGGGCGGGATCACATGTACGTGCTTGTGAAGTGTCCGCGCTGCCGCCGCAGTCACGAGAAGCCCTGGCTGGACCGGATCGGGCTGTGGGGATGCTTGCGCGTGCGGGAGGAGTGCGGGACGCCGCTGGTCGTGCAAGTCCTCTCAAGCACGCCGGTCTTCCATTCGTTCAAGGCGCTGATGGCCTGGGCGGAAGCGCGGGAGGAGATTTCTCAGCCCTCAAAGCAAGGCAGTCCAAGCAATTGCGTACGCTCTGAGCAGCGGCTTCCAAGGCGAGCTGGAAGACGTGGTGACGATGGACTCCGGACGCCTGGGCATCCTGACAGAGCTCCCGCAGAGCGCCCTGCACATCACGGGCGAGACAAGGATTGACGGGGACGTCGCCATCAACCAGGGCTCTCTCAGCCTCGGCGGGTATGAAGCGCTGGTGCCCTTCGTCAGTATGGTGGGGGCGGGACTGCAGGCGGCGCTTGACTCCCGCTACGTGCGCACTGCTACCATTGCCGCCTCCAGTAACATAGCCGACGCCGCCTTCAGCAACGTGCAGGTGTGGCACAATACCTGGCTGGGCGGCACTAACAATGGATTCATCGGCAACAAAGCGGGTACTCGGACGGTCTGCCTGTCTTTGGCCCAGGGCAGCAATATGCTGTGGGCTGCCTCAAATTACCCAGTGTACGGCATAGGCTGCGCCTCCACAGGCATCGTCGGTTTGCGGGGATACTACGGCCTGCGACTTGGGGTCGGGAGCATGACCAACATCACAGTGGCGTCTCCCAATGGCTACGTGGGGGTGCAAACGACTACTCCCAGCTTTCCACTGGACGTGGCAGGGGCAACTTGTGTGCGCGGCGGCCTTACCTTGTCAAAAAGCACTGGCGGCGTGCTGATCTCTCAGAACAATAGCTGCCTTGGCGTTGGCACCAGCCCCCCCCAGCACGCGCTGGACGTCGCGGGGAACATGAGGGCAAGCGGCGACGTGTACGGAAACATCCTGGCAGCCAACACATTAGCGGCGAGCACAACCATCCAATGCGTCCCACCAGGAAAAGTGCTTACCCAAGACTTGATATTCAGCGGCGATGTGCAGTGCAGCACCTACAGCAACAATCAATGGCTCTACGGAAGCAACAACACGGTAATAGACAGCGAAGGGCTGATCCCATGGGCGCGCATCAAGGGAATACCGGCGTCCCTCAGCAACTCCAGTGACACCGCCCTGGGGGCTGCGGGCGTGACCATTGGCTCTCTCGGGCTTGTCATGGCGGGCTACAGCATCTTGAGTCAGAAGGGCATGATCATGCCAGACCTCAGCATCCAGCTGAGCGATGCGGCCACGCCCGACGGCCAAACACAGGCAGACGTCAAAGTGGGCTGGGATTTCCGGCTCAGCCACAGACCGCTGGCTACTTGTCCTTACAAAGCTGACATCGGCGTGTATGGCGACCTGTATGTGAACAGAAACCGCCGCTTGTATGCGCTGGACCAGGACCAATTCAGCTTGAATGAGAAAAGCAGCCGGGAGATCCCGGACGGCATCCCTGCCAGCCAGTAAACGGAGATCATCGATTTTGGAAGTCAGGCGCTCAGCCTGAAGAGCGGTCTCTTCTCAGACGCCTTGCAAGTCGGTCCTTTCCTCTTCAAGGCTGACCGGCGTGGCAACTGGAGTCTCTACATGGGCGGTAAACAACTGATTGATAGCGACGGAAGCTGGACTAACGGCACAGTGAGGTCGTTGGACACGCTAAATGCCCCCGCCGCTCAGGGCGGGGCCAAAAGCCCCTTGGACAAGGTGAAAGCGTTTACAAATATCCTATTTGAATAACAATGTCGGCCTACTTCTCAGGCTCTGCCGCGGACCTCTCCTCCTCCTACCGCCTGTGCCAGAGCAACGCGGGGGCGGTCACCCTCTGCAACATCCCAGTGCGCGATGGCTACGTCCTGAGCTGGTCTGAGACCCGCGCCAATGCGGCGCCTGTGTCTCTCACCGCGGCGCTCCTGAACGACGGCGGGCAAGGGTACATGCTTGCCTTCAACACCAACAACACCGCGGCGCTGAGCTACCAGGCGTCCAACACCATTCCGGCGGTGCCCCTGGTCGGCGGCCCTTGCACTCTTGGGCTTAGCAACGACGTTGCCTTCAGCATGGTGCTGGAGCGAGGGCGGGTCTCACTGAACGGCCAAGAGATCCTGAGCTGCAGCAACCTGAGCGACGTGGAGTGGTCAAGCGCATCCCTTGCCATCAGCGGCGCCACCCTCAGCAACCGCGTCTCCCTTTGCAACGTGGATGGCCTGCCGCTCTACACCATAGAGCCGCCTGTGCTTGCCCGCGGCGGCATCATCACGCCCTACCTCAAAGGCCGCCTGGACTGGAGCGACCTCAGCAACGTCCCCGCCCTTGCGCCGCTCTCCCTTGGGACATGGGGCAGTAACGCTGCGGCCTGGTCCTCTAACCTGGCGGCCTGGGATTCCAACGCTGCGGTCGCGGCCCAGGGTGTGGCGGCCTGGTCCTCTAACCTGGCGGTCTGGGATTCCAACGCTCCGGTCGCGGCCCAGGGCGTGGCGGCCTGGTCCTCTAACCTGGCGGTCTGGGATTCCATCGCTGCGGTCGCGGCCCAGGGCGTGGCGGCCTGGTCCTCTAACCTGGCGGTCTGGGATTCCAACGCTGCGGTCGCGGCCCAGGGCGTGGCGGCGTGGGGTAGCAACTCTGCGGCGTGGTCAAGCAACGCGGCTGTGGCAGCCAGCAATGCAGCGCAAGCAGCCCAGGCTGACAAGTACTTCACGATGAACTTTGGCGCCGTCTACACCGCCAGCAACTTCTTCCTTGGGGCAAGTGCACGGGTGGGTGGGCAGATCTGCACCACGACAGGAACCATTGCGATTGCCCTGTCCAATGCTGGTTGGAACAACGCCCAGGAGTGCCGGATCGCCAACTACAATCACGGGTTGTCCAACAGATCCAACGCCTTCCTCTACCTTGCCATCTCACCCAAGCACGACACTGGCTACGGCAGGGGTTACGTCCAGGTCGCCGGGTTTGGCTATTGCAACAACGTCTCACAGGGCCTGCAGCCCCTGAACTTTGTGAGTCGCCTGGGAGTGAACTCCAGCAATCCGGGGACCTACTGGCTGGACTGCAGGGGCGCCGCCAATGCCGACTCGCTATACGAAAGCAACGTCCTGTTGTCAACCAAGTATGCTCTCAGCAACCACGCCCACTATTGGTCAACGCTGCTGAACGGCCCAACCACCTTTGCACCAAGCAACCACACCCATCCAGAGGCGGAAGTCACGGGGTTAGCAGCGGTGGCCACCACAGGCAGCTATGCAAGTCTGGTGAACGTCCCCGCCACCTTTGCTCCCACGGCGCACACCCATACCATGGCGGATCTGGTGGGGGCAAGCATGTTGAAGCTTGGGGACATGGGCTTCACCGGCCTGGCGGGCTGGTGTCACGCCAGCGCAGCCACCACCACCACGGACTATGCCTTCATCCAGGATCTGGGGGCGGGCAAAACTACTTACATGAACGCCCCACTGGGGGGCCGCCTGAGGTTCCGGGTTAACAACGTGGATCAAATTGAAGTCGGGCCAGGCTATGGCGCCACAAGGAGCTCATTGAATTGGCCAGTGTTGGACCCAGGCCGAATGATCCAGTGTTGGTATAGCGCCGGAGATTCCTACGGCGTGGGGCAATTCACTCGCGGGACAATGAGAGCCTTCATGAGCAGCTTGGCGTCCGCGACTTTCAACATCAGCAAATGCACGGCAGGGTCTGACAGCTCATATGTAGACCTGCTCACGCTTGACACCAACGCCAAGGTAACAATCAAAGGTTCGTCGGCGGCGGCAAGCGGCCTCTACTGGAACTATGGCGGCAGCAAAATATATGACAATGGCCACCTCCGTCTTGACACTGACAACAACATGCAGTTCGACATCAACGGCGCCACAGTAGGCGAGTTTGACTGGAAGGGCATACGCCTGATGCAGGGCAAGAGCATAAGCATGGTATGCGACGGGACCGCCTCACCCTACTGGGAGTGGGAGCTGGCTACCGGAATAGATGGAACCGACCACCTTGGCAACTTTTCATGGACTATTTGGTGGCCAGATGGAGTCACCCCAACTTCGAAAGCTGGAGAGACGGTCGCCTACCTTGATGACAACAGCATGGACACCAGGCGCCTGAATTTCACGGGCTGTCACCGCTGTGTGGCGGAGAAGGGGCTGAAAACTGCACAAGACGTCCTGGATGCCACCGGACTGGTGGTGATCGCCACTGGCAGGTACTGTTCCCTCCTGGAAGAGACTGTGAAGCCCCGGCAGATCGACAACATCACCGTGGACGAGGCGCTGCCTACGATCGAGCTGTGCACGAAGCGGCGGGACAAGCGTGTATTCGGCGTGGTGTCCGCGCCCGACAACCTCATCGAGGCCGAGGTGAGCAGGGGGGAGGACGGCAAGCCCGCCCGCAAGCCGGGGGGGAAGAAGAGGCGGGTCTTCAAGCAAGGAGCCTTTGCGACGTGCGCGCCATACGACACCGACCGCGTGGAGATCAATAGCCTGGGGGAGGGCGCGGTGTGGGTGTGTGCCCGCGGCGGCGATTTTGAGAACGGCGACCTGATCACTACCTCCGACCTGGCGGGGTATGGGGAGCGCCAGGAGGAGCCCTACGTGTGCGGGTGGACGCTGGGCAAGATCACATGCGACGTGGATTGGTCTTGCCGCAATCTGGACAAGGACTTCTAGACTTGCACCGTGGATGGCGCCCTTTGTGCCTTGGTGGGCTGTGTCTACTTGCTGTAGGGCCTCTTTTTCTGACCTACCTGTAAATGCCAACGCGGACTGATGCACCGAAGAAGCGTCAGAAGCGCAAGCCGAAGCGGGTTACCGTCAAGAAACAAGTCAAGACGCGGGTGACCGTCAACGTCAAGCAATCAAGCGGCGGTGGTGGCGGGGGCGTCGTGGCAGGGCCCTACTGGCATCCCCCGCCCATCAGCAACTACGTCCCCACGACGACGACGCTCATGAGCGCTGTGACCAGCCCCCTCACGCCTGGAAACGTCGGGGAGACCATCTGGCGAATCAGTTGGCTGCCATGCAAAAGTCCATCGACTCCTTCAGCTGTTCCGCAGCTGCTCCTTCGCTGACACTGCATTATGCCCAGAAGAAGACTTGCTGCAAGTGCTCGTGGTAGCCTTAGCCTGGGGCCCCACATCTGCCATCAGCTGCTTCACCACCCGACTGATGCGACTGTTAGCGGGCCAGTTGGACAGGACACTTTCCAACAGCTGCCCCTCGTAGCTGCTGCTGTCTATCAACCCCTGCAGCCCTGCATCCTTCTCTCTGCACCCAGGGCTGCCTATGGTGCTGCTGCTTGCTCCTGCTTTCCTGCTGCTGCTCTCACCTCTGGCAGATGCATAGACCTTCTCAGGAGAACCAAGCTTGACACCACGGCTGTTTGCAAAAGCTGTGGCAAGCTCAGCTCTGACTATGGAGCTCAAGTCAGACCCAGCAATGCTACTGCCGTCTGCCAATACCCCCTGCTCCTCCTCATCACCCAGCCAGCAACTTCCACCTCGGCTGCAGCGCTCACCACCACCATGCCCAGCTTTCCCCCTCAGCTCCTTCTGGTGGTGCTCTCTGGTTGCATTCAAGACCAGCTTCCTGAGCCTCTCTTCCTCACTTGCTGTAACTGGGACTCCTGCTGTAAGCAACCCTGCCTCTGCACTCCCCTTGCTGCTGCGAAACCCCGTCCCCTGCTCCCGCCTAGTATCCCGCTCTCGTGCTGCACCCGTCACAGGGGCTTCTGCTGCTGCTGCTGCTCCTGCGTCAGCTGCCTCAGACAACTTGGTTTTCAAAGCACCATTCTCAGCACATAACTTCTCAGAGCGCTTCACAAGGTAGCAAAGCACTTCTGCCAGCTGCTGACTTTGACCTGCATCACCAGCAGCTGTAACAGAGGGAGCTTTGCTTGGGGAGCCTCGGTCATAGCTGCACCTGCTGCCTGATGCTGCACTGTTAAGTGATCCTGCTGTGGACGGCCTGAGTTCAGCAGCAGCAGTAGGGAATAATGGTCAGCAAATGAAGCCTTGCCAACAAATGCCAAGCAAAGGATTTGTGCACAGAAGTTACACTCTCTTTCTAAAACAGTGCCACTCCATAGCCCCAAATTTGCCAGAAAGCATTCATTTTTGGCGTGGCAGTGCTAATATACCTCTTGAACTGAAGCGACGGAGGTTTTGAGCAAGCAAGTCCCTCTGAATAAAGGACATGTGTTTCTGAGAATTATCAGCTTACCGGCTGTCATGATTCACCCAACGAATGGCGTTCTTGCTGTTTGGTGACCGCCGCAATGTCGCTGCTCGTCCCCATTACATAGTAAAGCTGAAATACTGCAGCGCGGCATGGAGTCGGTCCTGCTCCCAAGTCGTCCACAAGGCTGCGCACATGCTCCCCATGGGCGGCGGGGGACTCAAAAGGGTGACTGATGCGCGCAACAAAAGAAGGACTAGTCCGGAGGCTCCTGCCTCTTCGCCTTCCACCTGGCTCTTAGAGGTAGATGGAAGTCAACCAGCACCAAAGATCCCCGGTCAGATCTCCCTGAATCTTCACCTCCCACGTGTTGCGCGCATCAAAAGAAGGACTAGTCCGGAGGCTCCTGCCTCTTCGCCTTCCACCTGGCTATTAGAGGTAGATGGAAGTCAACCAGCACCAAAGATCCCCGGTCAGATCTCCCTGAATCTTCACCTCCCACGTGGCTCTGAGAGCCAGGGGGAAGACGACCGGACACCCTCACATCCCCGGGGCTACCGACTTGAGCGTTTTCAGGAAATTGACACAGGCAGGACTCGAACCTGCGACCTCTCGATTCTAAGTCGTGCGCCTTAGACCAACTACACTACTGACATCGCCCAAGTGGGTGAACATGTAAACCGATTGCTTTTACAAGTAAGCCAACGGGGTTTAGTGAAGTCCCGCGATTCCCTTCGCTTTTGTCTTGAGCGTTTCACAAGCATGCCCACGCAGTCTTTGGAGTTTACGAAAAGGCCACGGACCCTTACTGAAACCAGTCTTTCAAAATCTGTCTCCAGCTGTCCCTGGAATGTCCCAACATTTGACCGGGGGATCACTCAAAGTTACAGAAATGTCTCAGAAACACACTGAAACCAGTGCGGAGGTGGGGGAATCTGATAAATTCGGTGGAGTAAAAATGTACTTGAGTTATGTGTGTGTAACGCTGCTTCTAGGATAGGCTTTTTTCTCCAAGTTGACGGCAACAGGGGTCCTGACAGAATCCCGGCGTTCACGGCAACAGAGCAATGGTGTTTCCAGCATACCCGGTGATTCTGGAACAGGGCACTTCCGTAAAGTTAATAAACTGGTGAATGAGTTAAAAGAAACCTATACACCTTTAATGCAATCAACCACTACTGCAAAACACTGCAGCACGGACTGTAATGACTGAAATGCACTCCGAGTCACAGAGGCTCTCTGTTCTGGCTCTTGGATTCTAAAGGATGATGGGACATGAAACCAACAGCTACTGCAAGCGCTTGACTGGTTCCTGCACTGCTGCTGCTCCTACAGAAAGTCAGCAGGCCTGCACAGCATGCTCAGCCCCTGCACCACTTGGAGGTGCACATACTTCAAGCCACCCTATCCTATTGCTGACCAGTGCTGTAGCTGCTACTGAACAGCTCTGCACATCAACAGTACCCTGTGACAATAGCAGTCTGAAACTTCTTACAAAGTCCAAGACTCAGCAAGAAATGGCACAGCATACTTGTGGAGCTGCAGCTTCTACCTATGTAGTGTCCCTCAACAAAAGTAGGCCAGTGCTTATCCAGCTGCACAGTGTTCTCATTGCAGCCATGGCCAAGGAGCCCTAGGACTTGCTATGCCTTGTTACACGTCAAGCAACAATATGCATCGTGCAAAAACATTCCCAAACTCGGTGCAGCCGTTTATCTGCCGCCCACCGCCTTGCATCCTGAAGGCCAGAGCATTCCTATCCTTCCCCATTGCGCAGATGCTGTTGCCAACACCATTAACCGTGCCGAACTTATTGCCCTCTATACAGCCCTCCGGCACGACTGCACAGTCATTGCTATAGACAGCTTGGTCTCCATTTATCAAATACGCAAACAGATTCATCGGCCACAAGACCACTCCTTGCACCTGCATCAACACCTTCTTCAAGTCATTGCTGACTGCATAGTCAACAGCCCAAATCCCATTCACCTCGTCAAAGTCAAATCTCACATAGGCATTGTAGGCAATGAAGAAGCCAACGACCTGGCACAACAAGTTGCCCTTGGAGACCTTCCAGAAGAGAGCTGCCTGACCTGTACCATCCCTAGTCATAACCGCACTAATATTTACTGGCCTCATGAAGTTGTTTTGCCGCCAGGTCCTCTTGCTCTCCGCCCACAAGCACACCCACGTAAACGTCCGATAGCCTACCTGTCAACGGGCCTCCAACAAGTCAGTTGCAAGAAATTGCGGCTGGGAGCCGCTAACCGCACCACTTTCTACTTTGAACAATGGCATGATACCGCTACCCTTCGAGATAACAAGCACACTAACCATTTTCTAATTTCTCCCTCATCAGTCACTGCTTCTCAACGTAACACAGCCATCCGTTACCGCACAGGGACTCTCTTTAACAGAAAACTTGCACATCGTTATCGCCTAGCGCCGCATAGTCGCTGTCTTCTCTGTAACCGTGAGGACAGCGGCCATCATACTGCCCCAAACTTACTGGCATGTACACGTACCGTCACGACCAAGCTGCACGCCAAATTGTCAAAGCCATTCTCCACTGTCGCAACAGTGGTTTCGTTGTCATGATGGACATTGGTAATCAGCAGCACTGTGAACATGATGGTTTGCCCCCAAACGTCCCACATCGCATCCCAGCCAATGTCCTCCCCCCCCCCCCCCCCCGCATCCCTCCACATGTCTGCTCATTGCTCACAAACCACTCTCGGCCAGACATTTTCCTCTATATCCCCCCAAAGCTTCCCAACCGCCCTACTCCAGAGTACATCATTCTCGAGCTCAAGTACTGCCGTGACACGGACCCCCAAAACCAGTACGACAGAGCACTCTCGCAACATCGCCCACTCGCTGATGCTATCCAACAAGCGGCTCCTCACGCTCGCGTCACCTATATACCGTTATTACTCGGAGTGGCTGGAACAATCTACTCTTCTACCACCTCTCATTTGCGATACCTTGGTGTCAGAAAACAAGCACTCCCCCGCCTGCTCAACCGCCTCCATGTTATGGCCATCACCAATCTTCACTGGATTTACACTACTAAACGTCATAAGGAACGTCACCTCGACCCGCAGTTCTGGCGACACACCCATCCACCCAGATAACATAGGCGGGTGGGTAATTTACCCACCCACTTATGTGTTCTGGGCTCCGAATGGTAGTGGGCCTATCTATATGTATTAGGTGAGGGTCCACTCCCTTAACATATGCAAGAAGGGATTTCCCCCCTTCTCTGCATAGTTCTCTCTCTCTCTCTCTGCATCGTGCATCCTCTTGCACGGCAAATAGGATGTCTCGACAGTACTTGTCTCAGGAGGCTTCACCTTGGTTCAAGTCTTAAAGCCATTTTCGTATGCAGCAGCACCCAAGCATAACTCCTACTTAATGTTCACATTTGAACATGCGGGAGCGTTGCTCGCCCATACTGGCTACTTAGCTGGTTGGTCGAAGGGTCCGCCAACTTGTTAGATGATCGCCGAAGACAAGGTAGCTGAGAAACGCGTAGAGCACGCTCAAGCTTGGTAGAGCACCGCGTCAAATTGCTGCTTCGGCTGCTTTGAAAGTGGCTAAGACTGGATAGCAAGGGCAGCCTGTTCGGCGGGGTTGGGCCACAGGCGGCGGATCACAACTAACCTTTTCAAGCTTACACTGATACATTGTAAGGCACAAAGCATAGTAGGGGCCCGTTCCGCTACCACCTTCCTATTGTTTGACATCAAGTATTGGTAGCTTTCTTTGAGGTGGGAGCCCGTCAGCCCGACAAGGCAAGAGGTGGCTTGCCCAGGCAGTGCCTGAACTCCTGAAGCCGCTTTTAACTCGTCAAGCGCAAGTGTAAGCTATATGGTCATGGACCTGGCTTCACCGTATGTCACATCGTCCACAAGGGTATAAGCAAACTACAATAGGGCTTCCCTCAGATGTTACATGTGGTGGAACCGAGCATTGTGGAGACAGCCTAGACAGGGCCCACGAACAGACAGCGACAAGGGGATTCAGCTTGAGCAAATAAAACTGCCAAGGTTTCGTCCATTCGATGTAGCTGAGTTTTGAGGTCTGGCATGTGATACATTTTGGCCAATCGGTTGCATCGGCCAACCCTACCCTGATCCAACAGTCACACAAGTTTAAAGCTATATTGGCATCCTCTGACTGACAGAATTAACTGGTCATCCCAGGAGCTAAGTGTTGTTAAGGCGATGTAGCGTAGGGTGCTTTCTGAAGTGGAGTGCCACCATACCCGGTGCTGCTACCAGAGGGGTTTGGTGTTTATTCACCGCTGGTTGAGTAACAAATTTGTTGAAAGTAGGGCGTTAAAGAAACTGAGTTTGTGTAAAGAGAGTACTCCTGTCAACCCGAACCCATGTTTACAACAATGGGAACTTCTGGAAAAGTGTTGAAGCCATGCCCCTGTTGCTGTAAAGACTCACTTCTTTAACACACATTACGCCAATCTCTGTTACCAGAAGGGGCAGGGTTTATTCAGCACTGGTTAAGTTATAGGTTTGCTGTAAGTAGGGCGCTGAAGAAACTGGGTTTTTGTAAAGAGAGTATTGCTGTGAACATGTACCCCTGTTTACAGCCTTAAAGATTCTATAGCCTTAGAGATCCTTTGGAGATTAAGCGGTGCCGTCTGGTCCGTCAGTGGCTGCAGTTCCCTCAGTCTGTGCCTTTTTGCCTTTATTACATGAGCTTGGATCTGAACCTCTTGTGCATTGCTATGTTCGGCGTGCTGTTCGCTTTTATAACTGCCTTGTTGAGCTGGATGCTGCTTCAGTGTCTCGGAGTGCCCTGCAACAGAACATTGATGATGCTCTCTCCACTCGCTCTCGTGTTTGATATATCTAACACTCGCTCTCGTGCCCATAACTTTGTGGGGGCTCTTTTTCAGGTGCTACGGATCTTTCTGCCCCGTGAAGGTGGTCTTTCTCGCACCTTGCGAGCTTGCCTGCCTTTGGATATTGATGGCATTGATGAAGCATTGCATACTCGGTACACTGAGCACATCCAGCGTCTGTCCCAGGTTGTCAATGGTCCTGGGTCCCGTATTGGTCTGTATTTCAGGGTTGTTGGTACACACGTTTTGGGCGTTGTCCCTTCTTTTTACTCATGTCGCCTGTCTCACGGTGTGTTGGTACGCTTCTTGCGTTTCCGTCTTGGTTGCCATCATCTGCGCATCCATACTGGGCGTTGGCTTCTGCCCGTCCTTCCCCATTCTCAACGCACATGTTTGCGGTGTAGCTCCACAGTAGTTGATGATGAGGCGCATTGTTTGTTCATGTGTGAGCACCCCACAATTGTTGAGGCTAGAGATTTGTTCCTGGCAGCTGTGGTACCCCCCGAGGCCGCGCTGTCCTCTCTCAGGTATGCTGATTTTTGGGCACTGTCAGCCACTGGCTGTGTCCCTCTCTCGGCCTTGGTCAAGTATGTGGCCGTGTGTGTGCGTGTCTGCCGGTCCTGCCATCTGTCGGGTGGTACTGATGTGGTGAACTTACCGGATATCTTGCTCCCGGCAGGTCAATATTTGGATCTCTTTGATTCGGAGTCGGAGACAGATCATTCTGGTGGTTCGTCTGATGAGGAACTGGTTGAAGTCTAGATGGATATATGCTTGGGTATTAGCCTTGGATGGTGCTCTGGACATTTTGGGTGGTACAGCTGAGGCGGACTTCCCGGACATCTTGCTTGGTTGGTGCTCTGCATTGTATTTGCTTTGGAACCATCTCGATCCTCCTGGTGACGGATCTGTTTTATGCGCACTGTTTGCAGTCTCGGTAGTTGGATGTATGCTTGGGTATTCCTCTTGATTGGTGGTGTGGCATCCATTGTTTTTGGACCCATCCGATGGTGTGTTTGGTCGTTTCGACCTAGCAGCCCTTTGCGGTTGCCGCACCTTAAATTTTTGTTTGTTTGTTTGTTACAGCAGTGGGAACTTCTGGAAACGTGTTGAAGCATGCCCCTGGTGATGTTAAATACCCACTTTTTCAACATACATTCCGTCATCTCCTGTTGCCTTCAACTCCTAAGACAGCAACGGGTATTGCATGAACCGGTTGACCGGTTGTATCAACGGTGTTGTGTCAACGGACCGTTGATACAACCGGTCAACGCTTTGACCGGAACATGTAGTTTTTTCAACAGTGTTTACTCATACCCCCCAAAATTTCCGACGGTGTGCTTGCCTGCAAACCTAATGTGCTCAGCAAACCTTATGTATAGATCACCAGCTTCCATGCACAGGAATTAAGCAAACAATCACTAGCCTGCTCAGTGATGCCCATGAGCGGTGTGGGGAGACCTGCCAAGAATAGAAAGAACATTCCAAGTTCGCCATTGACTACTCCAACATTGACCAGGGCAAAACCTTGACATCTCCTACAGCAAAACCCCCACTGCCCTGCAACGCCTGGATCTTCGGGTCCCTAACAAGCGGGCACAATGGGCGCTGAAGCAAAATCAGGCTTACTTGGCAGCAGCCATCGCAATTCAGCACGCCTTCAACCAGGGGCATTCAAGCTGCCTACAAACTTCACCAGCATATTCCGATACTGTGATTTAATGCCAAAGGATGGAGCATGGTGCAATTCAAGAGGCTGTGTGGTAGGTTCTCAGTTGTTCACACCCAGCACCTACACCAGCCAATGCAATTAGAGCGCAACAACTAAATTTGCAGAGAACTACGCTACCAGTGTTTCAGATAATAGCAACACTATGAGAGAGAGAGAGAGCAGACCAGGCAATCACCAGCAATTGCATACAGGCCATCAACTGAGGCATGCCATTCCGCTGTTAACATGCCTTCAGACTGTGACTTGTGACGGAAGTGCAAATCTCAGCGCACCCACACAACTTCACAATGTAACCAAGGAGGTTGCACACATAGTGCCAGGATGTGCCCGGCATGCATCTTTCAGACCCCTTGGGCCCTTGTGGCTGCGTCCTAACCTTGTTTCCACAAGCGTCCCAGCCATGTTTCTCTTGCAGTACCATATCACACATAACGGGACAGCACACCCTTAAGGCCTGCTAATAGCCATATGCAACCAGCCTGGTGATTGGGAGCCACACACCAAGCTCATGTGTAACAATGAAGCCACAGCTTTGTCGCTGCTGCTGTCACTGCTGCTGCTGGTGGTGGTGCAGTGACAGTCAATTTGCCGCCCTTCAGCTTCCGACCAGTCCCAGTCCATGAACATCCACATGGATTACTACTTCTCTTTTACATGGATTATTCCACAATTGCCAAGCTCAGCAGCCTCCACTTCCATAGCTGGAAGAAGGGCCTCAAGTGATGCATCAGGGGCATTACGGCACATGGGCCAGGATGAGGATCTTAGCGACCGGAGGTGGCTCCGCCCTGCCTCACATACCTGCAGGAGTGCAGAACGGGCAGGCAGAGTAATCAGTGCATGCTGTAGGCTAGTAGGTGGGGCCAGGGCTCAAATGCCAAGAAGGTGGAGCACTACGTGCAGACGACAGTGCAAACGACACCGGGTGCAGTTATAGGTCACGCACACACTGTATAGCTACACACATGGGAGCTAAGCACCGAAGACCCCAGCTTTGAGTTCACCTACAGATGCTTTCAGGCATCCCTTATCTGCTTATCTGCCTGACCACGGGGTTTGCTTTATCCCTTTCAAAGCAGCACTCATTTTAACTCGCTCATTTTCTCACCCACACCCCACTACAAAACTGGTTGTACTCAGGCTTGGGTGCTGCACGGCCCGGAGGGTTGTGTAGTGGTCTTTCTTAACAAAACAGCACTGCCCTGGCACGGGTGGTACATGCAGGGGTGAAGGCAGGTAACACAACCCTCAATGGTACTGCCCAGTTGAGCCAATCATGGAGAGCGAGCGTCACCACCGCACTGCAGAAAGTTGCCCACCAGCAGCAGGAGTCACACTGGCTACCCATCATTGGGCAAGTGCCTCCTTCACTTACCTGGAGAAGCCGGTCCTTGTGACCAGCAGATCTGAGGAATATTATAGGTAGCCGCAACGCTTGTTCTCATCATAGGTGAAGGCCGTGCAGGTTCCTCCCTTCCTGGCCTGCAGCAGGTGATAGAAAGGCGGGCAGGTGGGGGGACATGGGTTAAAATGGTGACACAAGGGCGGGCAGGTAGGGGGGGCATGGGTTAAAATGGTGACACTAGGGCGGGCAGGTAGGGGGGGGGCATGGGATGAAATGGTGACACTAGGGCGGGCGGGTAGCGGAGGGGGGGGGGTTAAAATGGTGACACAAGGGCGGGCAGGTAGGGGTGGGGAGCGTGAGTTAAACAATCAAGCAGACAGGGCACCCTGCCGGATGAAATAAAACTTTCGGCCTTTCCACTGGGCTTGAGAAACATACAGTGTGGCCCTGGGCATGCCAGTGCTGGACAGGGCCCGGTAGACCCTGTCACTTCCCATGCCAAACGCTGTGTCGGGCTTAAAGGGCCCAGGCCCAGCAGCCACTGCTGCCTCCTGGCACATTGGCTGCTTTATCAGGACCGCTGACATGGCTTATTCATCTCAGGAGTTACATCTACATAAGCCTTTTGTTTCATTGGGAAGAGGTTGCTGCGTGATGGGATTGGCTGCTGCACATGCTCCTGGATGCGTCTGAAGGCAACAGGTCAACACTGTAGCTTGGGGTGGATAAGGTGGTGCTATAGGTGTGCAGGCTCAGGCCAAACTGGGCAACTGCAGCTGCAGGCTTGGTTGATAAGGCTTTTAGTTGCTTGCACTGCGCTAGGCCTACTCTTCCTCCCTGGTTGTTCCACGTTCTGGTCTCTGGCAATCCCAACTGCATGCAGGCTTTTCAAGCTTAAGTTTGCTCTGCCCGTCTCACATTGTTGCTCCTGGATGGGTCCAAAGTGCAAATGCTATCATCACTTGCTTCCTGCATCCTGTACTTGGGTTCTCACCTCATTGCATTTGATGGCAACGGTGGCGGGCTCCCCGCACACCTCGTAGAAGCCCTTGCCGTCTGCCTTCAGGTCATAGCCCTTCACATCCTAGTTCCTCACCAGCACCCAGCCAGGGATCTGCAGGGGGTGAAAAGAGGACAGGGATACAGGAGCACGCTTCACATGATGTCAAGCAGAAGGTGTGGTAGCTCATAGCAAGCGCGCCTTTCGACAGATCGGATCGGATAGGATACTGTGAAGGAGTCCAACATGGGCACAACCGGATGGGGCTGCATCAACATCCAAAGTAACTGCGAGCGTGGATGTGCCTTAGTCACCCTTGCTTACGTTGGGAAGGCTGCCCATAGCACCGGCGGAGCACCTGCCTACATCGCACTTCATGCCCGCAGGACAGCAGATGCCGTTGAAGTGGTCGCAACGATCTCCTGCCTGCTTGAGGGTAACGGAACAAGGTTGTCGTGAGGGCAGAGGGTTCGCAGAGCACCGGCCCACATCGCACCACAGAGGGGCCTTGCAGCAGTCGCCATGCGCTACAGATGCAGGTACGGTAAGCGGTGAGTGGATAAGGCAGCCGTAAAGCGGAGTTTCCTAGGGCTTCTCAAGATCTCCTAGGGCTTCTCAAGATCTCCTTGCTGATGCGGGCGGGTGGAACAGCTCAAGCTGCCGTACAGTCGTACCTTGGTGATGAGGTCGCATCGATCACCGGCCTGGGACTTCCAGGTCTTGCAGACCTGTCCGGCGGCCAGAGCCACGAAGGCCAGCAGGACTGCGGTGGCGAGGGTGATGCGTGCCATATTGCTTGCTGTAGTGTGCCAGGAGAAGTACAGGGCGAAGGGCACGTTAGGTTCACAAGGAGGTTGCTCTGCAGAGTGTCGCGCGTTGCTGTAATATATTGCGCAGCAAATGCGTCCCTGTTGTCCATAGTGAATCGAGGAAGTTGTAACAGGTTTCAAGCAGGGGTTCTAAATAGGTATCAGTATCGCCATCTTGCTTGCATCTATCCATAAGTTCCTGGCTTGCTTGCTCACGAAGCGGAGAGAAATCTTCTCGTGATCTGCGAGCTATGAATGCCGCGTTGCCGCTTTACAGCGTTTAACCCAGGCGCAGCGGGAGTCGAACCCGCATCTTGGACTCAGCCTATCGAGTGACTTCTTAGGGACAGATGTGTCTTGCAGTTGCAGCTGAGTATTACGGACTGCATAACGTAGAAATCCCGTAATAACTTCCAGCTCGTTGAACGTCATCATAAACAATTGAGGTGCGGGTAGTAGCGCCGATACCGTATACAGTGAAATGCAGCACTCAAGGTTTGTGACGGTGTGACTGCCTTAAAGATCCACCGCTCACTGACCACTCCCACTGGCGATCATTAACGAATTCGACAAGCAGGACCCGTCTGAGGCCATAAAATCATCCACGAGCAAGAAACCACTCCAAGTAAGCATTGCATGGCACAACCCACTCCCTCGATCATAGGCCTATCAGCCGCCTATCTCAATTCCCACAGGTTTCTATCTCCGCATTAACTATTATCTATACGTACAGATTGTCACTTCAGCATCCAGCACGTGCTGCCGCCAAACCAGTGCTAGGCAGTTGGCACACGAGTCAGGCATTTGCTACCAACTTAGGTTGGTACAGGTGATCGTAGCAGGGTAGATAGAGTGATGCGACATAGGCGAGGTCCTGGTGAGGACTGATTCAAGCTCGACATCAGGGAGGGTACAACTGTAAACCACCCCTTTCAGCCCCGCCTCTTTCCTGCTCCTATGGACTCCACTGCGCTTTTTGCCAACCGCTGCCTAATAGGTGACATCTGCATAAGCCGCCGCAGCTGCTCCTTCGCTGACACTGCATTATGCCCAGAAGAAGACTTGCTGCAAGTGCTCGTGGTAGCCTTAGCCTGGGGCCCCACATCTGCCATCAGCTGCTTCACCACCCGACTGATGCGACTGTTAGCGGGCCAGTTGGACAGGACACTTTCCAACAGCTGCCCCTCGTAGCTGCTGCTGTCTATCAACCCCTGCAGCCCTGCATCCTTCTCTCTGCACCCAGGGCTGCCTATGGTGTTGCTGCTTGCTCCTGCTTTCCTGCTGCTGCTCTCACCTCTGGCAGATGCATAGACCTTCTCAGGAGAACCAAGCTTGACACCACGGCTGTTTGCAAAAGCTGTGGCAAGCTCAGCTCTGACTATGGAGCTCAAGTCAGACCCAGCAATGCTACTGCCGTCTGCCAAGACCCCCTGCTCCTCCTCATCACCCAGCCAGCAACTTCCACCTCGGCTGCAGCGCTCACCACCACCATGCCCAGCTTTCCCCCTCAGCTCCTTCTGGTGGTGCTCTCTGGTTGCATTCAAGACCAGCTTCCTGAGCCTCTCTTCCTCACTAGCTGTAACTGGGACTCCTGCTGTAAGCAACCCTGCCTCTGCACTCCCCTTGCTGCTGCGAAACCCCGTCCCCTGCTCCCGCCTGGTATCCCGCTCTCGTGCTGCACCCGTCACAGGGGCTTCTGCTGCCGCTGCTGCTCATGCGTCAGCTGCCTCAGACAGCTTGGTTTTCAAAGCACCATTCTCGGCACATAACTTCTCAGAGCGCTTCACAAGGTAGCAAAGCACTTCTGCCAGCTGCTGACTTTGACCTGCATCACCAGCAGCTGTAACATAGGGAGCTTTGCTTGGGGAGCCTCGGTGATAGCTGCACCTGCTGCCTGATGCTGCACTGTTAAGTGATCCTGCTGTGGACGGCCTGAGTTCAGCAGCAGCAGTAGGGAATAATGGTCAGCAAATGAAGCCTTGCCAACAAATGCCAAGCAAAGGATTTGTGCACAGAAGTTACACTCTCTTTCTAAAACAGTGCCACTCCATAGCCCCAAATTTGCCAGAAAGCATTCATTTTTGGCGTGGCAGTGCTAATATACCTCTTGAACTGAAGTGACGGAGGTTTTGAGCAAGCAAGTCCCTCTGAATAAAGGACATGTGTTTCTGAGAATTATCAGCTTACCGGCTGTCATGATTCACCCAACGAATGGCGTTGTTGCTGTTTGGTGACCGCCGCAATGTCGCTGCTCGTCCCCATTACATAGTAAAGCTGAAATACTGCAGCGCGGCATGGAGTCGGTCCTGCTCCCAAGTCGTCCACAAGGCTGCGCACATGCTCCCCATGGGCGGCGGGGGACTCAAAAGGGTGAGTGATGCGCGCAACAAAAGAAGGACTAGTCCGGAGGCTCCTGCCTCTTCGCCTTCCACCTGGCTCTTAGAGGTAGATGGAAGTCAACCAGCACCAAAGATCCCCGGTAAGATCTCCCTGAATCTTCACCTCCCACGTGGCTCTGAGAGCCAGGGGGAAGACGACCGGACACCCTCACATCCCCGGGGCTACCGACTTGAGCGTTTTCAGGAAATTGACACAGGCAGGACTCGAACCTGCGACCTCTCAATTCTAAGTCGTGCGCCTTAGACCAACTACACTACTGAAATCGCCCAAGTGGGTGAACATGTAAACCGATTGCTTTTACAAGTAAGCCAACGGGGTTTAGTGAAGTCCCGCGATTCCCTTCGCTTTTGTCTTGAGCGTTTCACAAGCATGCCCACGCAGTCTTTGGAGTTTACGAAAAGGCCACGGACCCTTACTGAAACCAGTCTTTCAAAATCTGTCTCCAGCTGTCCCTGGAATGTCCCAACATTTGACCGGGGGATCACTCAAAGTTACAGAAATGTCTCAGAAACACACTGAAACCAGTGCGGAGGTGGGGGAATCTGAAAAATTCGGTGGAGTAAAAATGTACTTGAGTTATGTGTGTGTAACGCTGCTTCTAGGATAGGCTTTTTTCTCTAAGTTGACGGCAACAGGGGTCCTGACAGAATCCCGGCGTTCACGGCAACAGAGCAATGGTGTTTCCAGCATACCCGGTGATTGTTACGGAACAGGGCACTTCCGTAAAGTTAATAAACTGGTGAATGAGTTAAAAGAAACCTATACACCTTTAATGCAATCAACCACTACTGCAAAACACTGCAGCACGGACTGTAATGACTATAATGCACTCCGAGTCAGAGAGGCTCTCTGTTCTGGCTCTTGGATTCTAAAGGATGATGGGAAATGAAACCAACAGCTACTGCAAGCGCTTGACTGGTTCCTGCACTGCTGCTGCTCCTACAGAAAGTCAGCAGGCCTGCACAGCATGCTCAGCCCCTGCACCACTTGGAGGTGCACATACTTCAAGCCACCCTATCCTATTGCTGACCAGTGCTGTAGCTGCTGCTGAACAGCTCTGCACATCAACAGTACCCTGTGACAATAGCAGTCTGAAACTTCTTACAAAGTCCAGGACTCAGCAAGAAATGGCACAGCATACTTGTGGAGCTGCAGCTTCTACCTATGTAGTGTCCCTCAACAAAAGTAGGCCAGTGCTTATCCAGCTGCACAGTGTTCTCATTGCAGCCATGGCCAAGGAGCCCTAGGACTTGCTATGCCTTGTTACACGTCAAGCAACAATATGCATCGTGCATCCTCTTGCACGGCAAATAGGATGTCTCGACAGTACTTGTCTCAGGAGGCTTCACCTTGGTTCAAGTCTTAAAGCCATTTTCGTATGCAGCAGCACCCAAGCATAACTCCTACTTAATGTTCACATTTGAACATGCGGGAGCGTTGCTCGCCCATACTGGCTACTTAGCTGGTTGGTCGAAGGGTCCGCCAACTTGTTAGATGATCGCCGAAGACAAGGTAGCTGAGAAACGCGTAGAGCACGCTCAAGCTTGGTAGAGCACCGCGTCAAATTGCTGCTTCGGCTGCTTTGAAAATGGCTAAGACTGGATAGCAAGGGCAGCCTGTTCGGCGGGGTTGGGCCACAGGCGGCGGATCACAACTAACCTTTTCAAGCTTACACTGATACATTGTAAGGCACAAAGCATAGTAGGGGCCCGTTCCGCTACCACCTTCCTATTGTTTGACATCAAGTATTGGTAGCTTTCTTTGAGGTGGGAGCCCGTCAGCCCGACAAGGCAAGAGGTGGCTTGCCCAGGCAGTGCCTGAACTCCTGAAGCCGCTTTTAACTCGTCAAGCGCAAGTGTAAGCTATATGGTCATGGACCTGGCTTCACCGTATGTCACATCGTCCACAAGGGTATAAGCAAACTACAATAGGGCTTCCCTCAGATGTTACATGTGGTGGAACCGAGCATTGTGGAGACAGCCTAGACAGGGCCCACGAACAGACAGCGACAAGGGGATTCAGCTTGAGCAAATAAAACTGCCAAGGTTTCGTCCATTCGATGTAGCTGAGTTTTGAGGTCTGGCATGTGATACATTTTGGCCAATCGGTTGCATCGGCCAACCCTACCCTGATCCAACAGTCACACAAGTTTAAAGCTATATTGGCATCCTCTGACTGACAGAATTAACTGGTCATCCCAGGAGCTAAGTGTTGTTAAGGCGATGTAGCGTAGGGTGCTTTCTGAAGTGGAGTGCCACCATACCCGGCGCTGCTACCAGAGGGATTTGGTGTTTATTCACCGCTGGTTGAGTAACAAATTTGTTGAAAGTAGGGCGTTAAGGAAACTGAGTTTGTGTAAAGAGAGTACTCCTGTCAACCCGAACCCCTGTTTACAGCAATGGGAACTTCTGGAAAAGTGTTGAAGCCATGCCCCTGTTGCTGTAAAGACTCACTTCTTTAACACACATTACGCCAATCTCTGTTACCAGAAGGGGCAGGGTTTATTCAGCACTGGTTAAGTAATAGGTTTGCTGTAAGTAGGGCGCTGAAGAAACTGGGTTTTTGTAAAGAGAGTATTGCTGTGAACATGTACCCCTGTTTACAGCCTTAAAGATTCTATAGCCTTAAAGATCCTTTGGAGATTAAGCGGTGCCGTCTGGTCCGTCAGTGGCTGCAGTTCCCTCAGTCTGTGCCTTTTTTGCCTTTATTACATGAGCTTGGATCTGAACCTCTTGTGCATTGCTATGTTCGGCGTGCTGTTCGCTTTTATAACTGCCTTGTTGAGCTGGATGCTGCTTCAGTGTATCGGAGTGCCCTGCAACAGAACATTGATGATGCTCTCTCCACTCGCTCTCGTGTTTGATATATCTAACACTCGCTCTCGTGCCCATAACTTTGTGGGGGCTCTTTTTCAGGTGCTACGGATCTTTCTGCCCCGTGAAGGTGGTCTTACTCGCACCTTGCGAGCTTGCCTGCCTTTGGATATTGATGGCATTGATGAAGCATTGCATACTCGGTACACTGAGCACATCCAGCGTCTGTCCCAGGTTGTCAATGGTCCTGGGTCCCGTATTGGTCTGTATTTCAGGGTTGTTGGTACACACGTTTTGGGCGTTGTCCCTTCTTTTTACTCATGTCGCCTGTCTCACGGTGTGTTGGTACGCTTCTTGCGTTTCCGTCTTGGTTGCCATCATCTGCGCATCCATACTGGGCGTTGGCTTCTGCCCGTCCTTCCCCATTCTCAACGCACATGTTTGCAGTGTAGCTCCACAGTAGTTGATGATGAGGCGCATTGTTTGTTCATGTGTGAGCACCCCACAATTGTTGAGGCTAGAGATTTGTTCCTGGCAGCTGTGGTAGCCCCCGTGGCCGCACTGTCCTCTCTCAGGTATGCTGATTTCTGGGCACTGTCAGCCACTGGCTGTGTCCCTCTCTCGGCCTTGGTCAAGTATGTGGCCGTGTGTGTTCGTGTCTGCCGGTCCTGCGATCTGTCGGGTGGTACTGATGTGGTGAACTTACCGGATATCTTGCTCCCGGCAGGTCAATATTTGGATCTCTTTGATTCGGAGTCGGAGACAGATCATTCTGGTGGTTCGTCTGATGAGGAACTGGTTGAAGTCTAGATGGATATATGCTTGGGTATTAGCCTTGGATGGTGCTCTGGACATTTTGGGTGGTACAGCTGAGGCGGACTTCCCGGACATCTTGCTTGGTTGGTGCTCTGCATTGTATTTGCTTTGGAACCATCTCGATCCTCCTGGTGACGGATTTGTTTTCTGCGCACTGTTTGCAGTCTCGGTAGTTGGATGTATGCTTGGGTATTCCTCTTGATTGGTGGTGTGGCATCCATTGTTTTTGGACCCATCCGATGGTGTGTTTGGTCGTTTCGACCTAGCAGCCCTTTGCGGTTGCCGCACCTTAAATTTTTGTTTGTTTGTTTGTTACAGCAGTGGGAACTTCTGGAAACGTGTTGAAGCATGCCCCTGGTGATGTTAAATACCCACTTTTTCAACATACATTCCGTCATCTCCTGTTGCCTTCAACTCCTAAGACAGCAACGGGTATTGCATGAACCGGTTGACCGGTTGTATCAACGGTGTTGTGTCAACGGACCGTTGATACAACCGGTCAACGCTTTGACCGGAACATGTAGTTTTTTCAACAGTGTTTACTCATACCCCCCAAAATTTCCGACGGTGTGCTTGCCTGCAAACCTAATGTGCTCAGCAAACCTTATGTATAGATCACCAGCTTCCATGCACAGGAATTAAGCAAACAATCACTAGCCTGCTCAGTGATGCCCATGAGCGGTGTGGGGAGACCTGCCAAGAATAGAAAGAACATTCCAAGTTCGCCATTGACTACTCCAACATTGACCAGGGCAAAACCTTGACATCTCCTACAACAAAACCCCCACTGCCCTGCAACGCCTGGATCTTCGGGTCCCTAACAAGCGGGCACAATGGGCGCTGAAGCAAAATCAGGCTTACTTGGCAGCAGCCATCGCAATTCAGCACGCCTTCAACCAGGGGCATTCAAGTTGCCTACAAACTTCACCAGCATATTCCGATACTGTGATTTAATGCCAAAGGATGGAGCATGGTGCAATTCAAGAGGCTGTGTGGTAGGTTCTCAGTTGTTCACACCCAACACCTACACCAGCCAATGCAATTAGAGCGCAACAACTAAATCATGCAGAGAACTACGCTACCAGTGTTTCAGATAATAGCAACACTATGAGAGAGAGAGAGAGAGCAGACCAGGCAATCACCAGCAATTGCATACAGGCCATCAACTGAGGCATGCCATTCCGCTGTTAACATGCCTTCAGACTGTGAATTGTGACGGAAGTGCAAATCTCAGCGCACCCACACAACTTCACAATGTAACCAAGGAGGTTGCACACATAGTGCCAGGATGTGCCCGGCATGCATCTTTCAGACCCCTTGGGCCCTTGTGGCTGCGTCCTAACCTTGTTTCCACAAGCGTCCCAGCCATGTTTCTCTTGCAGTACCATATCACACATAACGGGACAGCACACCCTTAAGCCCTGCTATTAGCCATATGCAACCAGCCTGGTGATTGGGAGCCACACACCAAGCTCATGTGTAACAATGAAGCCACAACTTTGTCGCTGTTGCTGTCACTGCTGCTGGTGGTGGTGGTGCAGTGACAGTCAATTTGCCGCCCTTCAGCTTCCGACCAGTCCCAGTCCATGAACATCCACATGGATTACTACTTCTCTTTTACATGGATTATTCCACAATTGCCAAGCTCAGCAGCCTCCACTTCCATAGCTGGAAGAAGGGCCTCAAGTGATGCATCAGGGGCATTACGGCACATGGGCCAGGATGAGGATCTTAGCGACCGGAGGTGGCTCCGCCCTGCCTCACATACCTGCAGGAGTGCAGAACGGGCAGGCAGAGTAATCAGTGCATGCTGTAGGCTAGTAGGTGGGGCCAGGGCTCAAATGCCAAGAAGGTGGAGCACTACGTGCAGACGACAGTGCAAACGACACCGGGTGCAGTTATAGGTCACGCACACACTGTATAGCTACACACATGGGAGCTAAGCACCGAAGACCCCAGCTTTGAGTTCACCTACAGATGCTTTCAGGCATCCCTTATCTGCTTATCTGCCTGACCACGGGGTTTGCTTTATCCCTTTCAAAGCAGCACTCATTTTAACTCGCTCATTTTCTCACCCACACCCCACTACAAAACTGGTTGTACTCAGGCTTGGGTGCTGCACGGCCCGGAGGGTTGTGTAGTGGTCTTTCTTAACAAAACAGCACTGCCCTGGCACGGGTGGTACATGCAGGGGTGAAGGCAGGTAATACAACCCTCAATGGTACTGCCCAGTTGAGCCAATCATGGAGAGCGAGCGTCACCACCGCACTGCAAAAAGTTGCCCACCAGCAGCAGGAGTCACACTGGCTACCCATCATTGAACAAGTGCCTCCTTCACTTACCTGGAGAAGCCGGTCCTGGTGACCAGCAGATCTGAGGAATATTTTAGGTAGCCGCAACGCTTATTCTCATCATAGGTGAAGGCCGTGCAGGTTCCTCCCTTCCTGGCCTGCAGCAGGTGATAGAAAGGCGGGCAGGTGGGGGGACATAGGTTAAAATGGTGACACAAGGGCGGGCAGGTAGGGGGGGGCATGGGTTAAAATGGTGACACTAGGGCGGGCAGGTAGGGGGGGGGCATGGGTTAAAATGGTGACACTAGGGCGGGCGGGTAGCGGAGGGGGGGGTTAATATGGTGACACAAGGGCGGGCAGGTAGGGGTGGGGAGCGTGAGTTAAACAATCAAGCAGACAGGGCACCCTGCCGGATGAAATAAAACTTTCGGCCTTTCCACTGGGCTTGAGAAACATACAGTGTGGCCCTGGGCAGGCCAGTGCTGGACAGGGCCCGGTAGACCCTGTCACTTCCCATGCCAAACGCTGTGTCGGGCTTAAAGGGCCCAGGCCCAGCAGCCACTGCTGCCTCCTGGCACATTGGCTGCTTTATCAGGACCGCTGACATGGCTTATTCATCTCAGGAGTTACATCTACATAAGCCTTTTGTTTCATTGGGAAGAGGTTGCTGCGTGATGGGATTGGCTGCTGCACATGCTCCTGGATGCGTCTGAAGGCAACAGGTCAACACTGTAGCTTGGGGTGGATAAGGTGGTGCTATAGGTGTGTAGGCTCAGGCCAAACTGGGCAACTGCAGCTGCAGGCTTGGTTGATAAGGCTTTTAGTTGCTCGCACTGCGCTAGGCCTACTCTTCCTCCCTGGCTGTTCCACGTTCTGGTCTCTGGCAATCCCTGCTGCATGCAGGCTTTTCAAGCTTAAGTTTGCTCTGCCCGTCTCACATTGTTGCTCCTGGATGGGTCCAAAGTGCAAATGCTATCATCACTTGCTTCCTGCATCCTATACTTGGGTTCTCACCTCATTGCATTTGATGGCAACGGTGGCGGGCTCCCCGCACACCTCGTAGAAGCCCTTGCCGTCTGCCTTCAGGTCATAGCCCTTCACATCCTGGTTCCTCACCAGCACCCAGCCAGGGATCTGCAGGGGGTGAAAAGAGGACAGGGATACAGGAGCACGCTTCACATGATGTCAAGCAGAAGATGTGGTAGCTCATAGCAAGCGCGCCTTTCGACAGATCGGATCGGATAGGATACTGTGAAGGAGTCCAACATGGGCACAACCGGATGGGGCTGCATCAACATCCAAAGTAATTGCGAGCGTGGATGCGCCTGAGTCACCCTCGCTTACGTTGGGAAGGCTGCCCATAGCACCGGCGGAGCACCTGCCTACATCGCACTTCATGCCCGCAGGACAGCAGATGCCGTTGAAGTGGTCGCAACGATCTCCTGCCTGCTTGAGGGTAACGGAACAAGGTTGTCGTGAGGGCAGAGGGTTCGCAGAGCACCGGCCCACATCGCACCACAGAGGGGCCTTGCAGCAGTCGCCCTGCGCTACAGATGCAGGTACGGTAAGCGGTGAGTGGATAAGGCAGCCGTAAAGCGGAGTTTCCTAGGGCTTCTAAAGATCTCCTAGGGCTTCTCAAGATCTCCTAGGGCTTCTCAAGATCTCCTTGCTGATGCGGGCGGGTGGAACAGCTCAAGCTGCCGTACAGTCGTACCTTGGTGATGAGGTCGCATCGATCACCGGCCTGGGACTTCCAGGTCTTGCAGACCTGTCCGGCGGCCAGAGCCACGAAGGCCAGCAGGACTGCGGTGGCGAGGGTGATGCGAGCCATATTGCTTGCTGTAGTGTGCCAGGAGAAGTACAGGGCGAAGGGCACGTTAGGTTCACAAGGAGGTTGCTCTGCAGAGTGTCGCGCGTTGCTGTAATATATTGCGCAGCAAATGCGTCCCTGTTGTCCATAGTGAATCGAGGAAGTTGTAACAGGTTTCAAGCAGGGGTTCTAAATAGGTATCAGTATCGCCATCTTGCTTGCATCTATCCATAAGTTCCTGGCTTGCTTGCTCACGAAGCGGAGAGAAATCTTCTCGTGATCTGCGAGCTATGAATGCCGCGTTGCCGCTTTACAGCGTTTAACCCAGGCGCAGCGGGAGTCAAACCCGCATCTTGGACTCAGCCTATCGAGTGACTTCTTAGGGACAGATGTGTCTTGCAGTTGCAGCTGAGTATTACGGACTGCATAACGTAGAAATCCCGTAATAACTTCCAGCTCGTTGAACGTCATCATAAACAATTGAGGTGCGGGTAGTAGCGCCGATACCGTATACAGTGAAATGCAGCACTCAAGGTTTGTGACGGTGTGACTGCCTTAAAGATCCACCGCTCACTGACCACTCCCACTGGCGATCATTAACGAATTCGACAAGCAGGACCCGTCTGAGGCCATAAAATCATCCACGAGCAAGAAACCACTCCAAGTAAGCATTGCATGGCACAACCCACTCCCTCGATCATAGGCCTATCAGCCGCCTATCTCAATTCCCACAGGTTTCTATCTCCGCATTAACTATTATCTATACGTACAGATTGTCACTTCAGCATCCAGCACGTGCTGCCGCCAAACCAGTGCTAGGCAGTTGGCACACGAGTCAGGCATTTGCTACCAACTTAGGTTGGTACAGGTGATCGTAGCAGGGTAGATAGAGTGATGCGACATAGGCGAGGTCCTGGTGAGGACTGATTCAAGCTCGACATCAGGGAGGGTACAACTGTAAACCACCCCTTTCAGCCCCGCCTCTTTCCTGCTCCTATGGACTCCACTGCGCTTTTTGCCAACCGCTGCCTAATAGGTGACATCTGCATAAGCCGCCGCAGCTGCTCCTTCGCTGACACTGCATTATGCCCAGAAGAAGACTTGCTGCAAGTGCTCGTGGTAGCCTTAGCCTGGGGCCCCACATCTGCCATCAGCTGCTTCACCACCCGACTGATGCGACTGTTAGCGGGCCAGTTGGACAGGACACTTTCCAACAGCTGCCCCTCGTAGCTGCTGCTGTCTATCAACCCCTGCAGCCCTGCATCCTTCTCTCTGCACCCAGGGCTGCCTATGGTGCTGCTGCTTGCTCTTGCTTTCCTGCTGCTGCTCTCACCTCTGGCAGATGCATAGACCTTCTCAGGAGAACCAAGCTTGACACCACGGCTGTTTGCAAAAGCTGTGGCAAGCTCAGCTCTGACTATGGAGCTCAAGTCAGACCCAGCAATGCTACTGCCGTCTGCCAAGACCCCCTGCTCCTCCTCATCACCCAGCCAGCAACTTCCACCTCGGCTGCAGCGCTCACCACCACCATGCCCAGCTTTCCCCCTCAGCTCCTTCTGGTGGTGCTCTCTGGTTGCATTCAAGACCAGCTTCCTGAGCCTCTCTTCCTCACTAGCTGTAACTGGGACTCCTGCTGTAAGCAACCCTGCCTCTGCACTCCCCTTGCTGCTGCGAAACCCCGTCCCCTGCTCCCGCCTGGTATCCCGCTCTCGTGCTGCACCCGTCACAGGGGCTTCTGCTGCCGCTGCTGCTCATGCGTCAGCTGCCTCAGACAGCTTGGTTTTCAAAGCACCATTCTCGGCACATAACTTCTCAGAGCGCTTCACAAGGTAGCAAAGCACTTCTGCCAGCTGCTGACTTTGACCTGCATCACCAGCAGCTGTAACATAGGGAGCTTTGCTTGGGGAGCCTCGGTGATAGCTGCACCTGCTGCCTGATGCTGCACTGTTAAGTGATCCTGCTGTGGACGGCCTGAGTTCAGCAGCAGCAGTAGGGAATAATGGTCAGCAAATGAAGCCTTGCCAACAAATGCCAAGCAAAGGATTTGTGCACAGAAGTTACACTCTCTTTCTAAAACAGTGCCACTCCATAGCCCCAAATTTGCCAGAAAGCATTCATTTTTGGCGTGGCAGTGCTAATATACCTCTTGAACTGAAGTGACGGAGGTTTTGAGCAAGCAAGTCCCTCTGAATAAAGGACATGTGTTTCTGAGAATTATCAGCTTACCGGCTGTCATGATTCACCCAACGAATGGCGTTGTTGCTGTTTGGTGACCGCCGCAATGTCCCATTACATAGTAAAGCTGAAATACTGCAGCGCGGCATGGAGTCGGTCCTGCTCCCAAGTCGTCCACAAGGCTGCGCACATGCTCCCCATGCGCGCAACAAAAGAAGGACTAGTCCGGAGGCTCCTGCCTCTTCGCCTTCTGCCTGGCTCTTAGAGGTAGATGGAAGTCAACCAGCACCAAAGATCCCCGGTCAGATCTCCCTGAATCTTCACCTCCCACGTGGCTCTGAGAGGCAGGGGGAAGACGACCGGACACCCTCACATCCCCGGGGCTACCGACTTGAGCGTTTTCAGGAAATTGACACAGGCAGGACTCGAACCTGCGACCTCTCGATTCTAAGTCGTGCGCCTTAGACCAACTACACTACTGAAATCGCCCAAGTGGGTGAACATGTAAACCGATTGCTTTTTCTGCAATGCTGCACTGCACTGTTAAGTGATCCTGCTGTGGACGGCCTGAGTTCAGCAGCAGCAGTAGGGAATAATGGTCAGCAAATGAAGCCTTGCCAACAAATGCCAAGCAAAGGATTTGTGCACAGAAGTTACACTCTCTTTCTAAAACAGTGCCACTCCATAGCCCCAAATTTGCCAGAAAGCATTCATTTTTGGCGTGGCAGTGCTAATATACCTCTTGAACTGAAGTGACGGAGGTTTTGAGCAAGCAAGTCCCTCTGAATAAAGGACATGTGTTTCTGAGAATTATCAGCTTACCGGCTGTCATGATTCACCCAACGAATGGCGTTGTTGCTGTTTGGTGACCGCCGCAATGTCCCATTACATAGTAAAGCTGAAATACTGCAGCGCGGCATGGAGTCGGTCCTGCTCCCAAGTCGTCCACAAGGCTGCGCACATGCTCCCCATGCGCGCAACAAAAGAAGGACTAGTCCGGAGGCTCCTGCCTCTTCGCCTTCTGCCTGGCTCTTAGAGGTAGATGGAAGTCAACCAGCACCAAAGATCCCCGGTCAGATCTCCCTGAATCTTCACCTCCCACGTGGCTCTGAGAGGCAGGGGGAAGACGACCGGACACCCTCACATCCCCGGGGCTACCGACTTGAGCGTTTTCATGAAATTGACACAGGCAGGACTCGAACCTGCGACCTCTCGATTCTAAGTCGTGCGCCTTAGACCAACTACACTACTGAAATCGCCCAAGTGGGTGAACATGTAAACCGATTGCTTTTACAAGTAAGCCAACGGGGTTTAGTGAAGTCCCGCGATTCCCTTCGCTTTTGTCTTGAGCGTTTCACAAGCATGCCCACGCAGTCTTTGGAGTTTACGAAAAGGCCACGGACCCTTACTGAAACCAGTCTTTCAAAATCTGTCTCCAGCTGTCCCTGGAATGTCCCAACATTTGACCGGGGGATCACTCAAAGTTACAGAAATGTCTCAGAAACACACTGAAACCAGTGCGGAGGTGGGGGAATCTGAAAAATTCGGTGGAGTAAAAATGTACTTGAGTTATGTGTGTGTAACGCTGCTTCTAGGATAGGCTTTTTTCTCTAAGTTGACGGCAACAGGGGTCCTGACAGAATCCCGGCGTTCACGGCAACAGAGCAATGGTGTTTCCAGCATACCCGGTGATTGTTACGGAACAGGGCACTTCCGTAAAGTTAATAAACTGGTGAATGAGTTAAAAGAAACCTATACACCTTTAATGCAATCAACCACTACTGCAAAACACTGCAGCACGGACTGTAATGACTATAATGCACTCCGAGTCAGAGAGGCTCTCTGTTCTGGCTCTTGGATTCTAAAGGATGATGGGAAATGAAACCAACAGCTACTGCAAGCGCTTGACTGGTTCCTGCACTGCTGCTGCTCCTACAGAAAGTCAGCAGGCCTGCACAGCATGCTCAGCCCCTGCACCACTTGGAGGTGCACATACTTCAAGCCACCCTATCCTATTGCTGACCAGTGCTGTAGCTGCTGCTGAACAGCTCTGCACATCAACAGTACCCTGTGACAATAGCAGTCTGAAACTTCTTACAAAGTCCAGGACTCAGCAAGAAATGGCACAGCATACTTGTGGAGCTGCAGCTTCTACCTATGTAGTGTCCCTCAACAAAAGTAGGCCAGTGCTTATCCAGCTGCACAGTGTTCTCATTGCAGCCATGGCCAAGGAGCCCTAGGACTTGCTATGCCTTGTTACACGTCAAGCAACAATATGCATCGTGCATCCTCTTGCACGGCAAATAGGATGTCTCGACAGTACTTGTCTCAGGAGGCTTCACCTTGGTTCAAGTCTTAAAGCCATTTTCGTATGCAGCAGCACCCAAGCATAACTCCTACTTAATGTTCACATTTGAACATGCGGGAGCGTTGCTCGCCCATACTGGCTACTTAGCTGGTTGGTCGAAGGGTCCGCCAACTTGTTAGATGATCGCCGAAGACAAGGTAGCTGAGAAACGCGTAGAGCACGCTCAAGCTTGGTAGAGCACCGCGTCAAATTGCTGCTTCGGCTGCTTTGAAAGTGGCTAAGACTGGATAGCAAGGGCAGCCTGTTCGGCGGGGTTGGGCCACAGGCGGCGGATCACAACTAACCTTTTCAAGCTTACACTGATACATTGTAAGGCACAAAGCATAGTAGGGGCCCGTTCCGCTACCACCTTCCTATTGTTTGACATCAAGTATTGGTAGCTTTCTTTGAGGTGGGAGCCCGTCAGCCCGACAAGGCAAGAGGTGGCTTGCCCAGGCAGTGCCTGAACTCCTGAAGCCGCTTTTAACTCGTCAAGCGCAAGTGTAAGCTATATGGTCATGGACCTGGCTTCACCGTATGTCACATCGTCCACAAGGGTATAAGCAAACTACAATAGGGCTTCCCTCAGATGTTACATGTGGTGGAACCGAGCATTGTGGAGACAGCCTAGACAGGGCCCACGAACAGACAGCGACAAGGGGATTCAGCTTGAGCAAATAAAACTGCCAAGGTTTCGTCCATTCGATGTAGCTGAGTTTTGAGGTCTGGCATGTGATACATTTTGGCCAATCGGTTGCATCGGCCAACCCTACCCTGATCCAACAGTCACACAAGTTTAAAGCTATATTGGCATCCTCTGACTGACAGAATTAACTGGTCATCCCAGGAGCTAAGTGTTGTTAAGGCGATGTAGCGTAGGGTGCTTTCTGAAGTGGAGTGCCACCATACCCGGCGCTGCTACCAGAGGGATTTGGTGTTTATTCACCGCTGGTTGAGTAACAAATTTGTTGAAAGTAGGGCGTTAAGGAAACTGAGTTTGTGTAAAGAGAGTACTCCTGTCAACCCGAACCCCTGTTTACAGCAATGGGAACTTCTGGAAAAGTGTTGAAGCCATGCCCCTGTTGCTGTAAAGACTCACTTCTTTAACACACATTACGCCAATCTCTGTTACCAGAAGGGGCAGGGTTTATTCAGCACTGGTTAAGTTATAGGTTTGCTGTAAGTAGGGCGCTGAAGAAACTGGGTTTTTGTAAAGAGAGTATTGCTGTGAACATGTACCCCTGTTTACAGCCTTAAAGATTCTATAGCCTTAAAGATCCTTTGGAGATTAAGCGGTGCCGTCTGGTCCGTCAGTGGCTGCAGTTCCCTCAGTCTGTGCCTTTTTTGCCTTTATTACATGAGCTTGGATCTGAACCTCTTGTGCATTGCTATGTTCGGCGTGCTGTTCGCTTTTATAACTGCCTTGTTGAGCTGGATGCTGCTTCAGTGTATCGGAGTGCCCTGCAACAGAACATTGATGATGCTCTCTCCACTCGCTCTCGTGTTTGATATATCTAACACTCGCTCTCGTGCCCATAACTTTGTGGGGGCTCTTTTTCAGGTGCTACGGATCTTTCTGCCCCGTGAAGGTGGTCTTACTCGCACCTTGCGAGCTTGCCTGCCTTTGGATATTGATGGCATTGATGAAGCATTGCATACTCGGTACACTGAGCACATCCAGCGTCTGTCCCAGGTTGTCAATGGTCCTGGGTCCCGTATTGGTCTGTATTTCAGGGTTGTTGGTACACACGTTTTGGGCGTTGTCCCTTCTTTTTACTCATGTCGCCTGTCTCACGGTGTGTTGGTACGCTTCTTGCGTTTCCGTCTTGGTTGCCATCATCTGCGCATCCATACTGGGCGTTGGCTTCTGCCCGTCCTTCCCCATTCTCAACGCACATGTTTGCGGTGTAGCTCCACAGTAGTTGATGATGAGGCGCATTGTTTGTTCATGTGTGAGCACCCCACAATTGTTGAGGCTAGAGATTTGTTCCTGGCAGCTGTGGTACCCCCCGTGGCCGCGCTGTCCTCTCTCAGGTATGCTGATTTCTGGGCACTGTCAGCCACTGGCTGTGTCCCTCTCTCGGCCTTGGTCAAGTATGTGGCCGTGTGTGTTCGTGTCTGCCGGTCCTGCCATCTGTCGGGTGGTACTGATGTGGTGAACTTACCGGATATCTTGCTCCCGGCAGGTCAATATTTGGATCTCTTTGATTCGGAGTCGGAGACAGATCATTCTGGTGGTTCGTCTGATGAGGAACTGGTTGAAGTCTAGATGGATATATGCTTGGGTATTAGCCTTGGATGGTGCTCTGGACATTTTGGGTGGTACAGCTGAGGCGGACTTCCCGGACATCTTGCTTGGTTGGTGCTCTGCATTGTATTTGCTTTGGAACCATCTCGATCCTCCTGGTGACGGATTTGTTTTCTGCGCACTGTTTGCAGTCTCGGTAGTTGGATGTATGCTTGGGTATTCCTCTTGATTGGTGGTGTGGCATCCATTGTTTTTGGACCCATCCGATGGTGCGTTTGGTCGTTTCGACCTAGCAGCCCTGGTGATGTTCAATACCCACTTTTTCAACATACATTCCGTCATCTCCTGTTGCCTTCAACTCCTAAGACAGCAACGGGTATTGCATGAACCGGTTGACCGGTTGTATCAACGGTGTTGTGTCAACGGACCGTTGATACAACCGGTCAACGCTTTGACCGGAACATGTAGTTTTTTCAACAGTGTTTACTCATACCCCCCAAAATTTCCGACGGTGTGCTTGCCTGCAAACCTAATGTGCTCAGCAAACCTTATGTATAGATCACCAGCTTCCATGCACAGGAATTACCAAACAATCACTAGCCTGCTCAGTGCTGCCCATGAGCGGTGTGGGGAGACCTGCCAAGAATAGAAAGAACATTCCAAGTTCGCCATTGACTACTCCAACATTGACCAGGGCAAAACCTTGACATCTCCTACAACAAAACCCCCACTGCCCTGCAACGCCTGGATCTTCGGGTCCCTAACAAGCGGGCACAATGGGCGCTGAAGCAAAATCAGGCTTACTTGGCAGCAGCCATCGCAATTCAGCACGCCTTCAACCAGGGGCATTCAAGCTGCCTACAAACTTCACCAGCATATTCCGATACTGTGATTTAATGCCAAAGGATGGAGCATGGTGCAATTCAAGAGGCTGTGTGGTAGGTTCTCAGTTGTTCACACCCAGCACCTACACCAGCCAATGCAATTAGAGCGCAACAACTAAATCATGCAGAGAACTACGCTACCAGTGTTTCAGATAATAGCAACACTATGAGAGAGAGAGAGAGAGCAGACCAGGCAATCACCAGCAATTGCATACAGGCCATCAACTGAGGCATGCCATTCCGCTGTTAACATGCCTTCAGACTGTGACTTGTGACGGAAGTGCAAATCTCAGCGCACCCACACAACTTCACAATGTAACCAAGGAGGTTGCACACATAGTGCCAGGATGTGCCCGGCATGCATCTTTCAGACCCCTTGGGCCCTTGTGGCTGCGTCCTAACCTTGTTTCCACAAGCGTCCCAGCCATGTTTCTCTTGCAGTACCATATCACACATAACGGGACAGCACACCCTTAAGGCCTGCTAATAGCCATATGCAACCAGCCTGGTGATTGGGAGCCATACACCAAGCTCATGTGTAACAATGAAGCCACAGCTTTGTCGCTGCTGCTGTCACTGCTGCTGCTGGTGGTGGTGCAGTGACAGTCAATTTGCCGCCCTTCAGCTTCCGACCAGTCCCAGTCCATGAACATCCACATGGATTACTACTTCTCTTTTACATGGATTATTCCACAATTGCCAAGCTCAGCAGCCTCCACTTCCATAGCTGGAAGAAGGGCCTCAAGTGATGCATCAGGGGCATTACGGCACATGGGCCAGGATGAGGATCTTAGCGACCGGAGGTGGCTCCGCCCTGCCTCACATACCTGCAGGAGTGCAGAACGGGCAGGCAGAGTAATCAGTGCATGCTGTAGGCTAGTAGGTGGGGCCAGGGCTCAAATGCCAAGAAGGTGGAGCACTACGTGCAGACGACAGTGCAAACGACACCGGGTGCAGTTATAGGTCACGCACACACTGTATAGATACACACATGGGAGCTAAGCACCGAAGACCCCAGCTTTGAGTTCACCTACAGATGCTTTCAGGCATCCCTTATCTGCTTATCTGCCTGACCACGGGGTTTGCTTTATCCCTTTCAAAGCAGCACTCATTTTAACTCGCTCATTTTCTCACCCACACCCCACTACAAAACTGGTTGTACTCAGGCTTGGGTGCTGCACGGCCCGGAGGGTTGTGTAGTGGTCTTTCTTAACAAAACAGCACTGCCCTGGCACGGGTGGTACATGCAGGGGTGAAGGCAGGTAACACAACCCTCAATGGTACTGCCCAGTTGAGCCAATCATGGAGAGCGAGCGTCACCACCGCACTGCAGAAAGTTGCCCACCAGCAGCAGGAGTCACACTGGCTACCCATCATTGGGCAAGTGCCTCCTTCACTTACCTGGAGAAGCCAGTCCTGGTGACCAGCAGATCTGAGGAATATTTTAGGTAGCCGCAACGCTTGTTCTCATCATAGGTGAAGGCCGTGCAGGTTCCTCCCTTCCTGGCCTGCAGCAGGTGATAGAAAGGCGGGCAGGTGGGGGGACATGGGTTAAAATGGTGACACAAGGGCGGGCAGGTAGGGGGGGGCATGGGTTAAAATGGTGACACTAGGGCGGGCAGGTAGGGGGGGGGGCATGGGATAAAATGGTGACACTAGGGCGGGCGGGTAGCGGAGGGGGGGGGGGTTAAAATGGTGACACAAGGGCGGGCAGGTAGGGGTGGGGAGCGTGAGTTAAACAATCAAGCAGACAGGGCACCCTGCCGGATGAAATAAAACTTTCGGCCTTTCCACTGGGCTTGAGAAACATACAGTGTGGCCCTGGGCAGGCCAGTGCTGGACAGGGCCCGGTAGACCCTGTCACTTCCCATGCCAAACGCTGTGTCGGGCTTAAAGGGCCCAGGCCCAGCAGCCACTGCTGCCTCCTGGCACATTGGCTGCTTTATCAGGACCGCTGACATGGCTTATTCATCTCAGGAGTTACATCTACATAAGCCTTTTGTTTCATTGGGAAGAGGTTGCTGCGTGATGGGATTGGCTGCTGCACATGCTCCTGGATGCGTCTGAAGGCAACAGGTCAACACTGTAGCTTGGGGTGGATAAGGTGGTGCTATAGGTGTGCAGGCTCAGGCCAAACTGGGCAACTGCAGCTGCAGGCTTGGTTGATAAGGCTTTTAGTTGCTCGCACTGCGCTAGGCCTACTCTTCCTCCCTGGCTATTCCACGTTCTGGTCTCTGGCAATCCCTGCTGCATGCAGGCTTTTCAAGCTTAAGTTTGCTCTGCCCGTCTCACATTGTTGCTCCTGGATGAGTCCAAAGTGCAAATGCTATCATCACTTGCTTCCTGCATCCTGTACTTGGGTTCTCACCTCATTGCATTTGATGGCAACGGTGGCGGGCTCCCCGCACACCTCGTAGAAGCCCTTGCCGTCTGCCTTCAGGTCATAGCCCTTCACATCCTGGTTCCTCACCAGCACCCAGCCAGGGATCTGCAGGGGGTGAAAAGAGGACAGGGATACAGGAGCACGCTTCACATGATGTCAAGCAGAAGGTGTGGTAGCTCATAGCAAGCGCGCCTTTCGACAGATCGGATCGGATAGGATACTGTGAAGGAGTCCAACATGGGCACAACCGGATGGGGCTGCATCAACATCCAAAGTAACTGCGAGCGTGGATGCGCCTGAGTCACCCTTGCTTACGTTGGGAAGGCTGCCCATAGCACCGGCGGAGCACCTGCCTACATCGCACTTCATGCCCGCAGGACAGCAGATGCCGTTGAAGTGGTCGCAACGATCTCCTGCCTGCTTGAGGGTAACGGAACAAGGTTGTCGTGAGGGCAGAGGGTTCGCAGAGCACCGGCCCACATCGCACCACAGAGGGGCCTTGCAGCAGTCGCCCTGCGCTACAGATGCAGGTACGGTAAGCGGTGAGTGGATAAGGCAGCCGTAAAGCGGAGTTTCCTAGGGCTTCTCAAGATCTCCTAGGGCTTCTCAAGATCTCCTTGCTGATGCGGGCGGGTGGAACAGCTCAAGCTGCCGTACAGTCGTACCCTGGTGATGAGGTCGCATCGATCACCGGCCTGGGACTTCCAGGTCTTGCAGACCTGTCCGGCGGCCAGAGCCACGAAGGCCAGCAGGACTGCGGTGGCGAGGGTGATGCGAGCCATATTGCTTGCTGTAGTGTGCCAGGAGAAGTACAGGGCGAAGGGCACGTTAGGTTCACAAGGAGGTTGCTCTGCAGAGTGTCGCGCGTTGCTGTAATATATTGCGCAGCAAATGCGTCCCTGTTGTCCATAGTGAATCGAGGAAGTTGTAACAGGTTTCAAGCAGGGGTTCTAAATAGGTATCAGTATCCATCTTGCTTGCATCTATCCATAAGTTCCTGGCTTGCTTGCTCACGAAGCGGAGAGAAATCTTCTCGTGATCTGCGAGCTATGAATGCCGCGTTGCCGCTTTACAGCGTTTAACCCAGGCGCAGCGGGAGTCAAACCCGCATCTTGGACTCAGCCTATCGAGTGACTTCTTAGGGACAGATGTGTCTTGCAGTTGCAGCTGAGTATTACGGACTGCATAACGTAGAAATCCCGTAATAACTTCCAGCTCGTTGAACGTCATCATAAACAATTGAGGTGCGGGTAGTAGCGCCGATACCGTATACAGTGAAATGCAGCACTCAAGGTTTGTGACGGTGTGACTGCCTTAAAGATCCACCGCTCACTGACCACTCCCACTGGCGATCATTAACGAATTCGACAAGCAGGACCCGTCTGAGGCCATAAAATCATCCACGAGCAAGAAACCACTCCAAGTAAGCATTGCATGGCACAACCCACTCCCTGGATCATAGGCCTATCAGCCGCCTATCTCAATTCCCACAGGTTTCTATCTCCGCATTAACTATTATCTATACGTACAGATTGTCACTTCAGCATCCAGCACGTGCTGCCGCCAAACCAGTGCTAGGCAGTTGGCACACGAGTCAGGCATTTGCTACCAACTTAGGTTGGTACAGGTGATCGTAGCAGGGTAGATAGAGTGATGCGACATAGGCGAGGTCCTGGTGAGGACTGATTCAAGCTCGACATCAGGGAGGGTACAACTGTAAACCACCCCTTTCAGCCCCGCCTCTTTCCTGCTCCTATGGACTCCACTGCGCTTTTTGCCAACCGCTGCCTAATAGGTGACATCTGCATAAGCCGCCGCAGCTGCTCCTTCGCTGACACTGCATTATGCCCAGAAGAAGACTTGCTGCAAGTGCTCGTGGTAGCCTTAGCCTGGGGCCCCACATCTGCCATCAGCTGCTTCACCACCCGACTGATGCGACTGTTAGCGGGCCAGTTGGACAGGACACTTTCCAGCAGCTGCCCCTCGTAGCTGCTGCTGTCTATCAACCCCTGCAGCCCTGCATCCTTCTCTCTGCACCCAGGGCTGCCTATGGTGCTGCTGCTTGCTCCTGCTTTCCTGCTGCTGCTCTCACCTCTGGCAGATGCATAGACCTTCTCAGGAGAACCAAGCTTGACACCACGGCTGTTTGCAAAAGCTGTGGCAAGCTCAGCTCTGACTATGGAGCTCAAGTCAGACCCAGCAATGCTACTGCCGTCTGCCAAGACCCCCTGCTCCTCCTCATCACCCAGCCAGCAACTTCCACCTCGGCTGCAGCGCTCACCACCACCATGCCCAGCTTTCCCCCTCAGCTCCTTCTGGTGGTGCTCTCTGGTTGCATTCAAGACCAGCTTCCTGAGCCTCTCTTCCTCACTAGCTGTAACTGGGACTCCTGCTGTAAGCAACCCTGCCTCTGCACTCCCCTTGCTGCTGCGAAACCCCGTCCCCTGCTCCCGCCTGGTATCCCGCTCTCGTGCTGCACCCGTCACAGGGGCTTCTGCTGCCGCTGCTGCTCCTGCGTCAGCTGCCTCAGACAGCTTGGTTTTCAAAGCACCATTCTCAGCACATAACTTCTCAGAGCGCTTCACAAGGTAGCAAAGCACTTCTGCCAGCTGCTGACTTTGACCTGCATCACCAGCAGCTGTAACAGAGGGAGCTTTGCTTGGGGAGCCTCGGTCATAGCTGCACCTGCTGCCTGATGCTGCACTGTTAAGTGATCCTGCTGTGGACGGCCTGAGTTCAGCAGCAGCAGTAGGGAATAATGGTCAGCAAATGAAGCCTTGCCAACAAATGCCAAGCAAAGGATTTGTGCACAGAAGTTACACTCTCTTTCTAAAACAGTGCCACTCCATAGCCCCAAATTTGCCAGAAAGCATTCATTTTTGGCGTGGCAGTGCTAATATACCTCTTGAACTGAAGCGACGGAGGTTTTGAGCAAGCAAGTCCCTCTGAATAAAGGACATGTGTTTCTGAGAATTATCAGCTTACCGGCTGTCATGATTCACCCAACGAATGGCGTTCTTGCTGTTTGGTGACCGGTTCTGGTGCTCCTGTTTCCTGCTGTCTGTCTGCAGCTGCTGCCTGCTGTGGTTAAGCTGCTGCTGCAGCTTGTCCACATCTGCCTGTAGCTCATATACAAGCTCCGTCAGAGCACCAGGAGAGCCTGGTGGCTGCTTTGACTGCTGAAGGTGTGCATGGGTCTGCTCAGCATGCCGCTGCTGCTGCTGCTGCCTAGGAGGGCTGCAGTATGGTGCATTAGCAGCAGCGCGATGAGGGGAGGCTGGGTAGTTCTTAGCGGGTCTGCTGCTGGGGTAGATGGCTGCCATGTCCTTGTTGGTGTCTCTGCAAGGAGACGTACCAGGGGCGATAGTTGCAGCCGCACCACATCCTTCACACGTGTTCCCTACACAGAAAGAGAGGTTGTCACAAGCTACTGCAATGGGCTATTGCCTGGATGTACAGTCAATCAGTCAACATGCCAATGTTTGCCACTCATAGAAACAGATGGTTGCAATTGATTGTCCCATAACCTCCTGAGCATACATCTTTATGCAAGAGGCCCATATGTGATGAGTAATGCATACTGCCCCAAGAGGCCATATCTGGCCCAGCTGAGGGACTCAGAGTTATCGTACCTGCACTGTGCCCGTGACCAGACAGCCCCTCCTGCTCCCCTACCTTTACAAGAGGCACTGCTGCCACCATGATGCACAGCTGTGATGTATCCTCCTTCAGGGCTGCTGCAGTCATCTAGATACAGGCTGTCCTCAGCTGCCACTAGCTTTGGCCCAGGAGAGGCCATGGCTTGACCTCCCTGCAACTGCTGCTCCAGCTGCCTTTCCTGCATCAGCTGGTGCTGCTGCAGGGCTGTGAATGCTGCCAAGGATGACTTCTTGTGAGGGGTGGTTTGCTGCTGCTGAGCAAGGGGTAGCAAGGTGCTGCGGATTAAGGCCAGGTCTTCCTGCAGTGAAGTTGCACGCTCTTGTGCACGCTGCAGTTCAGACTGAGTGCGCATGCGGTCGGCCTGCAAAGACAGGGTGCAGTGGGGTATTAGATCTCCAGCCACTCATGGGAACATTGATCTGCGCAAAAGGATCGCCTGCCAGAATCTGCACTGCCATTAGCCTATTCAACGACACAGGCAGTCAAGCAAACAAACCCAAAGCAATACATTGTGATTACATCTACTTCACAGTCCATACATTGTTTGGAACAGTGAACCTCCAGATGACAACAGCTCTGCTCCAGAGTCATTAGCCAACACTCCAGAAGCACACTGGCTGGAGGCTCCAGCTTGTGCAGATGTTACAGGCAAGGTTATGTCTTGCCAGCAGGTTGCACCTACCTCCAAGGACCTCGCCAGCTCTGCTGCCAGCTGAGGTGATGATGAGTTTGCCTGCTCAATCACAGCATCCACCAGCCGGCCACGCTCCTCTACCAGCTGTCCCATCAGCTGGCCAGCACGCGTCTCAGCAGCTGCAGCAGCCACACAAATATCACTTAGAGAGAAGCACATTCACAGCCCAGTAATTGCACACTTTGAGCTCATCTTGTTACCAGATTCTGTTACCAATTTCCTTCAGGCGTGCTCGCCATGCCTGGTAATTGGTTGTGTGGCTTCGTGATTGTGATCAGGAGCATTGGTTTCATGGCCTAGGTTGGTTTGGCCATTGGCATAGCTAGTCTTGCGTTTTGACTGATTAATGCTCGCCATGGCAGAATTTCATTTGTAGGTCACCAGTGCATCCCGTGCATGACATGGTGTGGCCACTGCAGCACTACCCACTGACCTGCACACCGCTGCTCCAGCTCCAGCACTGCCTCAGTCAGCTTTGCCTTAAAGATGTTTAGCTCTGCCTTAGATGTTGCTTGCGAAGTCACCTCGTGCTGTAAAGCTCCCTCCATGACATCCTTCTCAGTCTGCAAACAAGAGAATGGAAGGGAGCGTGATCAGTCAAACAGATTAAAGAGCGGAAAGTTCTGTCGGCATTATCAACTTTCTATCCCATGCTCTGCTGGTGCTTGGCATGCATGGAAGAAACTCTTCCTTGTGCAAAACAAATGAAAAGGCTGCTGTTACCTGCAGCTTGATGAGCTGGGTCTCCTGCTCCCTCAGGGTCTCCTTCAGTTTCTGCCTCCCAGCTTGTGCCTGCTTCAGGTCTCCAGTCAGCTGCTGCACCTCGCGAGACTGCATGCAATAGAGCAGTGGCATCAGCTATATTCCCAGGACCAGCAAAACCTGCCAATGTTCTTTTTCTTTTCCCAAAATAGGACAATTCACACACAAAATGGCAATTGTTGATACTGCTGCAAGTGTGCAAGTGGTTGTTGCCAATGAAGCACATCTACAATGACGCATCTTGTGCAGTGCATTAGCTCGCAGGAGCATCCTATCGTTGTCTACTTTGTTATGCACTGTTAGTCCAAGCTGCTTACCTGTAAGCTGTAGGCCTCCTTCATCTCAGTCAAGCTAATTACAAGCTTAGATAGCTGAGATTCATGATCATTGGAGCTCTGCTCACTGCAGCTGGAGGCCATGCTCAGCCGCTCTTGTAGCTCCTTGATGTGGGTGTCTTTGGCAGCAATTGTCTGCAATCATACACGGTGTGGATATACAGGGTTTGGAGATACATCGGCAGGGAGAATTACATGCTGCTGCGAGCTTTCACTCAGTCACACTTTGAATTTCCAATATGACATGCTGAGTCCGCAACACTGCTGGGTGAGCTCATTTTAAAGAGAACCATGCACTTGGCAGTGGTGCTATGGCGCTCAAGGCTCATTTTTAGGGACCCAGGTAGGCTGAGGCCATTATAAAATCCACATGTTGGCTCTTCTTGTACTTTGCCGTCACATACGCTGGGCAGTTCCTAAGTAGTGTGTTGGCTTTAGTGTCAGAAGGTGCCTGTTGTACACTACATACGGCCGCGTGCGAACAACTCTCCCAAGGCTGACCAGTGTACATGATTATGCAGCCCTTCCAAAGCAAAACCTTTTCTGAGCAGAGCTTTTTTGTCAGACAGCTCCTCTGGCATCTGGCCGGGCTAAAGCGTCACTGGCAGAGGGAACAGCCACATCCTAAGAAAGCTACTGACCTGCTTGTGGGTGTCCTCAAGGCGTTGCAGTGATTCCAAAGCCCGCTGCAGCTGCCCAGTAGCTGCTTCAAGCTCAGACTCTTTCAGTGCTAATGCCTCTGACAGGGTCTGCCCTTCTTGAAACAAGGTGTTGGCCTTATCTGCTGCCCACTCCAGCTGTGACTGCTGTTGGTTACTTCGGTGCATGTACTCATCCAAGGCATCCTGGCGAGCCTTCATGAGCTGGGAAGACCACTTCTCCTCTGTCTCCTTCAATGCTGCTTTCAGAGTCTCGATCTCTGCCTCTCTGCACATTAAAAAAGAAGGCATTGCATACCTTCCCGCTGACGCAGATGCATGTGCTGCTTGGAGGCTCTTTTCGTCGATGCATAGCTGCAAATTGCTGACTCAAATGGTTGCTGCATGGAAGTCTGCATGCATACGGCTGAATCACTGTCTTACCTGTCGTCTTGCTCATTCTGGTTGTGCTTTTGCCAGTCCTGCTGCTGCACTGCAAGCTGCTGCTCGAGATTATGGCAGCGGGAAGCATCCCTGGTTCGCACTTCCTCAAGCTCCTGGACCTGTTGCTGGAACTGCAGGAAGAGCTGGGGACAGAAAAGGCATGTGAAGCACAGTCAGTGTCATCTACATGCAAAATGCTGCATGATTCTGCTGTTGCTTGGATAATCGACAGTCACAAACTACGTGCATGCACTGACAGAATTGCGCAGTACTGTGGCAGTGTGCTAGCCGCAGTAGGCACAGTCCTGCTCTGTGCGCTCACCTCATCTTTGCCTGCTATGATGCCCCGCAGTGCATCCACTGTCTCCCTGAGTTGAAGGACCTCATTGTCTTTACTGCCAAGCACCTGCAAGAGCATGGATCACTAAAGCCGGCCAAGACCCCTTGCTGTGTGCTTACTGGTGCAGTACTCTAAAATGGCCTACATGTTCTGCATGCCTGATTGCATGAGGTCTTGGAGCAGCAATGCCCTAGAGAATGTACCTCTAAATTACGCTTGAGGTCAATTGTCAGCTGAGCCATCTGCTGCCGCAGGCTCTGCACTTCTGCATCCTTAATCGCCAAAAGCACGGCTGCATCCTCGCTCATAATGCCAACCTGTTGCATAGCACAAGCATGGTCATCCTGGAGGTGGTTCGATATCGCGAGCAGCGATGCGTCTTGCAGCAAGCAGACTTGCCTCCATTTCAAGTCTAAGAACGCCCTTTGGGCGAGTTGTCTGTGGGTAGGTCACATATGACTATCAGACCTAGGCGCCTGGTCTCTGCTCTCCTGCTTAGTACACCCTGTAGGTCTCTTAACCGACTATAGATGGCACACAGCAGCTGAACAGAGCCCCTCAGCACTATAGGTCGCGTTATGCACTCAGAGCCCTTGCTGGAATTGTGTATGCTTCGCGTCAAGATGTATGCTTCGCAATGTCCACACATGCGTCCACAAGGTACGAGTATAGCAGCACCCTACTACTACATCTTGAACAGAGCCATCCAAATGTGTGCTCATTTTTGCGTACTCATGCTTTATCAAGTAAAACTCTGAGGAGAGTTTGATCATTCATCAAGCTGCAGTCACCGGTCCAACAAAAGTGGTGTAGCACTCTAGTGTGCAGCAGGCGATCGTGCATCCCAGGGATACAGAAGCACCATAGAATGCTCCATCGTTGTCCTGCTTGGGGTTTCTGCATTATATCGGGCAAGGCACTGCCTGCACAAGCCTTGACATGCGGAAGGATGCGTCCTTTAGCACCTGAAGCCATACCCGGAACTATTCATGACAATCAGAGATAGACTTACATCCAGCATTATCCTGTGTATACGCTAAATCAACCCCGGGAGAGAATTGCAGTGGTGAACTGGGGCCAATGGCCGAAGCGAGTGAGGGCAGCGAGCAAGTAAGGGTGGGCCGAAGCAAACGCATGGACACGTCTTAAGCGTTCCACCGATCAAGGCTATGTGTCAGTGCAGATACCAGCTGAAGCAGATGGTCCACAGGGCAGCGAGCATGCGGAGGTACGGACCCCACTGTGGTCGTCCCACTGCTACTGTGTCCTTGACTAATTGAACATGCTTTTGGGCAATCTTAGGAGGAAGAATCCAGGGAGTTCAGCGAGCAGGACATAACTCATGGCGACGATGGCGGCCTGCTTGCTGAGAGCAGTGAGCCAACATCTCCTGGCAATGAGCAAGAAGGTCCAACTGAGGACCTGCATGCAGCAGGTGCGCTTGTGCTATGTCCATCTTTGCATCTTACGCACCGTCAATTGAGCCAGAGCACCCCTGGGATACAGCATCTGTATGCTGTAGGTGCTGAGGGATTCACACACAGGAGTGGTGGCGCAGGCTCCACCTACGCTGATTCAGACATGCCTGCAATATCAGCCCAGTCTAGTGCGACATACACACACTCATCCCGACCACAATCAGGCTTCAGAGACCTCCGAGGTTCAAGGCCAAACTCTGCTGCCATCGCAGCACAAATAGAGGGCTTTGATGCTGACTTTGCAGTAAGTCGACTCAGCTGCATAAGACAGATTTGATGCTTGCCTCTCCTCCTTGTTCATGCTCCATCGGCACCACACTAAGCACAAGGCCTCGCTGTTCTACTCCTTTAGGGAGCCAACAAGAGAAGAAACCTGCCAGCAGAAACATGCAGCTGCAAATCACCATACCCTGTGACCTGGGTGCCCAAATTGCTGCAAGTTCAACCGTTGAGCTAAATTAGCATGCTGCGGCACAGGAAAAGCAGCTGCAGGCTCTCGTTTTTTGAATGTACAGCAGTATGATAGCCTTGTTGCTCTGCCGCTTGCAGACAGGAGCCATGTTTGAGGGCACAGTTCTACATGATGTGCCAGAGGGTGACCAGCATGAAGAGCAGGAAGAAGATATGGACCAAGCAGGACCAAGCCTTGAGGAGCAGATGCAGATGTCAGCACAGGTAACACGACCTACTAGCATTTCTAGCTCTGAATTATAGGCCTTTTTATTCCGATTGCCATCATGATTGACTTGAATGAGCAAGTCCATTATCACTGCATTCACAAATTTGGCCTTGTCAATCCCCACTCAAGAGCCAATTGGTTGAAACCCAAGCATCACTGAGTGCATAAGGGTGCGTCTACTGTATGAAAAGAACCCCAATTCCTGTGAGAAGCTTTGCTGACGTCAATGGCTGCGGCTCCGTTCAAAGGTTGGAGCTGAAAGTAGACTCTTAGTATCAACTTGAAAGGCTGTCTATGTTCTGTACCAATGTACTGTGAGGCTAAAGGCTGTCTTGTTGTGCATACACAGGAACATCAGCAGCTTCTGGATATGAATGAGAGCTTGCAGCGGCGGGCACGGCTGGTGCTGGAGCAGCGCAATAAGGGGCGGCCGCAAGTCAACCGGGACCTGTCCAGGCTTGATGGAGCAGAAGCACGCTACAGGTGAATGAGGGAACATCTGCCGAGCCACAGGCAGAGAAGCCTATCCTACATTGCAAGCCAATGCCTTTTTTGGTGACTAGGCAAGCATCTGGCACCCCAAGCGTCTTAGGCCTACTTATCTCTGATGGCTTCTTCAGGAAGAATGTGCTAGTGGTCCCCCCTTCCTAAGCCAGATCTGCTCTGTGTAATTTATGTCCGTCCTGCAGTCATGTGCTTCTCTAAGTCTCTTCGTTAATGCCCTAGGGTTTCACCAATGCCAGTGCTGATGCAACAAAGTCACCATCTAGACATTCCCATGTTCATCTTGCTGCTTTGCACCCTGCGCTGCAGTTGCGGTGCCTGTCCTTCATATCACCAACCTCCACCTCTTCTCTCTCTACTGCTCTAGGTCTGCCCTGAAGCAGTGGACGGAGCTGCAGGAGGACCAGAACCGTGTGGACAGCCATTATCAGACTCGGGTGTTTGAGCTGAAGGCAGGGCTGGAGCAACGCATCAAGCGCGCAGAGGACATAGCAGCTACTTTCAACCACTTCAAGCGGGAGGTGGCCTTGGCCTCAGAATTCACCAAGACGGGGAGGCCTATGTCGGACAAACTGCTGAGCCAGCTAGAGGCTAGGGGTAAGTGTTGCCACAGCGATTTTTTCCCCCATTGCCATGCTTGAGAATAATAGACCCTGGGTTGCTTGAGGGTGCATGACTGGGTCGGATATGTCCAGACATGAGCAGAATACACACTGCCATATGTGCAGAGATGAGCATGAATATACACTCCTTCTGCGGCGATCCACAAGGATGTGCTACTTTAAATTTGATAAGTAAACCACAAGGAAAAAAACTGCTAATTGCAAGCTGCCTAGAGGCCCATCATGTTTTGCCCTTTTGGTAACACACTTGAGTGGTATTGCTCAGCCTGGTCTCTCTGTACTGTCCCTGGAACCATCCATATCATTTGGCTTTTTGGCATGCGCAAGTTGTGAGAGTTGAAAGGTGATGTGCTGCTGCTTATTTGTGCGGGGGCCCCTGTAGTGGCTTCTGCTGCTGTAGCTGTATTGCTTGCTTTCAGTACTGCTGCATGTACGATGGCCAGCTTTGCACTAGGGGTTCATGCGCTATCCAGTGTTTATACAGCCTCCTAAACGCTGACGTGGGTAGGGCAATGTCCTTTTTCAATTACCCCTGTTATTGCTGCTGCTGATATGCTGCCGCTGTCGATTGATGGTGCTGCTCATGCTGTCGTAAGCGGCTGCTGGTGATGCTGTCATAGATGGCCGCTGATTCTGTTGTTGCTTCTGCCGGAGAAGGCCATGGCAGCTCACTGATGTATAGGAGCTGTTGGTGGTGTTGTTGCTGTCGTTGCTGGCTATAGAGGCTGCCGTAGAGGAGGAGCTGCAGCGTGTTCGGCTGAAGAACATCCACCTTGCCAACACCTTACAGAAGTTAGAGGCTACCATCCGGGCCAAAGAGGAGCTAGCTGAGGGCCTGCACCTAATAGACTTTGAGCAGCTCAAGATTGAGAATCAGAGCTTGAATGAGAAGATTGAGGAGCGGAATGAGGAGCTTGTGAAGCTACGGAAGAAGATGACAGCAACGGTGCAGGTAGGTTGAGGGGCAATAGGTGTAGGCGAGGGGTGTGCCAGCAAAGCATTGGAGCCTGTTGAGCAGGGTGGGATTCGAAAGGAGATGCAGAAGAACCTTTCTTACTTGTTTCATGATAGAGCCATTAGAGGGCTGCATTGGAGTGAAGGGATTGAGTTCGTGCCGGGCTGCGAATACATTTCAAAGACTGGAATAAAGACACTTTTGATCAGCCGCTCAGGGATACGATGGCAATCAGCGAGCGGTCGTGATTGCCACCACCTAAAACATGGAGATTGGAAAGAATGGTTGGATCCCAATGATGCTCCTCAAAATCCTGCTGTATGAGCGTGTTTTAGTCACATATGGCATTGACAGTACAGGAGCGATAGGATCAGCCTTGAGAGGCCCAGCAGATCGTCTTTGGGTCTTTGGATCTTGTCCTCTTGCCAGCATCACAGCACACACATCACGCAATTATCATGCTGGGATTCATCCAGTACATGACATTGCAGCTTTAGACAGCTTCAGTAGTAATCACTTTTGCTTGCAGTATGATGCTCATCACGTATCGCTTGAAGCAGTTTCCTTTTAAAGCATAGACTTGTTCATTCTAGGTGCTGACCCACATGAAGGAGAAGCTGCAGTTTGTAGAGAAGGACAACCAGGCTTTGAAAGCACAGCTGGCGGACCTGGATGCACAGCTTACGGCCAACCGTGACAGCCTTACCAAGATGAAGACAGCGCGAGATACAATGCGTACCAAGGGGCGCAGCATCAAGGATTCCAGCCTGTATGTTACAAACCCTCAGCTGCTGCAGGACATGGAGGTGAGGGGGGATTTGTCTCCTATTGTCCAATTAGGTATAGGGTATTGCTGGCAAGTATCTGCATTTCTCCTCAAATTTGCCACAGTGTTGCAGCTGAGAGCATCTTGTAAGAAATGTGTGAGGAAATTGTGCGGGCTTTGTGCGGGTAAAGAAAATGTGTTGGATTTTGGGGCCTTCATTTGCCTGGTTTCCGCTGCATGTGATGGACTCAGCTCGCTGACAAGTTCAGGAAGCTCCTTGCAGGACAGGCAGCTGCTTGGCGTAACCCATTGTGAGATGGGAGATGTGCAGAGACCTCTCCCTCACAATTGCATCTGACCAAAACCCATAGCAAGCTGGCAAGGAGTCTAGTGGTGACGTGAGACCTGTCGTTTGCCCATTTGCATGGGTCACTATGAACCGCCCCTGGAGAGAAAATTTGCCAAGCGGAATGTCATATTGCCGCCTCTGGTAATGCTCCCTTTGGTCTTGCTTTCTGTATGGGTTGTTTTTTATTCTGTTCCACCTCGCTGTTCTTCTGACAGCTTGAGGTGCGGGGCCTATGGCACTTTTTGTATGGCATATCATGAAATGTAATAATAATATGGATTGCTGCTGTTGACCCTGCTTCTTGCAGGTGCAAAGGGAGAAGAAAAGTGACCTTCTGATGGAGCTGGAGCAGCTCAAGGAGCAGTACTTGATTTTCACCAGCGCCGTACACTCCTCTGCAGCCACCATCATCAAGACATCAGATGCTATCACTGGGAGCGGCCATAGCAGCCCTAGAATCATGGCCGCAGCCTCGCACAGAAGTAGATGATTGGATGTGATTGTGGGTGAAGGCGGGGCTAGTCCTTGTACACACAGGCAGTGGATGCGAATACTATATGCTGTAAAGTTCGTTGCCATTATCTCCCTCCGTGATGAACAGTTTACTGGATCAACCCAGCATGCGGACTCGAAGGTTGACTGGTCAGACGCTGTGCAGGGCGAATACGAAACGATCGGGGAAATGAACATCACAGCCGAACTCATGGTAGCGACGCAGCACCCCCGAGCTGCGGAAGTCGCGGACAATATGAGTGCATCTGAGTCCCCTCTGAAGGCAAGCATGGTATAGAAGAAGCCACAATGGCTTCATCTACCTCGAGTTGGTAACTCTCCATACCCCATGTCCAGAGACATCTGACAAAGCATACCCGCCCCCCGGGTGCGGCAACACATGCTACACGCCAAACCATGGACATTACGATCCAATATTCAGAAAACACCATCAACTCACAGTGCAACTCGGTCCATGCCTCAAGCGTGAATTCATACTTCTGCATGCAGGAGTAACATATGGTGACCAATCATCAATTTCTGCCACACAAATCTCTCCACAGTCTCAGGCCCCACGTATCCAAAGCCTAGCTCCTCATGCCCACAGGAAGGGTACGCTACATCTGGAACTGATCTACCATACACCCCCACCTGGTTTCTCAGTCATGCCTGCCTGCCTGCCCAATTGCACCTCGTACGCCAGACATCGACGTCGTCTGAAAACCCTGAACACCCCCACTGCACAACAGCACCTGAAGCACATGCGTCAAAGGCCCTCCGCCATAAATCCTTATATGGGAATGCAAATGGACCATCGACATGGCAGTGGCTGACCAAACCCTGACATAAAAGCAAATAAGTATCCCCAACTTCAATGCAAGCAGCCAACCAAAACCAGGCATTAATGGCAGATATGAGCATACTGGTACTGCATGATACCCAACCATGCAGCACTTTGCTGAGATTCTCATACACATGCTTCAAACTGCACGCTAACCTCCATAACTTCCCTCCACCTCAGTGCTGCAAAGGCAGCTTTATCTTCAAAAGCCTCCATAACAAGCTCCAACACACCTATCCCATCTTGACACGCAATACTGTATATGGCTCCAGGTGCAACGTTGTGTTTGGTTCCCATAGGTTGATCCTGGAAAACCTGTGAAGGCTGTACTGCAGCCTTATACAAGGGGCTGACAGAGCAGGAACTGCTTTCACAAAGCAGCAACAGGGCTGATAGAGCTATTCTCCGCTTTCACAAATGCAGCAGGGCACCAAATGTGGACTTAATCTGGAAATTGGAACATTGCCTGGCTGAAACCTTAGTGCAAGCTATGCGGATGGCTGCAAATCAGCAAAAACCATAGATGAGTCACTCATATTGACACACCCCGACCTCAAAATGCATGCTACATTACTATACATGGACAAAATCGGGGCTCTGATATCACAATCCTGGTGCTCCCCATCAACTAGGTCTATATCAGAGCAGGCAACTGAATCTCATTGCCAGCTTGAGGAAAGATACATGATGTAGGTAACCAGAGAATGGCCAGCATGTTCCTGAACAACAACGCACATGCAGCACACCCCACCACAACTCCTACAGCAACAATGGTACACACCACTCCACAACATAATGCTACATGGAGACGACTACGGTATCAACCTCATCGGCTGGCATCATCTAGCACAGCAACACCTCCTGATACACAGCAACATGATGCAGAAGCAAAACTCTCTTATCAGCAATTATGATCACGGAAGCCCTAACAAGAATGGATATGAATGGCAGCTACAGCGCCTCTGCATTACACATAAACTAGAAGTTACAAGCAACAAGACACATGCCCCGATGCGACTCAATCTCACGCTCACCAAGCATTGTGCTGCTCTCCAGGCTCAAGATGGAACAGTACTACTGACCGTCCTCGATATTCGTAACTCTCTTTGATCATCGATATTCGTAACTCTTTGATCAAAGGGAGTTTAACAATGTCCACAAAACGATCAAGACCATGTCACATCTGGCGCTCAAAAAAGCTTATAGCTTCACAATCACAAATAACACAGAGAGTGCACGACATCCACAGAGGCAGTAAACATGCTGACAGTGAACTCTCTGTGTACCTTGTAATTGTAAATGTCGTCACTGTGAATGCTCTGCTCTGCACAGCCCAGGAGATGTCCTCTGCCTCATACTGGCTACCATACTCAACCCCAACAACCCCCACTTGTAATGACACGTGCTCTGTAGCACAATTGCCCCTGTAGCCCTTCAAGGCGAATAGAAGACATAACTCAGTATCCTCAATGTGCAGGGATCACAGAAGAGTCCTCGTCTGCAAGGAACAGGCACACATTGCAAGTCAGTTTCAGTCGCCCAGATGCACCACTCCGCGCCATCAAAAAGCATCTGTCCCTAGCCACGCCTCTTTCCAGGAAGGATCATGAAACAAAAAGCAACATGCATGGAGACAGTCTCGGTTGGGCGAGCCTTTTGAGCATTACCCATTAATCAACACATGCATGAGACAATCTGACTCTCTGTCTATACTAATCATGTAGCCAGTTGGATTGAATGTGTCACAGTAAGGTCAAGACGGATGCAACCAATCAGACATAAAGACACATATGCAACAGCAACGTCTTACCAAGCCTGCTTTAGGACCTACATCCAGCTGTATTGCTGCTGCCTTTTGCCCAGTAGCTGACAACCACAACCAACACTCCAAGTCCACTGAACACCCGCAAACCATCCTAGCTTCAGATTCATCAGCAGAACCTAGTCCTTCCTCACACTTTCAGACTCTGGTTGCAACCAGCTGCTCACCTTTCTCTACCCTGTAGTTGACCTGCTGGCCTGTGACGCTGTATTGTGGCGTGTAGCTCTTGCCAGTGTCCCTTCCCATTGCATCATCCTCAGCCGCCTCATTCAAACAGGAGGAAGACAGCTTGCGCCACCTACAAAAGCACTCAGCAGCATGCAGCGTCTGGTAAGGGTACCGCAGGTGCATGTGCATATGGGTATGTGCAGGGCCAGCAAGCACATGAGCATTGTATCAGGCACTATCAAAGAAGGTACATCAGGGCATTAAAATTTCCTGGTTCTATCTGTGTTACTGGCTTTGCCACCCTTGTGGTAAACTGTGGCACCGCACGCGTGCCGATGTATTCACTTACAGGAGCTGATATAGAGACTGTTTTGCTGCACAGAAAGATGGCAAAAACATATTTTCCCATCCGGCGCAGAAATCGTATTAGTGGCATCATACCATAGACGCCCCCAAGTGGCGTGTACTGCATGGATGGCATGTAGAATGCACCTTCGCAGAGAACTGAAATGAAGCAAGTTTGCTCGCCCTTTATTACTTCCAACGTCAAGGTTTAGGTTTTATTCCCTAAATCTAGGTTTACAACCCTGAAGCTAAACCCTTAACTGAGGCTCACCATTTGTAGTTCTGTGCAGGGTCCTTGTGTCCACCAATCTTGTAGGCATCCAAGGGGGAGCTGCCGAAGCGGGGAGAAGTGCCATAGCTGCCCTTCTGCAAACGATGAATAATAACATCAGTCACCATGCCAACAGCCACCAAACATAGTCCTACATCACCAGGATTTTTCAGAGACAGCAACATCCCGCAAGCCAGACACTTACCTCTGCTGCTTCTGCAGCTGTGGGGCTCAACGACTCTGTCCTGTCACCTGCATGCGGCACACATTGTTTCATAGGAGCGAGGGCACCATTGCCATAGCAGCTTGGCTGGACAGGCGCTGCAAGCCTTACCGACTCTTACTGGCAAGCTCCGCAAACGCTCCAGCTGAGGGCTCTCACTAAATGGTCCCCGGAGTTCGCTATTTGGTGGCAGGCTGCGGCGGCGCAGGCTTGCATGAAGGGATTCTGCGGTTGGAAGGGACTGGGATAAGCCTGCCTCGTCGGAGCCCAAGGATGCTTGGCGCCTGCAAAAGCAGAAACATGGATTAGAGGACGCATTCAATGGATTTACAAGAGCCAGGTGTGCCAGACAACGCCTGCCCGGGGTGCGATTGTGCGAGCCCGGTACCGCACCTCAAGGATTTCTGCTTGTTGTAAAGGGCGAAGTAGCCTTCGGGCTCCTCCGATTCCTCGCTAAAGTCAGCGTAGCCTGCGGGAACGCAAGGAGGTGTAAAGGAGCGCTTTTGAAGAGTATTTATGGTCATGCATATGGGACTGAGAGGGACCAACCCGGTCCGACAGTTGCATGCAGTAACCCAGACAGGTTATCGCAATAGAGCAATGCACCAGGCAAGTCGTAGACCAAAGTATTCATAAGTTCAACGCTGGATGAAGGAGTGTCACGGCAATTGGCCGAGAAACAGCTCAAATATTTCCTTTCCACAGAGGGCGCACTGTGCACAAGGCTTGGCCCCACTGCCTCCCCGCTACCGTGCTCGCTCACATGCCAATCCTGCCTAGCGTACCTTTTGGCACGCCTCCAGGTGCGCTGCTGTCCCAGCCTGGAACCAAGCTACCCATGATGACTTTTTCTGTCCGTTGGACAATACAGAGATCTGCTAGACCAGCCAAATCTCTATAAGCTGCAGTACATCCTCCACAAGGCTACATGCGCGAAAGAAAAACGAACCTCAGGGGGGTCTAGCAGCCTTTTGCTTCGCTGGTCTGATACTTTCCGAAAGCAATGCAGAATCGCTGCACTAGGGATTGAACCAAGACAAGGTGCGAATTCTTTACTCGGTTATAGGCTTTGGCACGAATCGCATAAACAGTTGGATGGCTGTGTGAATGTCCCAGGCGTGTTAGCAAGGGACTGGCCCACACGCTTGCGGATGTCTGAGCGCTCTACCGAGACTATGCTACGGCTCACCTCCACGTCAGCATGTGGCTGTAGCATGATTGTGGTCAAGCAATTCCACTCAAACTGGCTTCCTTTACTAGCAGCCAGTTTTTAGAGACCATGTACATCAGACATACCATGCGACGTGATCAGATGCAGTCCCAGCGCACTAGCAACTGCCTACTGAGTGAGTCAGGTGATGCCGCTACTCCGAAACGCTTACCGCGAGGACTACGATGCCGCCGCATTGCCATCATACTTCTCTTGCTGTCTCAATAAACATACACGAATTATTGCTCACATCCGAACCGTGATATATGAGTAATCGTAACCAAAACAGACACGCACGCACCTTGCAACGCATGGCCTTCATCGGTGGGAGGCTGAAAGGACCAACGTAGTACCTATCATAGACAGCTTGGCCGCATAACCCACCCGCAAACAGATCTTGCCCCACACGACGATCGCCCCATGCACCTACTGTTCAGCCATCCTTCAGCACGACCGAAAGAGGCATTGAGACCCAAACGCAAAACTCGAAAACTTTTATCGGTCCACCAACTGACAACGCCTACCATAGAATTTACCAATTAAGAGGAAAGTACCTGGCCCGCAATGGCGCCCATTCCAGAAGGTCACTGACGCCCGCAATCAATGTAGCTAACAAGCTACAAGCAGTTTCCTCTGGCTGAGCATGCACACAGAAAGCGCTCAACTTGTTTGATTGCCTAGCAATTTCTAAACCAGAGGGGAGGTCGGAATCACCCTCTAGAACCCCAAAACCCTGGGTGACACCTTGTTGGCAGCCCGGCTAAGCCCCGGCTTCTTTCTGAGCTTATATCGGTGCTTCTAGGACACATTTCAGTGTTCCAATCCATCAAGACATATAAGGGCCTTACTCTAGAGATGGCGCTCCTGTCAATTCCGTTTGTTTGGCTCATCGCGCTAAGGAAATGTGCTCATTCTGGCACTGTCGGCCAGCGGGTTGTTGAACGGGATAAAACGGGACGCCCAAAGGCCGCATATAAACGTGTACATATATATCGCATACTACGTTTGAATCTGGGCTTGAAGTATTGTGATGATGGCGAGTACTTCGCTGCCGATGTGGTCATGAGGCCCCCACAGCACCAAAACAAGCCCTTACAGTAGGCAGATCAAGCTGGAGAGTAGTCAAAAATTGATGCAATACCATACGAAGCAGTTGACAGGAAGCCTGTGCAGATACATACCACCTCCCCAGCAGTAGGTGTCACAGGCAGCCCTTGGCCTGACCAGGCACACTGCATAAATGCACAGTATAGTCAGAAATTCAACCGCCACTGTCTTCCATTATCAACATATGCATATTTACTCAGGTGGAAGCTCCACAATCTCCACCTGAGCATCACCACTATCTGCCACTGCAGCTGCTGAGCCACCACTACGCTGCAACTGTGCAGCCATCATAAAGCCCTCTCTGTTCATCCAATCCAGCCCCTCTTTCAAGGTAGCAGCCCACAGGTACAAGGAGACCACTAACAGGTGGCCGTTCTGGAACTTCGCCACTGCACGCATGGGCAAGGACGTCTGGACTGTGGACCGGGTGAGGAGGGAGGATGCTGCAACAGGAAGCGGAGGGGTTCAGGCCTAGGGGTCTGGGGGCCAACCTGGGCAATTGGGCTATTTGAAGGTTCTTAGTTGGAACCTTGCGGTACTGACAGAGGATAAGATTGTCATATGGGAGAATATCTTACAATATTATGATGTCATATTGTGTCAAGAGTGGGGTAGGAGTGAGGAGCTTTCAGAACTCTTAGAGCATCTTGGGTTCAACGTATATTTCAATGATCAGTCTGTGAGCAAGGGAAATCGTGGGGATCCCCCAAGGGGGGCAGGCAAGGGTGAGGGTATATGTGTACTTGTGAAAAAGTTTGTGTGCAGCAGGCTGATCAAGCATACAAAGCATGCCACTTGGGTTGAGGTAGAGTTGCTAGGCAACAAGTTCTCTCTGGCTTCGGTATACTTTAATCCCACCTCTAGCATCACATGGCGAAGGGATCCCAGCATGAGTTGTGAGGAGGCCAAGGAGGCTGCTTTTGCGGCACTTAAATCTGATATTTCCGATATCAAGTCCTCGAGCAGTAACAAAGTTCTGGTCATGGGTGACTTTAATGCTCACACAGGTGACGCACCCGACATTGACACTGTTGCAGACCATATTTTGGAGGATCTGGGTTTGGGTCTGGACGAGCTTGTTTCCACTAGCCATGTCCCGGTGCGCAGGAGTACCATGGATAGCTCTGTAAATGATATGGGCAGATTGTTACTGTCACATTGTTGCTTAGACTCTGGTCTCTTCTTGCTTAATGGTCGTACCCATGGTGATAGATCTGGCAAGTGCACACATGCTCAGTCTGTCATTGATTATGGCTTGGTTGACGCACCCACGTACTCTTGTGTGCAGTCTTTTAAAGTGCTGGCTAAAGAGGATGAATCAGATCACATGCCTATTGAGTGTGTTCTCAAAGCTCGGGGGGCACAAGAAGGTAGCAGGCATGACCAAGGGGGTAGTCAAGTCCTTGTGCCCCGGTGGGACCCTTCAAAAAGGGAAGAGTATGTACAGGAATTGGAATCTACTGGCCCTTTTCACGAATTGTGTCTCATTGGTCAGGGCATCAGGGATGGGAGCTTGGACTTGGTTGTTGCTTCTGAGAGGCTATACAAAGTGATTCACACAGCTGCTGTGAAGGTTTTTGGGGTTGTTGGGAAACCAAACCCACGGTTGCCTAGTGGTAGGCTGAAAAACAGTTGGTACAAGCATTGCAAGGAAGGGCACCAGAAACTGCAGCAGGCTTTGAGACAGAATGACAGTCACGCTGCTGAGCAGTACAGGAAGGAGTTTAGGCGCCAAAAGCGCAAGTGGAAGAGAGTTTATGATAAGAAAGCCCAAGAGAAGATGCTTGACGATCTCAAGCACAATCCTCGCAAGTTTTGGACTGCCTTTCAGGGCAAGCGTGCATGCATGTTACAGGCTGACATTGCAGAGCTTCAGAGGTACTGGTCTGGGTTGTATAATGTACCTGATCATGGGGCCTTAGGCGAAGGGGGAGAGGACCTAGCAGGACTTCTACACCGCATGAACTCCATTGCCTTCACTAGCGCTGGACAAGCAACAGCAACTGTGTTGAACAATGACCTTGATGAGCATGAAGTGATCATGGGACTCAAAAAGCTCCATTCTGGCCGTGCTCCTGGCCCAGACGGGCTCCGTGCTGAGTTTCTCAAACAAGCTTTTGTGATGGAGACAGTAGATGACGGTCCTCCTGTGAAAAGGCATGTGCTGCTCCCTGTTCTTTTTGACTTGTATCAGGCATTGTTCTCTAGTGGAGAGTTTGTGCGCAAGTGGTCCATGGCTACTCTGAGTCCCATATTCAAAAAAGGCGATGCAGCCAACCTGGACAATTATAGAGCCATTGCTGTTGGATCGGTTCTAGGCAAGTTGTATGCTGTCATCTTGGACACGCGGTTGTCTGTTTGTGCAGAAAAGAATGGTTGGAGAGCAGAGGGACAAGCAGGTTTTAGGGCCGGGAAGAGTACTGTTGACCATGTGTTTGTGCTTCGGCATCTCATTGAATCTACGCAGAAGAACAGAAAGGTTCTCTATTGCTGCTTTGTGGATTTCCGGAAGGCATTCGATAGAGTACGCAGAGACTACTTGATACAAAGGTTGGCTGAACTAGGGGTTCATGGTCGTATGTTGCAAGCCATCATACAAATGTACTGGTCTGTTCCGCTGGTACCCAAGCTGCATGGCACAGTGGGCGATGCTATTCCCAGCACATGTGGAGTGAAGCAGGGCGACCCCCTGTCTCCACTCCTTTTTGGTCTTTTCATAGACGAGTTTGAGTCATGGTTACGCCAGAGGCTACCCAATGTGGGAGTGCAAATGGGCCGAAAGTTAGTTCAAATGTTGTTGTATGCTGATGACATGGTCTTGTTGACACACAATCCTATGGAGTTGCAACAGATGCTGGATGTTTTACACCAGTTTTGCTCAGCTAAAGGTATGGAGGTAAATGTCCGCAAAACAGAAATTGTGGTGTTTCGCAAGGCCAATACCCCAGAGGTGCCTGACCAATGGCTATACAACGGGGAGACTGTCCAACGCTCCGTTGAGTTCCGTTACCTGGGCATTATTCTGCATGAGACAAAAGGTATGTCATGCGCTATTGAATCTCTGGCCACGGCGGCTCGTAAAGCAATGTGGGCTCTGTTCCCAAGATTTAAGCTAGCAGGGATCACTGATATTTCTATCAAGTTACGGATGTTCTCTTGCCTGGTTGTGCCAATCATGGAGTATTGTAGTGAGGTATGGGGACCGGATCTGCTGTTCTCTTGTGATACGCTGGACAAGCTATGGGACAATGAGCTTCAAAAGATTCAAAGCATATTTTTAAGGCAGCTGGGGAAGTTGAGGAAGTCTGTGCCAACAACTGTGGTGCATAAGGAGATGTGCATGAATCCAGTGGCAAAGGGTTGGTTACGAGCCTCTATTGATCTATGGCGTAGGCTTGGCAAAGTGCCCTCTGATAGCCTATTGGGCATGGCTGTGCGTGAATCTTTGGCATCTTATGCAGGCGAGGGGGTTGGTTCTGCTCCTAAGAGCTGGGCTGGACGGTTTATGCATACAGTACGCTCTCTTTCTCAGGGTAGAGACGCAGATGGGACCATTGCAGAGTTTCTGGCAACAAATGGCCTAGCTGAGCCGGACAATGATAAACTTGCAGCTATTCCATGGCTTAAAGTGTGGGGTACTTGGGATACCATGTTGCAAGAGCCATGGGACAAATTGGCCGCATATGCAAACCCCAGGCAATCTGTCAGCTCAAATTTGATCAAGCTTTCCACATATCATTCGTGGTTTATGACGGGAGACATCCCTCAGGAGGAGTTAGAGGCTGGCTATCCTCAGGGTATGCCAAGGTATATCAGGCACACATCAGGTATCCCGTTTACTTATGTGAAACAGTTAATGCGGTTTCGTACTGGTGCACACCATCTTGCTATTGAAACTGGGAGGTGGGCTCGTCCCAAACTGCCAAGGCAGCATCGTGTATGTTCAAAATGTTCTTGCACAGTGGTTGAGGACGAGGTACACTTTCTTTTTGAATGCCCAGCATATGATAGAATTCGTGAGAAGTATAATACCGTTTTGTTTGCACAGTTTGGAGGTTGCCAGGAAGCTTCTAGTACAATGAAGCATAATTCAGACAACGTGAGATTGTTCATGGACCAAGAGCCAAGTTTCCAAGTTGCAAAGTTTGTTTATGAATGCATGGAATTTCGGAGGTCGGAGGAATGTGAGGACTATAATCCTTACTTTGATTTGTCATTATTCGGGGATGAATGGCAAGGTCGTATTTTCGATACCTTTTCTTCTGGACCAAGAGGTGATATTGTTATTATTACATTTCATGATATGCCATAGCAATAAGTGCCATAGGCCCCGCACCTAGAGGTGATATTGCTGAGACATTCACTTCTGATGGACCAGGTTCCAGTATTTCTGCCCATGGAGCCTAGGTTGGCTCCGTACGGGCGCCCCCTTTGTGGGCCATGATGTAATCGTAATCGTAATCGTAATCTGTTCCCATTGAACAATAGCAGCTCAAGGTTCTGTTCAGGCACTTCTCCAATCCCCTGGACCTTGACAACACCTTGCTTCCACTTATTGAAGCTACCCTTCCCAGACAGCGCTGCAAACTTGTTCAGGGTTATGGGGTTCTTGCCAATATGGGCCTCAATGCTATGATAGCAGCAGTTTGTCCTGCCCTTCACATTGCCATCAGCAAGAAAAACCAGGCTGGCATAAAGCTCCCCATGACGCCCATTACAAACCACCAAAAGACCCTGCTCATCTGCAGGTGGAGCAGAAGATGTCTGGCCATTTCCACCCTTCTGCTTCCCCTTGCCCTTTGACTGCTCTGTGCCCTTTTTCTCTTTACTGACAGGTATGTTACCTGCGTTCCCAAACACACCCCCAACAGTTGCATTCCCCTCCTCAATCTCAGCATCAGCATCCAAATCATCATCTGAGATATCCCCTTTCTCCTTCTTGACACCAGCTCCTCCAACCTTCATACCTGTCCTCAATGCCAACTGGGTGCCTTCCGTGCCCAACTTTGCGGTACGCAATAACTCCAACCACATAGCATGCATGAAAGCAGCTATGAATAACCCTTGCATGCCCCTAAGGAGCCTACATACAGGACCTTCCCGTTTGTTGCCTAAAGACAGAGCATGCACACCCCATGTTGTTTTGTAATCAGAGGGGAGCCTTGCCTCAACAGTCCAACTGCATCCCATGATTTGACCCATTCAGTCCACAAGGGAACAGATGCTTCTAGGGTTTCCAACCAGAAGTCATACACTCCACCCAAATGAGAAACAAATGCTCTGCTGGTTCCCCTGGTAATACTTGTCGCCCTGACACAGCCCGAATGCCAGCTGCTGGCCCAAGGTTGGCAAGAGGTCCTGCACCTGGCTGCTGGGCCGCTACTGACTCGGGCTTTGCTGCTTGTTTAGCTTTCTTGGCCGCTGCTGCCTTCTGGGACTTAAGCTTAGACCGGCTAGGCTGTACCATGCGATAAACCTGCGAAAAAGCTGGAGTCAGTATCAACTTCTGGTCTTCCGGATGAAGCATCGACAACTCCACCAAGCATGCCATCATGTATAAGAAGCGGCATATCAGCCTGATTGCCCCGATCGTTATCCAATACCATAACTAACAACACCGAGTTGAGCTTTTGCAGAGCATCGACACCTATTTGTCCCCGACAAGTCTCGGCCAGCAGTCCCCTGCAAGCGGTTGCTTACCTAGCCCCAATCTGTCCATTTTCGTGGTCTCTTCTCTCAAACTCTCAACAAGGTGCTGTTCCCACGATGTATAGCTACTCTATGAACCCATCCGCGTGATGAACAGAGCCGGAATGGGACCCTCATGCCAGGAGAAGAGCCTAAAAAGCGAGGAATGTGGTCCCCAGCAAAGGCAGAGTCAGCAAGATCCAGCCAGGAGCCCACTACACATCACATATAGTGTAACAATGTTGCTTACGTGCTCAATTTACATCCATGCAGCTCCTTCATGCGCAGGAGGCTGATCTTGACGCCATGCCTTGGAGTTCGTTACCCCGACGCACTGCCAACAGTGACTGAGCCAGAACCCTGGGTGAGAAGTGCCTGAATCCGACCTCCCCTCTGTTCTTAACCTTACAGGCTTCACACAGCCCCCCGAAAATGCGATATGCCATACATGCAACCCTTTCAGATGCAAAAAGCACAGCCGTTGTGATGCACACCAACTGCTCTGATACACGGTTTCATACTTTCGCCCAGTACAATAGCTATGGGCAGCCAAGTCACCAGATATCCTCCACCAAAGGCTCCAACTCCAACTCCTCCATGTCATCTCCCCTACCACTTCTCCCACCACTAGCCGACAGTACCCCTGATGACACCCGCTCCGCCCGCTCAGCATTTACATCACCTTCCACCCCACCCACCACAGCCGTGGTCACTCCAGCAGCAGTAGCACCAGCAGCTCCTGCTCCAGCCCCATGTGACTCCCCAGTATGTGAGCCTCTTACAGACGCCACCCCTACACTTCTCCCAACCCCCATCGCAACAGTCCCACCAACCCCCGTATCTGCTACTGCTGCCGCTGGTCCCACTGCCGTTTGCCCCTGCTGCTGTTGCTGCGATAGCAGCTGCAAAGCTGGTGCCTTGCTTTCTTCAACCTCCTGCTTAACATATCCTGCAGTGCCCCTTGCTGCATCCTTACCCACACTAGCCGGCCCCATGGCTTCTGTCAGCCAATCCCAAGTGAAAGCACCAGGTATGGTAACTGCCGGCGACCCCAGTCCAAACCCTGCCCCACCTACAGGTTCCCCCCCCTTCAACTGCTGATGCTGTTCTTCTCCCGACTGCTGCTGCTGCTTGCTATCATGAGACAGAGACAGCGTTGCTGCTGCTGCTGCTGCATGGTCCCTGGACCCATTGTTACCTCCTTGCAAGGCCCGTCCCTGTTCCACTGACGAACCCGGCAAGCTCCCACTTCCTCCAGCCTGCGCCAGCACACCAGCATCCGCAGCAAGAGGACCTACTGTTGTACCAGGTTCTGCTTGCACTGCTTGCTCAGCTGCTGCCGCTCCGCTCACTAGAGCACTCCTTGCCTGAAGTGGCACGCCGTGACCCACCCCCTCTCCCTCAGCCACCAAAACATCCATAGGTTCATGCAGATAACTTCCAGCCTGCTTTAAATGCAACGCTTGCTCCTGGCCCTGCTGCTGCTGTTGCCCTCCAGCCAAAGACAAGGCAGGCACATGCATCGGCCCAAGGCCACCACTACTCCCATGCTCATGCCCCCCTCCTGCTCCTCCTGCTGCTGCTGCCACCGCTGTTGGCACAGGGCTTGGTGGCACTGCCGCTGCAGCTGCTACTGCTGCTGCTGCCGCCGCCTCCGCTTCAGCTGTTGCAATGGCCATCGCATTAGCTGCTGCACGGTTTGCTACTGCTTCTGCTTCAGCTTGAGCATGTGCTGCTGCTGCTGCCGCTTCGGCTGCCGCTGACCCATCCGCTGCCGAAGATGATCCCTCGAGATCTATGCTGAGCGGTGTGATTGTAAGCTGCTGCTCACGCTGGCGTCCCTGCTGGTTTTGAAACAAAGGTAACGGCGCACTAGGGACGGTGCAACTACCATCCAACCCCACCCCAGCTCCTGCCAGCGGCAGTGCTGCTGCTGCTAATGCTGCCATTGGAGTGGGTGCTTGCTGGGCCATATGCAACACACCTTCTCCTGCTGGTACTGCTAATACTGGTGCTGCCAGATGGAGCTCCAGCTTCGGGCCAGGAGCTTCTCCCGTGGAGGATGTGATAGCACCACCACCCGAGCTGCTGCCTGCTGCTTGCCCCATTGATGGTGCTGCTTCTAATCCCCCAACAGCAGCACCAACTCCAGAATCTGCAGCCCCTGGTCCCCCTGCAGACCCAATGCCCATTACAGGAGCTACAGCTGGTGGTGCTTCCTGCTCATCCTCCTCTGCTGGTGGATCTTGAGACCTCCTCACAGGTTCAAGCACTAACCCAGGATGCTGCTGCTGAGACCCCCTCTTCTCACCACCAACCCCACCAGCATATGCAGCATCATTGCCATTCATGGCTGCATCAGCTGGTGTGAGGCCAGTTGCTGGTATAGCCTCTGCTGTTGGAGAAGGCTTTGCAGCTGTTAACATTCCACTGACAGCCTCTCCAGAGACCCCTGTCCCCCGCAACCCCAAACCCTGGCCCCCAAAACCACCAGAGGCCTCACTGCTACTAGGTGCAGCTGCCAAATCCAACCCCACAGGTGCAGTAACCCCCGCAACCCCAGCACCACCCACCCCACCAGACCTTTCCAAGTTCCCCTCACCCCCTTCCTCCCCTGCTGCTGCTGCTGCAAGAGTAGCTCCAGGCAACCCCACCCCTCCCACCCCTGGCAGCGATACTGCCAAAGGTGGTCCACCAGGTAGGCCCCCTCCTCCTAACGCTACAACAGATGGCAGGCCTCCTGAGGTCCCCGGCGGACCTATCCCACCTCCTGGAGCGGCTGCTGCTCCACCTGCTGCTCCCATTGGTGCTGACCCGGGTGGAGCCCCTAGCTGCCCCCCTACTTGCCAAGGAGCCAACAGCACCAGCTGCAGCCCCCCACCAGGCCCAAGTGCTGCTGCTACTGCTGGATCCCCAAGAGGAGCCGTGAACACGCCTATCTGCGGATGATACAGCCGAACCATAGCATGTGGCATTGACGCCAATGCTGCGAGCTGCACCTGCTGCTGCTGCTGAAACCCTGGAGGACCTCCTGATACCCCAGGGGGTAGAAGAGGTCCCAGACCGCCCACTAAACCCCCTCTCCCACCAGGCCGGCCACCAGGCGGAAGATGCTGTAAATGGGGTGGCAAGAGAGGCATTGAAGCCAGCCCTGTCCCTGCTAAAGGCCTCCTCACCCCCGGCGGTAATGTCCCCCATCCCCCTGGTCCCCTAGCGCCACCTCTGTATCCGCCATAAGGTGGCCCACCCCGCTGTCCCTGCAGACCCCTGCCCCCATATCCTACCCCACCAGCAGCAGGCCTGCTAGGCGGTGGTGGCTCAGCATCAGGACCAAAGATGTCAGCCCCTAGCACCTTCATGTTCAGTCGGCGGATGCGGGACTTGCGCTTCCGCTGCAGCTTCCTTGGCGCTACTGCAGGGTGGTCAAGTACATATGCTGCTGGTGCTGCTGCTGGTGTACCTGCTCCCGCTGCTTCTGGGGCATCCCCTGCCACTGCTGCCACCCCACTGGGACTGCCATCCACAAGGGCACCCTCCCCTGCTAGTTGGGCAACTGCTGGTGCTGCTCCCGTGCCATTAAGGTCAACCGCAGCAGCACCTGGTCCAGCAACATTGGCCGTAGCCCCGGCCACTTCATCCCCTGCTGCAATTCCCTTGGTGACACCCTCCTGCTGCTGCTGCTGCTGCTCCTCACCAGACCCCATCTCCTTGCATAGAGCCACTGCTTGTACTGCCTCCTGCGGTGCCCAGGGCGGTACATACGCTATCCCATTTGCCCCAGCCTCCCCACCCTCTTCAACCTCCATCTCCTCATTTCCTGCGACTTCCTGCAACCCACCACCAGCAGAAACTGCTGCAGCTGCAGCTGCGGAGCTCCCCTCCCCTCCCCCGTCGCTACTGCTCCTGCCCCGTGCAGTCACAACATCACCATCGCTACCTATCCGTGCCAGCTTCACCTTCACATCCCCCACATCAGGGCAACTCCCCCCTGCAGCATCTTCCCCTGCTGCTGCCCCTGATGCTAGCTCTGAGACTGCACCTCCATCCCCAACAATTGCAACACCACTTGCCTGCTGCTGCTGCTGTGAGCCTTCATCCAGCATAACTTCCTCATGGCTCCTCTTCACCCTGCGTGCCAAGTCATCCCCTAGCACCACATCAGACTGCAACAACCACCCTGGAGGCCGCCGCCGCCTTGCCCCCGTTGCCTCAATCCGTATCACCTGCTGATATTGCTGCTGCTGCTGCTGCTGCTGTTGTTCCGCATCCCCAGGCTGACCCTCCCCCTCCTCTTCCTCCTCCTCTTGCATCAGCTCAGCCTCTAGCAACCAAGCAGGTGGCCGCCGCCGCCGCGGCCCCGACACTTCCGGAACCACATCAGGATCTGGTAGACCCATCCTAGGCCGTGTCCTCCCCTGCCTGGCCTCCTGGCCTGCACCCCCTTCATCAGACTGCGGGCTATCTTCCGACTTAACTTTAACAGCAGCTGATGGAGAGACTTCCACCTGCTGCTCCTGCTGCTGCTGTTGGGAGGTGCTTGCAAACTCTGCTTCTGCTGCTGCTTCTGCTGCTGCATGTGCTGCTAACATGGCCTCCACTTCAGCAGCTGTCACACCAGGATCAGCTGCTACTGCTGCTGCCAAAGCCTCCGCAGCCACAGCACAAGCCACATCAACCTCTCCCTGCCAAACCTTCCACCCCTTCTTTTCCTTCTTCTTGCTTTTCTCGCTTCCCTTCCCCTTCCCATGCTTTCCGCCACTCCCCTTCCCTTTCCCGCCTGCTGTTGCTCCCTGCCGCTGCTGCTGCTGCTCCCGCTCAATCTCCCTCCCCCGCACTGTAGCTAGCTGGCCCAAAGCCTTCACCCAAGGCCTCAGAGGTTTAGCCGGGTCCCAGCCACCAGGCTTATGCTCTGGCAGCTTGATCTCCGGCTCCCTGCCTAGCTCTATGATAGGCCCCAGCAGCCGCACTTTCATCCACGGCTTGCATCGAATGCGCTTCTGCGCTGCATTGATGAAGCGCCCAGCTGCAGGGAAGAGGCTGGTGCCTTCAAACAGCAGCTGCTGCAGCTCAGCAATGCTATGGCGATACAGCAGGATGCAGCTGTCTGGGGAAGCCCCTAGGTCAGAGGCATGCTCTGGGCAAACCGCCTTGCCAGGACACTCCTGGCTGACCACGCTAGAGAGGAAGAGGTCCCCTTTGCAGGTATGGCAGTCAGTGTCATAGGTGTTGAGGTGCATGCCAGCTTCATCTAGCAAGCAAGACTTGCCAACCATGCGCTGCTCCTGCAGAGGGGACAAATCACAAGAAAGCAAAATGAGTTATTGGGACAGGTTGAGGTGCATGTAGGCAGTGCACATCAGGTCGTGGCATACACAAGCATATGCTGAAACGGAGGGCTGCCCAGACCTGACATTGCAGAGACAGAACTTAAACTATGTGTAGACCAGGGCATAAGAAGGGCAACCTGTGGAATTTTCCTGTTCTGTTGGTGATGCCATAAACCAACGGAACCAAGCAGGGACAGATCTGCCTTGCAGCACTATCACCCGCTGTCTTTCCAACAAGAGCACACCGCTTGTTTCAGTCTACCTCTATCATTTCCTCTCCATACCTCCGGTCCACCCAAAACTAGTTACACATTACTCAACACATAGCACATCCCCACTTGCCAAACACTACATCACAAAAACAGCTCCCATCTGTCATGGCCATAGCTATCCTTCATTGTTTCTATCCCTCACCTGCTTGACGCCCCAGTGCTTTGCCACAGCCTGCCGCAGCTGCTCTTCCTCCACCCGCACAGCTAACTCCCCAATGGCATGCAGGATAGAGAGCTTGGGTGCGTCCCTCTTCCTAATGCCATCAGACCAGCGCTTCAGCCAGCCGTCATCATCTGCTGCAGCTGTTCCAGCAGCTCCATCGACCTCCATCAAATCTTCACTATCACTGCCGCTGCCACTGCTGCTGTCGCTATCACTACCGACAGCATCACTGTCGCTGCTACTGCTTTGTTCATCAAACCCGGAGTCTACTTCTGCTGCTGCTGCTGCTGTTGCCGGTGTTACTGCCTTCTTCTTTGCAGGTGACTTGGTTGGAGTTTTCAAAGCAGCAGCAGCAGCGGTAGCACCACGAGTAGCTGCCCTTCTGCTCCCTTCCGGTCTCTGCTGCTGCTTCCCCTGCTTCCCCGCGGCCTCCTCCTCTCCACCTGAACTTTCCTTCCCGCTGCTGCCGCCACTGTCCCGTCGACACCTGTTCCGCACCGGCTGTCTGCTACTGCTACCACCACCCCCACCCCTGCTACTGCTCACTACCTTTCCCTTTCCAGCCGCTGCCTCCTCTTTCTTCACAGCCTGGCCCCCAGCACCACTTTCTGCCTTCTCCACCCCACCCAGCTGCTCATCCTCGCCCCCCGGGCCATGTGCAAGCGCTACCGCCTTAGCTGCCAACAGCAGCGACACCAGCATCTGATCATAAGACACAGTCACTGGCTTCCGCTGCGCCCGGTACTTGCGGACTATGTCACCGCCATAGGGCATCCAGTTGCACGGGGCAAAGTTGACTGCTTCAGCGCAGTTGTACCCGGTGTTAAAGCCCGCGTGGTAGGCATTAGGCATGGTAATGACAAAACTGCCTGCCTCATGCACAATCCTGGGGAGCAGCAGAAGGAAAGGGAACAAGGTAGGCTTAGAAGCAGGCCGGCTAATACTCGCATTCACCATGTCCATTTACATGTACTAAACATAATCCTTGCTCCCTCTTTGATCATAGACATCAGCTTGTTGACAGTGACAGGAGCCAGCATCTTGTCGCTCCCCCAGCTGCAGACAATGGCCGAGCCAGGTTCCTGCCCGTGCAGCATTGCAGGCACAGCCAACACATGCACAGGCGCTATACCTGTTGTAGCCCACTCATCAAGCTTCACATCTTCTGCTCATAAGCAGCCCCCCCACTGTCCACCTGAGCTGCCTGAACCCCACCGTATCCATCCAAAAGCCTCCATTCCAAAAACTGCAAGAGCTACCTGTATACAAGTCTCCCGTTCCTCCCATGTGTGGATCTCTCCCTGCTAAAAATGCCAGACCACGGCTATTAGCTCTGCCAACTGCAACCTCCTTAGGGCAATCCCCTCACCTGTGAACTGGAATCCCTCTAGCCCGCAACTCATTAGGCGACAGCGTCGTCACCAGCCGGTGCAACAGCAACGGGTCAGCCTCAAAGAGATGCGGGAGTGCATCCTTGAAAGCCACTTCCAGCGCCTCGCTGGCATAAGCAGGCACCCCATACCACACCTTAGCAGCCCCCGTGTGCAAGTAGTTCACTGAGTACAACCCATGGTCCTCCACATGCCAACAAAAGGCAGAGAGGCAGCTGCCCACATACAGCCACGGAACCATCACCCCAGTGATAGGCTCTGTAACCCGCACATAGCGCAGCACGCTCAGGGGGTTCCGTGGCATGTTGTTGATATTCCAGGGGTGGCGGCTGTACTCCGAGGCTTTAGGGTCTAACCGCAGATGGCGCCCAGTGCGTGCATCTGTAGGCAACCCCCGCCACGCAGGCAGCGGGAAGCCACTGCCATGCCGCCCTGAATCTAAGTCCTGCCCATACAGTGTCTCCAAAATCCTGCCTGAGTCCGGCCGCTCCACAATCCTCCAAAACTCCGCCTCCATCTGCTGTATGGTGACTTGTGCATCTCCTTTACCTGCTGCTGAACTGCTGCCGCCAGCTGCTGCCTTCGCCCCCACCTTTGCTGCTGCTGCTGCCTCCGCTGCTTTCTTCTTAGCAGATGCACTCCCGGCTGCTGCCTTCTGTGCATCCTTGCGCTGCTGCACCACCTTCCGCTCAATCCTGCTGCTCTGCCGTTTCGACTGCTCTCCTTTCTGCTGGTGCTGCTCCCCCTCGTCTTCCTTCTGCTCCTTTGGCTGCTCGTCACGCTTCTGCTTCTTGGCTGGCGGTGGTGTCTCAACTGCTGCTGCTGCCTTGGGTTTCGGCTTTTTCTTCGCCTCTGCATTGCACGGCTGCGCACTGAAATGGAGCCGCTTAGCCCACTCTGCATAAGCCTTGAACGACCGCAGTGTATGCCGCCGTTCAGTGAGTGTAAAACCAAACTCATCATCAGAATATCCCCCCTCTCCCTCCTTGTCCCCTGCAGCCTCCTCCCCTGCATGCCCATGCTCATCAGCACCGCCGCCACTCTCCCCTTTTCCTGCACAATCCGCGGACTGCCTGCTGCCTTTCCTGGGGCCCATATCTGCAGCTGCCTTCTGCCCATGGCGGCTTGCGGCTGCTCCTGCTGCTGTTTCATCCTCCTGTCCTGCTGCTGCAAGTTCCTCATTGCCCCCAGCAGCTGCTGCTTCTGCCTCCTCATCCATACGATCCACCGCTGCTGCATCTGCCCCAAGAAGCTGCAGCTGCTCTGTAGCCACGTCACGCCGTGCACCTCGTTCATGCCTGTACAACAAAGACCCAAGCACGCATGCACATACGAGCACATATGAGTACAGACGTCCAGTTAGCATCGGATTCCCAGCCGTCAGCGTCACCACCTTACCACCACTTGACATGGCTTCATGCCGCATGTGCATTGAAAACCATGAACTTGAAACCAGGCACCTGCTACATAACCGTTAAAAGCAGAGCATGAGCGAAGAAGGATGTAATCCCCAACGATAGCGCATGCAGCACCATTTCCCTGGCAAACTAGATTGCCCCAAACATGGCCGAATGACAGGAAAAAACCACGCCAGAATGCACGGCGGCAAGGCCTTGCGCAACCTGGGGAGCTTAAGACCCAGCTTCGTAAGGATGCAAAGACAATATGGGCTACAATGTTTGTAGATGCATTGGTAAGACATTGCTGTTTTGAGACTGCTACTAACCACCCTAGACAAAGCAGCTACACGATAAGCCAAGCCAATGTACTTGCCATCCATCGCGAAGCAATCCCTACCAGTAGGGTGACGTAACCCCGTTCACTCCCGCTCACCTGCTGCAAGCCTCCTCCTCTGCCGCCTCTGCAGCCACCCTAACACACAAGTGGCTGGTGAACTGCCGCCTTGTCACAAACTTGAAGCTGTCACAGTTGGAGCCATTTGTCCCTTTTTCCAACGCAAAGGGCGGGTCCCACCCCTTGGGAGGGATGATCCTGCAGATGCCATACTTTGATGCCTGGGAATAGATCTTCATGATGTACGTGAAGGGGTCCTTAAACTCTGCAGCTGTAGGATGGTAAGTGGGGGCCTCTGGTATGTCAAATTGCATGCGCCCCTCATCTGGTTTCCACCTTGCTGCAGGCCGGTGGACCAATGGCTGCTTCCGACAGTAGCCGCAACCAGACTGCAGCACGTTCAGTTGCAACAGAGCAAGGGAAGGTTAGTCGAAGTCCATTAAATCTATATTTTCATGCCAAAATATTAAACCCGCATACAAAACATGCTGCTCCTAAAGTGTGTGCAAGCTGGGAGAGCAACTGCATGTATGGTACAGTGCCGTGATGACAAAAGGACACAGTTGCCTGCCACCCCCCAGCAGCAGCACCAGGCAATACGAGGACCAGACAGTTCTGCAAACAGTTCCAACAGAAAGGCCAACCAAAAGAATGCAGAACAAACATTGCCATACAACCATCTCCTAGCAGAGAGCTTCAACTGCTTCACCAAGCCCATGTGATGAGTAAGCATGCACATAACGACAGAGGCGTACAGAAGGAACAAAAGTCCATAACGCCTGACACATTGAGTATTAAAGCGCACCATATGCTTGCTCATGCCCCAAGAACTGCTAGCTGGCACTGCATGCGTGCTACATGCTCCAAACTTCAGATGCACCTACTTGAAAAGCGCTCACAGCATCCACACTAGATGCGGTGGCAATGGTAACATGGTCACCAGGTCCATTGCAGGCTGTTATGCAACCACTTTCAAACCACTTTTAGTTACCACATAACCCCTCTCCACCCCATTCACCTTAGCAAAGCTGCAGCGCACACATCCCGGCATAAACTCCACCTCTTGTGGCTGGTCCAAATCATCCACCCAAGTCCTGCAGCGCTTCTTGTTCAGATGCGCAGTGCCTAGCTCCACACGCGACAAGTTCGCGACCTCAGGAGGCACTCGCTGCTGCTTTGCTGGAGCCACCTTGCTGCCCCCACCCGGCGTGCTGCTGCTGCTGGCCTTAACACCTCCCTTCCCCTTTCCCTGCTGCTGTTGCTGCTGCTGAACGGTCTGCTTCTCTTCGGACTTGATTGTCGGTGTCTTTGACGCATGCGATAGTGAGTGCCTGCTGCTTGAAGCTCCCGCTGCACCTGCAAGCCCACCAGCTGCTGCTGTGGCTGCTGCTACACCTGCTGAAGCTGCCCGCCGCAGCTGCCCATGGTTTGCTGCTGCCTGCATGGCCTCTGCATCACCTGCTGCTGACGACCGTGACGGGCCCCCTCGTGTCCCTCCCGATGCTGCTGCCACTGCTCCTGCTGGGCCAGCTTGGCAAGCCTTCTGCTGCTTCCCATTAGCAACCTTAACTGCATCTACTGGTGGCACCTTGGCTTTCCCATTGCTAAACCGCTCCTTTACCCTGCTGCTGTTGGGAATAGACATGTACTTGGTGTTTGCAGAGGCACGTGCTGCTGCAGCGGCTTCCGGTGAGAGGGCTTTCAGCCGGCCAGAACCTCCTACAGCACCAGCGGCTCCAATAGCAGAGAGAGGCACAGCAGACGGCCCTAACTGCAACGACTGAGGGACACTGCCGGCACCAGCAAGCCCAGACCATTGCTGCTGAGGTACCATGCCATTAGCAGAGGAGCAGGCGTTGATGCTTCCCAGCATCGGGCTCTGCACAGCAAGGCCAGACCCAGCCCCACCTGGCGCGCCTTCAGCGTGTCCTGGAACCTCTTCTCCCGCAGCTGACAGCATGTACTGCTCTGCAGAGTGTACCGCCTCCATGGGACCTGCTAGCTGCTGCTGCTGCTGTAGCTGCGGCTGCTCCTGTGCATGGGATGAGTAAATGGGAGGAGATAGCAGCTCATCAGGAGGCTGGGGAAGGAGCTGGGAGTGGCTAAGCTGTTGAGAGGCCTTAGAAGCTGAGCTTCCTGGCTGAAGGGCGCCTAGCTGGCCATCTGCTGCATCCTCGCACTCTCCATCAGAACCCTGCAGCAGTCACCAGGGGAACCAATGAGCAGTCTGTCCAAATAAAGTAGAATCTGGGCCATCTAGCGAGGGCTACATCTTACCACCCCCTTGACACACGCATCAAAAAACTGTTCGAAGTCCTACAAGTGTGGGTGGGCCATAGCAGACAATAGACGGTGCTGATATCTGCTGCAATCATTTTCCCCTGCTATCAATGCAAACTCGGTTCGGTAAGGACATACACCACCACAGCGGTAAAGCACACCTATCAGGAATTCAAATTAAATTTGCATGCTTGCTATCCGCAGCACCACCTGCAGCTCACCTGCAGCTTCGCTTCCATGTCCACCAGAGCAGCCAGCCTTGCCCCTGCAGCGGCACGGTTTGCACGAGCCGGTCGAGCCATGCGGACGACCGTGAGGTCATCCAAGCCATCTAATGTCGGTGGCCCATGCCCATTCATCCCTGGAGAGAGAACAAGCAGTGGCAAGTGTGTGCTTAAGTGGCATGACCAAAGTGGATATGGGCGAGATCCATTCCCCCCACAAAACAACCCCACGACAGGGCACATCCATGTAAGTGATTGCAATGCCATCATGCGCTTGATACCATTTGCTATTTGCTACACATGACAGATAGTTGCGAACATCTCGCCCTGTGCTGAGATGCAGACTTCAGGAGAGTATGTGCATCACTATAACAGTGACAAGTTTATGTGGTACAGGACACGGAAAACTGGACCAATCTTGAATTGAGTAATGCTATCTCATTTTGAGATGCACTGGCTCAACAGTGTACTGCCAAATTCCTTTGTAGTCCAGCACACAGCTGCAAGCGGCACTGGTTGTTAAAGAAAGCATGGCATGCCTTGTGCCACTGTAGCACACACCTGCAACACCATTATGCAAGGCTGGGTTCAAGATCAGAACCTGCTGCTGTTGCTGGCTGTCGTCCTCCAGTGGTTGGTTCAAGCCCATGAACTTCAAGTTGCCATGGTCCTCCTCCATATACTGTGTTTTCCTGCCTGCAAGGATGAAACAAGGGATGCATGGAAATGGCCACTCAGGGTTAGCAGGTTGGACAGCAACCTATATTGCTACACCTGTGATTTTGTGCGTACCCAAAAATTCGCCCGTGCATAAGCCCCAACTTGAAGCAATCCTGCCAACAGGGGCATGTAAGTCGACCACTATGCGCAGCAGTGAGCTCCACTAATTGCGGCTGTTAAGGATCCTCGCTCATGACTGACCAGCACCTACTCTACAAACGCTCGCGATGCTGGTCAGATGACACCGAGCCCGTTTGGTGTTCCTAGATGCCCGTTTTAGGGCCGTGGCGCGCAGGGGGCTGCTGTGCAGTTGAGCAAAGCTAGTTCGTTCTCAACCGCAGCTAACCAGTCAGCTGCTTACAAGTCCTAAGCATGACCACACACGTGGAATATTGGTGCCAAACTGTCATCCCTGCAGCGTCAGAGGTTGCACTCTTCCGTTCGCACGCACCTGCTGCTGTCTAGGACCCCTCCTCAGCTTATGGGGACCCTCTCCAGCGGCAGCATGCCAAAGGAATGCCTATCCTGAGGAGCAAGCAGGACGTGCCATAGACGGGCCCACTCAAATAACAGCTTTATGCATCATCCAGAGGCCAAGTAGGCCTGCCAATCCCAGAACCTCGGTGACCGACTTGAGCGTAGACGTGTAGATGCAAGGTAACTTCTGTGTCCGGAAGCTCTTAAAAAGATCACTCATAGCATTTTTTGCTCTTCAGAAAGTCCGCTGTGGCACACTTCGACCAGGTAGCCAAGCCAGTGAAGCAGTGGACTGGATACAGCAAGAGGGTGGCAAATTTGTGTGTAATCTGTCATCAGGCAAAATTGGGGTTGATTTGGCCGCAATTCCCCCCAATGCTTAGCCTGCAGCAGAGCGGCCAGTCAGCGCATCTCAGCGTCCATACACATGTACTATTCGGCATACTGTAGCTGAAATGGTTCTGCCAATTTGGGTCCACTCTGGGCCAGCCACAGATCTGTTCTCCCATAGCATACCATATATACCTCCAAACCCACAGGTTGAGCTTATTTGTCAAAGCCTCCATCTGCTGAGTTCTACTCCGGCAGTATCGGGCGTCATGTAGACCTGCTTGTGCCCCTTTCAGCATTATGCGGCCTTGGTGGTTCATGTGCATTGCCTTCTTGTCTCCATGCATGGGACAAGGGTTCTGTTTATTAGGAGCTCGGTCCTTGCCGGTGAAGTCAACTGGATGGACGAAGGGGGCCAGGGTACTGCCGCCGAAGGTCCCCGCCCTGTCTCTAACAGACTGGGAGGACAATGTAGTAGAAGGGTTGACCAAGGATGCCGCCAAGAAGACCTATATATGCTGGCCTGGTGCCCCTGTCTTCATCTACAAGGTCTTAAACTCTACAATCTACGTGAACCACGACCACCACAAAGACCCCCGGTACAAGAAGTACAGAGAAGCATTCCTGGAAATGCTTATGATATCAATCTGGCTGTACAACGACTTCCCCGATGTCAACCTGTATGTAGACTTCTCAGACCATTCCCAACTCTGCGACCACCCTGGTCCTTTCCTTAAGTTCAGCGCCTTCAATTCCGCATTGTTGGGCACAGGCTACAACATCACGGAGCTGCTTGCACCAGGTTGGGTCACCAGCCGACAGGAGCAGCTTGCAGCATCAGAGCTGCCTCAATATACGCGGGGCTTCACCATGCCCAGCCCTGAAGCTTGGTTGGACTTCAGTCTGGCAAAGGAGCAGCTGCTTGACTACTCCACTTGCATGGATACCTACCACCCATGGTCCTCCAAGACCTCTACCATCTTCTGGAGAGGGCAGGCCACAGGGTGCAGCAGAGGCTGGCCAATGCAAGAAACATCCAAGCGTTGCTCAGGCAATGGCACTGCCGCAAGGCGCAAGCCTGCCGCGCACTCGGCAGCTCCTAATGGAGGATATGATAGTGAGTATGTTGCAGCTAGAGACATGCTGCAGCAGCGGCGAAGCAGGAAGGAGCAGCAAGGCAGCAGTATGAGAACCAGGCCTCCTTATGCCCACCGGCGGCGGCGACGGGTCGGCAAGCAACTCATACCTGGTCAAACTATAAGCCAGCTGAGAGCAGCAGGACGCTTGCCTGCGCAGCAAGAACATCCTGCAGATCCTTGTGCTGTACCTCCTGACACCATTGATATCATTCAGCAGCCACATATCTTGCGGAACAAACGCGTGCAATTGGCACTCATGTCGTTCCCTTATCATTACCTTGATGTTAAAGTCACGAGCCTGCCTCGTTTGACTCCAGACTGCTTAGGGACCACCCCTGATACAGATATGGCAGCAGACTTTGCATCTCTAGCGAAGCTAGTTCATGGGGAGGGCATAGGCATGGAGGGCTGGTCAGACCACAGGGTTGCTCTTAGTGTTGATGGTTATGGGCCTCCTTACAGACTTCCCCAGCAGCTGCTAGCTGGGCAGGTTGTGCTGAGGATGCAATCTCCTTATCAGACTTGGTTTGAACACCACCTGCAGGCAGGGACCCATGTGTTTGAGTTTGAGTTTGACTTGTCCAACTTCCTGTTGAAGGCAGGTCAGTTGAAGGGTCTTTTAGATGTGAACTTGGATGCATTGAAAGCAGTGTCTGACCAGGCAAGGGCAGTAGCAATTGATGTCTTGGATGTATTTGCACAATTGGATAGCTTTGCTTGGTCTGTAGCAAGGATTAAGGAGCTGCAGCAGGAGGTGCCGGTGGAGCTACCCACTGATGGGAATTGGCAGGTGCTGCAGCTGGCCCCTTCTGACATATTGAATAGCAAGGGAGTGCCTCCAGAGGTGCATAGAGACATTATTGATAAGCTGCACAGAAACCTTAAAGGCCCACAGCAGTAGAATCGATGAATGAGCTGCATGCATTTAAATGTATCGGTGCGACAGACTGGACTATGCTAAGGGCTAGAGCTACTGTATGGGCAAATGTTTGGCATCATCATGGTTTGTTGGAGTAGATTTTGCAGACCTTTGTTCATAGTGGCTGCTCCATGTATGACTATCAGGCAGTCCGCTGTGGCGGTTGACCAATAGTCAGGTATGTACTTTCTTTTTGAATGCCCAGCATATGATAGAATTCGTGAGAAGTATAATACCGTTTTGTTTGCACAGTTTGGAGGTTGCCAGGAAGCTTCTAGTACAATGAAGCATAATTCAGACAACGTGAGATTGTTCATGGACCAAGAGCCAAGTTTCCAAGTTGCAAAGTTTGTTTATGAATGCATGGAATTTCGGAGGTCGGAGGAATGTGAGGACTATAATCCTTACTTTGATTTGTCATTATTCGGGGATGAATGGCAAGGTCGTATTTTCGATACCTTTTCTTCTGGACCAAGAGGTGATATTGCTGAGACATTCACTTCTGATGGACCAGGTTCCAGTATTTCTGCCCATGGAGCCTAGGTTGGCTCCGTACGGGCACCCCCTTTGAGGGGCCATGATGTAATCGTAATCGTAATCGTATGCCTGATACTATAGCATCCTGATGCATCCAGCCTCTTATCTTCAAGTTCATTGTTTGTGTTTGATATTAATATGAAGCATGGCAAGGTACCGGGCCACTTGGCACAGCAGTGAAATGTAGCAAACACAGCAGTGCTCCATTGTGGCTCCTCACCTTATGCGACCCTTGGCCTCTGCGCTCTCTAGGTTCATTGGCCCGTTTCATCTATTAGGTGTTTGGAAAATCAGACTTTGGGGCAGGGCTGATGGGCTGGAGGCGCTACATGGGGTTGATTCAAGGTCAATATGCTCCATCACCTGCTGCTGCTGAACCAGGCGCGCAGTTGCTGGCCATGCCACCCAGTCCTGTGTCAGTATTCGTTCAGCAACCCCAATGCATCATCACTTGGGCATCTCCATCTCTTATGTTAGAGATTCAGAGGAAATTAACGCTACGGCACAGTGACTGGCACCGACCACCACATCGGTGAAGCGTCTCGACAATACATGACCGACGGGTTTCTGACAACAGCACAACGATTGCACCTCCGCACCCTATGACCAGCGGCAAGACACCAAAACAACTATAGTCAAGCCCAGAGAGTCCGTTGCATCCACTGTCGTCCTTGATCACTCACCCGGAAGGGATCGAACCCGTTGGTACATCTGGATTGCCGGCGACTGCCTGCAGCTTAGCCTTCTCACATAGGGAAAAGCTTCATCCTATTTTTAAGAAAACAATCACACCACGCGTGCAGCGATGCTACCTCATAAAGATGAGCATTGCACATACCTGCAAGCTAACATCAAGATGCAACCTCGACGCTGGGCCTAACCGGCCAGATGCACCATCGAATGTATCCAAAGACAACCACATCCAGACCACTCAGTAAGGTACATACATGCTTCGGTTTCCTGGTAGATGGATCATCTACCTGGAAACCCAAGAATGTATATACCGAACTCGTAGATTACAGATTACAGATATGATCGGGTCAAAGTGTGGGTTCGCCCATGTTGCCGGCCTGAGGAATGACACTTAATCAATGTGTCGAATGCACCTCAGGTCCTTCGCAGGCAAACACACACAGATTACAAAGTGGCCGGCCCCACAAAGGGGGCGCCCGTAACGGAGCCAAACTAGGCTCCATGGGCATCAAGACTGCTGCCAGCAGATGTGAGGACGAACAACGACTGCCCGGCCCATGAACACTTGGGAGTTCAGTTGCAGACATACAGTGCCTGCCCACCGTTCTAAGTACCATTCTGCACTCACCCCATTGCCGTGGCCTTCAAGCTCTTCCCACACCAACAACTGACCAGCAACCCTAATCACCCATCTAACGGCATCATTGGAGACCAACACATGTCAGCACAGTCAACAGATGCAGCCCATCCTGCAGCAGACTCCACCCACATGTGCATACTTTCATGTTTTAACACATCCTGCAGCAGCTGCGAACTGCACTGCACCTGGTTGCCTGCACCCCTTGTTTGCATAGGACATCTGTGCAGTGAGAAAGTCCTCCCAACCAACATGCCAGCAAGGTTGCTAATAACCGCAACCACATGCACATAGCTCAGCACTGCTTTGTTGCTATGACCAGAGGACAACATAGCAATGACATCAGGGAACAACCACTCGTGACCACACATCACCATGGAGCAAACATAGGTTTCGCCCCTTTGCCTATCACCCTCTGTAACAGGTCACTGCCATATATGTCAAATCTTCAGACGCTTTACCCATCCATGGCAATGAGTTACCGTGCTGCTGCCTCTGCACCAGCCTTACGGGGCACGCTCTAGCCAATTGAACAGTTGCTGCTCTGCCTGTACCTAAATGGACATCCCCAATCAGCCCAGGCCCCCGCAGCTGCCTCTTGTAGCCACCTCGCCTCAAGAGAAGCTTCCTTTTGCAACTGCTGCCAAGACACAAGGACTGCCCCTTTTCAGCAACCTTCAAAGGACACAGGACTGCTGCGTAGGAGCTGGGCACCGTACTGGTCCCTTCCGCAGGCAAGCAGTTATAACAACCTTGTGAAGCATCATTCCCTAGTCTGCCTCTGCTGCGGCCGGTGCTGCTGCTGCTGATGCTGCGATCTTTTGCGGCTGATCCGGCAGCACCTGATAGATTGGTAGTGAAGCGCTGCCGCCAGTCTTGAGGTACACTGCTGCAACGTTGTTCCATTTCTTAGGTATGTGGGCAACAATAGCTGGCAAGGCAGCTGCGATGTTGTCTGCTATCTGCTGCTGCGTGAAGCTGGTGCGAGCCACCCGGACTGTTATACATGTGCCAGCTGGTGCGGTCATATACGTTGCTTCTACTGCCTTCTTGACCGCTGCTGGGAAGTCCTTGGCTTTTAGATGTACTGGTACTGGCTGCTTCTTCTTCTTGAAGAAGGACTTGCCCAGCAGCTTGGGTAGCACGGGGATGACGCGATCGTCTGCTAGGAAGATGTCGTAGGAGTTGCAAAGCTTCCGCTTTGCCTCGGCCGACTCATACTTGGTTCGAAGCTTTGAGAGGCCGACGATTTTGGCTATCTGACCGCTCTTCAACAGCTGCTCCAGGCGCGCCTTCGCCTGCTTGTGCCCCTCGCCCTTGTGGTCTTTTACAAAGAGGCAAACCTCAGCGCCCTCAGCTGTGTAAAGTGGATTTGGGATACCGATGTGAATTGGCTTGTCCTTCCGCGGTAGCTGTGGGGTCGCTTTCAACGCAATGCTCAAGTAGAACAGCTCGTCTTCATCAAACAAGGAGTTGCCCTTTGCCTGCTGCTTGCCCACAAACTTTTGCAAGGACTTAATAGCTTTATCTGCCTGCTCAGGCTTCCACCCTTGCAGTTGCATGGCAGCAAGCTGTCCTTTAGACATGCACTCTCTAGAGCGACACTAAACTTCAGCGGTTAAATTACACAAGGGTGCCCCTCAGTGCAGGAGATACTTCTTGCGCAGTAGAACAAGCAAGGCACGTTCGCTAGTACACATGCAAAGCTCCAGTATGATGTATTACTGAGTCGGCTGCTTTGTTCCGCAAGTTTCACGCACACTACTTGCCAGCAAGCACTGAGGGACAGCACGCTGTAACAACAACATTGTTGAACACCTCCTGTAGGGCTTGAGCATTACCATGAGGTCGAAAGGCGTCCCTACACAGCAAGCAAGAAGGCCGTCGGCCAGACTAGGGTCTTGGTCCTAGCTGAACCTAAGGCTTAGCTGGTGTGTAGTTACATTTCAGGTTACTCTAGTGCCTCTCTGACTGTTTCGGGGCTGGCTGGTCATGTTTTAGGCCGGGCGTGCTTGAGCAATGCACCGCCCTTGTGTTTCCTGCACAAGAGTTCCTCATAGCAGCTTGAATGACGTCCTGTCGTGCAAAGCTCGCCTACATCCCTGACAAGTGAAAGGACAGCAGCCTACCGCCAGCGCCTTCAGCATGCTCACAGTGTAACAAGTAGCCAATACGAACCTCGCCTAGATGCTGCTCAGGACGCGGCACAATTGTCTGTCTGGGATAACACGGCCAAGGCAGAGGAGGCTATGCAGATCCTCTGGAGCAGCCCTGTTGTCTGCTTTGAGAGCCCAGCCACAGTGTAGACGCAGCACAGCATGCCATAGATTACCCACCACCTTCAAGCAGGCAAGTGCTGATGGGACAGCAGATACAACGGCCTTCTGTCTGCTGCACCAGGAGAAACATCAGCTGCAACAATGGGCATTTCACTGTTGGTCCTGCCACAATGCATCCCATGTTGCCTGGCCCAATTCGACAGGACGTCTATACTGTGCTGTTATCTGGTCGTCTGATCTCCTGATCATTAGGTTGTCTGTTCATGGGCAGTTTAGTGCATCAAGACTGGACCGCCAGCATCTGTGATTGCTAAATCTCAACCAGCTACTCCCAACACAGGTGCACAAACATCAACCAGTCTCAAGATGCCTGGCGAGTGACAGTGCTCTAGAAGCAGCTGCTCCTGATCACTGTGTTTCAGTTCTGGAGGACCTTATGGTCTGGCTAATCAAGAATGGTGGGTATGGGAACTTTGCCGAGCAGGGCTTCAGGATTGGTACGCTGGTTCCGTGCAATAAGGCTGACACCGCGGCCGCAACAAGCGGTCTTGCTTATCCCCTGGCCCTTGTAGTGATAAACTAGTTTAGGTAGTAGGGTGCAGGGTTTATGTTAGGGTGTACACATGCTAAATCTTAACCCCAGTCCATGATCATATCAGAACTTTCAGCTCTTTACAGTGTTGTGGGCGTTGTCGTGTACTGATGGACTATAAGCATGTAAACTACCCCTGGGCAGATTGCTCTAGGCATTAGAAGCTGTCGCTGGGTGTTGTAGCTTGGGAGACCCTTTATCACCATGTCGGGGTTGCATGCAGAGTCAGCCTCATGCAGAGAAGATACCCTTGCCTTCATCAGAGGCTGGACATCAAGCTTAGGATGTTTCGGGAGGCTCAGCAAAGTTCTGGCTTAAATTGCTCAGTATTTGCTAGCATGAGCATGAACAACTTGGGGACAGATGTGCTGCTCCACAAAGGAGGACGATACCATTGTAATGCCAACAGGCAAGCATCCACCAATGCTGTGGATCTGTACGGCCAAAGATGCAACAACGAGTTTAGTGAACAACTGGGGAGCTAGGCTTATAATGTAGCATTACTGCAAGCCAGTGATGGAACTGGCATGAAGTTGCGGGTGCACAACCATGGCTGTAGTGCAATGCCATGGTCATGCTGCAGACCCACCAGTGCAAGCACTGGCATATGGGCCTACACCATGAAAATTTCGTTAGATAGCATGGGAAGCAATGCTTCCCAGATCAGCTATCAAACTGATCAGAACAGATACTACACTTGATTTTAGCCAAAAGGCCGAGAAAGGTATGCTTCCTCTGGCGTTTGCTGAGTTGATAAAGCGGACCATGCGCGTCGGGCATTGCTGCCGGGAAGGATGGGCTGTGCGCCGCCACGTCAGCAGGGCAAGGGCGGGCAGTACAAGCGCCCAGCCCAAAAAGCAGAGAAGCGTGCCAAAGGCAGAAGCACACCCCATTGTTCATCCGGTTGTCCATTTGAATATGCCGGCCGGCAGTATAAGCTCGTTGAGTAAAGGAACTTTTTGTGCAAAGCTCATATATGAGTCGCCTTCACTCTTTGGTGTTAGGGTGGGAACTTAGGCAAGCCCTTTGCATGCTAGTTTTGCCACTTCCTTATGTAAATCCGATAGTCAAATCTCTCAAAATGTTTGTAAGCTAGAAGACCACTTCAAGCACAGGCTGCAACAGGGATCCCGTCTCAAATCATCTACATTTTTGTGGTTGAATGGTCCAATCCTGAGGGGGCTCAGCGCATAGGTGCCCCCATCATCTAATATCCATGCTGCTTGCTGATCCTCAAAATGGCAGCTTCTCTCTTCTTTATTGGCCACGTGACAAAACATCCTCCGCTGAATTCTCTTCATAGAGAAACTCTAAGCGCCAAGTCCTAAGCCCCAACTCTATCTACCTTTTGCTGTAGGTGTCACTGGCATTGGGGATGAAGACAGCAAGGTTGCTTTATATGAAGATGATGCTGGGGACCGTGGCATACTGTGTGACCAAGACATCCAGGCAGGGGAGGTGGTACTGAGAGTGCCTCTGCGCCTGGCTATAACAGACGTGCTGGAGCCTGAGCAGCAGGAGTTAGTTGACCAAAAGGTAGGTTCGAACTGTGTGAGGAATCAATGAGGCACTAGTGGCGCTGCTGGACAGGGGTTTACAATTCCATCCAGATGCAAGCGATTGTGTGTGATCAAATCACATCATCAGCTCTTAAACTAATGTCTCTCTGAGTGATCGTTGAGGCACATAGACCTTCCAGGAAACATATTGACCAGAGCAGGAGAAGCAGAAGCACACTGTAATGTGCTGCTTTGTTGCTGAGCCTAGGGGGATGAAGGCAGCTGGGGTGGGACTGAAATATCCAATCCCACATTGAGGCAGATTGGGATTGTGTACCTGCCTCCCAGGGCCTTCCTACAGGACACTGAAATAACCCTGTGTGCTGATAGCGACAGCTTTGATCTGACACTATGAATATATTTGTGAAAATGGCTACTTGCTCTGCGCCATGGCTGTTTGTGTAAAGGCTGTTTGCTTGAATGTTATAAGCTTAGAGGCTGTTTGCTTGAACATTGTATGCTTAAGAGGGTGTATGCTAAGATGATGCCATGTGACTGCGCTTTGTGTTCAGGTTCTGTTACCTCAAGACCGTCTGGTATGCAAGCTGCTGCTGGAGGTGGCTAGGGGCAAAAGCAGCCCTTGGTACCCGTACATCAAGGTGGGTCCAAAGTATGACCTTGTGTCTGATGCTGTGTTTGCTGTAACAGTTGATGGGCTGCTGTTGTAGCATTGGCTTTCAAGCAGTTGTTTTCGCTGCTTATACCTGTGCTCAAGGGGCCTTGTTTTGGTGGACAGACCCATGCCGTGCCACGGAAGGACAACCCTCGTCTCTGCTCCTGCGGAGCTCGCTGCAATGGTAGTGAACAGAGCTGTCACCATAATGGAAGAAAATGCAGTGGTGCAGCTGCTGCTGCATGCATGTTTCTTTCTCTACCCAGCCTGGCCTCTTGTCCATGGTGCACTATCTGTGAGCAAAGGAGGAGCCCAGCCCCAGACTGCTTGCGGACTTCTTCTGCTGCACATGTGTAGTTTGCTACAGTCATGACGTGGCAATGAGGGGTTCATCTTGCTTGGCAGAACAGTCCCTTTTTACATTCAGCCCCTGCGTCCCCTTTTATTGTATGCCCTGAACAAGCTGTGCATGACCACTATGCCTACTGCTAAGACTTACTGCCATCATTGGAAGGAGCCCTGGGTGATCGCCTTGAACATATCCTGACTCTCATTCAATGCGAAAGAGGAGCCCCACATATCATATGTCCTGAACATACTGTGCATGACCACAATGCCAACTGCTAAGATTCATTCCAGTCATAGGAAGGAGCCCTGGGCCATCAGCTTGAACATATAGACTCTAGTTTGGTGTGCAAGCAGAGCCCCACAATCCTATTATCAGGGGGGGGAGGGTGCCTTGGGCTGCTTGCCCCTAATTGCACAGGGCGGTAGGGTAAGCTTGAACCCTGGCCCCCCCCCCCTCCTCATAGGATTGAGGCGCTTCCCCAATGCCAAGTGAAGCCAGCCAGATGAGGCGGTATCCATGTTACTACCTTCGCTGATGTCCTGTCATGGGCAGGGATCTGATCTCTTGATGTTGTGCTTGTTACATTCGCGTGTGTGCAGGCTCTCCCAAAGGAGGTCCCGTGTGCACTATTAACTTTCAGCGATGAAGATGCGGGTTTGTTAGAGTGTCCTCACATGCAGCAACAGTTGAAGGAGCTTAGGGAGCAGCTGCAAAGGAAGTGGCAGCAGCTGGAGGGGCCGGCTACAGGAGGCTGCAGCTGGGCCGTGTTTCAGTGGGCACACTCGGTGAGGGGGGTCTTTTGTGGAGGAAGGGGTCTTGGGTTCGGTTTTGTTTACGGCTCAGAACCCCTCAGTCTTGTATGTGCTGTCTTTCTGGTGCCGTCTGGTAGGTCAGAGGTGAGTGGGAAAAGGGCTGGTTCGGACAGAGGGACATATACTTGCAAGGAATTTGCGGGAAGTTTGAGGAGCAGCAAGACTGAGGATTTACTAAATGACAGAGGCAGGTGTGTGGCTGTGAGGCAAGAGCAGATGGGCACCGGCCTGGTTTTAGCCCACAGGCAAAGATTTGAGGAGGTAATGTGGGAGGTGGTATAGGGAGTGGACAGCATAAGAGAGGGGGGAATGGTGACTTGAGGTTGACACATGGGGTGAAAGTTGAGAGGAGATAATGTGTGCTGTCTTTAGCTCTCAATTAGGCAGGGAGAAGCAATGCATGTGGAATGCATGTGTTCATTTTATAGAGTATGGACCAGCAGTTGGAGGGGCAAAGCTGTGTGTACAAGGCCGAGTTCTCTTGAAGGTGTTTTGGAGGGTGCAACATTAGTGTATCAGAGGGTACAGATGAAGATTGTGGTCTCACACTTTATCTTGCACTGCTCATCAGGTATGATGTTTGATATTTTCAGCACCCGAAGGGCAATGGGAGGGAAATGGGGACACGGTCGGTGGCGGGGACCAACGAGATGGATGTGCTGTCCTGTTTTAATGCAAGTATGTGACTCTTCAGGACGAGGAGCTTCAGAACCTATTGTTCTCTGCTAGATGAACATATGAAGGGGCAAAGCAGAAAGTAGAAAAGATGCAAATAACACACTTTGACCTGATACTGGTCTTAGCACAAGCATATCTGTATGTGCACAGACAACGGTCATGGGGTTCTCTTCTCTTGTCCTGCACATTAGGTGGTGATGTCTCGTACCTTTGGCAACGCAGGCAAGCAAGGTGGCATTGGAGTGAGGATGTTGGTGCCTCTCATTGATCTGTTGAACCATGCTGGGGATGAGACTAGTGGACTGCTGGGGGAGGAGCCAGTGGCTAGAGACTCAGTGAGGTAAGCCTGGGTGATGAGCGAGTGATGTGGGGGCAAGGAGGGGCTTACGTGGGGAGGGGGGGTGGTGGCTCCTTTCAGGGAGAGGGGAGGCCGTTGAGAGGGGCAGGAAGGGAGGGGGTGGGCTGGGAGCGCAAGTGGGAAAGGAAGAATGGGGCGTGAGTGAGTGGGCCGAAAGAAGTGGCAGGGGAGGATGGTTGTGAAGGGAGGGAGGGAGTCTATGCCCTGAACGAATTGAGGGGGAAGGAGTCTGAGTGGGGCTGGGCGGCAGAGGGTGGGAAGGGAGGGATTGAAGGAGGGGTGGGGCAAAGAGGAGTGCGAGCAGGTGAAAGGGGGCTGGCGGTGCCGGCGAGTGGGTGGGAGGGGAGGAATGTGCACAGCCTGCTTGCAAGCATGTTTGCTACAGCTAATGCATGCAGCTTGGCTGCCTCCGAATGAATCTAGGTGCTATCCTGTTTGTTCTGAGGGCTCCATACTGGTGGGAACTGACTTGGTTGGGGGCCCCAATTCTGCCCTGTCCCTTTGAGCTGGTGTGCTGATATGGTAACTGGCCACACAGCAGGGCTGTCGTAAGGAATGGTCAGGTGACAAACTCTGAGAGAATATTCAAGCACTGGCAGGAAAGTCATGCTCTTGGCTGCGGTTTTGCGTCTATCCATTTCTCACCAACTGAGGGGCGGCATAATCAGATGCAACCATTTGTGCGGGGCACCATAACTGTGTAAGCAAGTGAATATAATGGGAAGGCTCCTCCAGGAAAGTGACATAGCCAAAGGGTTGTCGCCCACAAGCACTGAAAATCTTACAGACCCCTTCTCCCTTCCGATACACATTTAAACAGCAGATGTAAGCTGGCTATCGTTCCTTTCTATGCTGACTTGAAGTGAGTGTGAAGGTTGAAGATTTGCTGCAGCAATGCTAGGCACTATTGATGCAGCAACAGCACGTGTCACTATTGTCTCACTAGTGTCACCAGTGTCTCATTTCAATTGGGCCAGCAGCGACATGCATTCCTTACATGTGCTTATGTGGTCCCTGCAGGTGGGATGTGGTATCTCCACAGAACAGTGCATCAGGGGCATGGGAGATGGTGTTGAGTGCAAAATGCAGCATATCAGCTGGAGAACCACTGGCCCTGTCATATTTTGAAGGCAGCAATGATGAGTTTTTGATGCACTATGGCTTTGTGCCCCCTAGCAACCCACATGACACCGTGATGTTGTACACCAACTTGGCAACTGGTTTAGAAGCGGCTTGGTGGGCAGACATTGGCAGTAAGGTAGGGAAGAAATTCTTGGGGTGTAGCTATTCTCTGGCCATGCTACCCATATATATTGGCAAGTATGTTGTGGCAACTCAGTAAGGTAGGGAAGGGACTGTTGGGGTGTGATGTTTGTCTGGCAGCGCTACCTATATGACTTAGTGAAGTATTTCAGACGCGATGTAGTGGTCAGATATGACTAATGAGATGGGCCATGGGATTTGGCCCTGTGTGAGCTGCGCCAAGCTGCTTGCACAGTACATACGTGCCAATTGGCTTTGAGGCAAGTTTGGCATGCTTGCATAGCATCGAGGTTGGTTGCAGTGGCCCTTCCATGTTTAGTAAAAATCCAGCATGCACACCTAGATGGGAGTTCTCATGGCTATTTTGACTATTCCGACCCAAGCACGTGCAATTCCAGCAGATTGAGGTTCATTCTGTGTCCTGTTTGTCCTGTTGCTTTGGAAGCCCACTACACTGCTGTGACTGATGTATTAGCCGTCATTAGTGGTTGTGCATGCTATTCTCCAGCGGGCTTTGGTGCTCCCACACGCAAGCCACATCTCTCTCTTCTCCTGCCTTTTTTTGCCTTGCACACCACCAGACAGTGCAACATTTGTACTTCGTTTGCGTAGGTGTATGAGTGATGCGTAGGACATTGTTTCCGTGCCTCACCTTTTTCCCCTACCAGGTATTCTGTGTATGTTGTTTTGAGCGCAAGTTGCCACTCCCATTCATGCTCTGCTGCTGCCTCCTCCCTTGTGTGCAGAGGCTGCCAGTTGAACAGCTGCAGCAATTGTACAGTCAGGCTTTGGACATGGGGCTTCAAGTGCTGCAGGAGGAGGTGCTGGAAGCATCAGCTGGAAGTGGAGCAGACGACAACATGGCAGCTATCATGGAAATGGTGGAGCCGGTCAAAGTGAGTACTGCTAGGGCGGTTAGAGGTTGACCATGCTTGTGTGTAAGTAAAAGCAGTTCATTCAGCCAGGCTGTGAAAGTGTGAAGGCTGTGGACATGTATGTACATCGGATCAGAGCTGGTGCTGTGCTTAGAGGGAGGTAGGCCCGTGCAGCAGTTTCACAAGGCACCATGTGTTCCATAGGCCAGCCAAAGACACATGTATTACAACAGGGCATGGTCTTGCATTCCATGTACAACTCTGTTGATCTTTTGGTCACTGCTCTGATGTTTTCTGCTTCTGGAACAAAGCAGCAGCCACTGCAGACAACAAGAAGCCCATGTAATACTAGTTGGATGCTGAAGCCAAAACTGCAGTACATCTACACATGTGATGTAAATCGAACCATGCTCATAACATGTGATGTAAAGTGCATCATGCTCAGCAGCTATAACAGCCCGGAACCTCTGGCCTTTTTGCAGATGCAGCTTTCATCTGGCTTGGCTTTTGGGGGCAAGTCGCAGACGTGATTTGAAAGTGCTCGCACTACAAAGATCTGCTCCAGCTACGCTCCTTCATTCAATTCCTTTGTGTTCAGGTGGCATCAGGCAGTCGCATCAACAACCCATACATGGCAGCTTTGGAGGTTGTAGCCAATGGGGATAGTACCTTGCTGAATACGCTAGTGGCTACAGCCTGCTGGCAAGCACTACAGACCATGGCTACACCCTTGCTGCTGGACTTGGCAGTACTGCTGGTGGATTCTGAGCTGCAGCAGCCTGGGCAGTACAGTCGCTTGCTGGAGCACTACAGTCAGGTAAGACCAGCTGGTGGCTGTCTTATACAATACGATGATGGGTGAGGTAGCTGGAAGAGAATGGAGAGGTTTTGATCAAGTACAGCAGGAAGAGATAGCTAAAAGCACCTGGCTTTGTATGTGGGTGCTTGCATGGCAACAATGTAGGGTGTACTTGGTAGGTTGGGAAGACGCACATGCCCATATAAAGTGTATAAAGTATCCATAAAAAGTTTGACGACCTACCGGTCCATGCATTTGCAAGGGTTGAGGGGACACGGGCTGCTAGGGTTTAGCGGACAAGGCCTGCTCGGGTTTAGGGCACCAGGCCTGCTATTGTATTGACAATACTGGGCCATACGCTGCATAGATCAAGCTTAACAAGGCACCCTGTGCAGCTGGGCAGGCTTACGGGTTACTTATCAGGATCACAGTTTGCCTCCCTGTTTCTCCCTCCTGTTTGTACATGAGGTGAGATGTGGTTGTGCATCATGAAGGATTGCATCGTGGTTGAACCAGTGAATTAGGAACTGGTATATGGTTCACACTAGCTGTACTGCATTGGTTGGTTCATGAAGCACCTGCAAAATCTCAAATGCTAGCTTCTGTGCTGCACGTCCTGTGTTAATGCATGATGCCTCATGGACCCTCCCGACCATAGCAAAGAGCCCCGCAGCTCACCTCCTGTGCATTGTCGACGCTGCATGCCCTGGTTTTGTTTTGCAGTGTCTGCTACCGGAGCACGCCCCTGAGCTGGCAGCTCTGCTAAATACACCTCAAAACCCCACCAGCAGCAGCAGCAGCAGCAAGGGATCTAGCAGCGATAGCAGTGCTGGGGGCGCACACAGCATTAGCAGTACCAGTACTATGAACAGCAGCAGCAGCCTCATTAACCCTGTCGAGGGCCCTGTTGAGTTTGGCATGGAGAAGAAGAAGAAGAAGAAAATGCTGGGTTTGGTTCCAGGTCCGGGAACTGCACTTCCATCAGTGGCAGCTGCCGCAGCAACAACAGCAGAAGCTGACACATCATCAACACAGCATGTTTTGGAGGGGTTGGATGCTGCTTCACTAGCTACGGCTTTGCTCAGGTCCTCTGCAGTGAAGCTGACGTATACGGGGCTACCACAGCTGCCGTTGTCTGCCAAGGCCCGGAATGCTGTCATGTATAGGGTGAGCAAGAAGCAGTTGCTATGGGATGTGGTTTTGGCAACAGGCGTGAGCTGTAGCACGCTTGTTGAAAGGGCGGCAGCAGCAGCAGTGGCGGCGGTGGGAGGCGGGGATGTTGGTGGTAGTACTACTGCTTCACCACCTTGGGTCTGATGAGTGCTTTTGATGGAAGATGGCATGGCTCTTGAGCCAATGGTCATTCCACCTTCCTGGTAACTGGAGGCAGACCCAGGCCTTCCTCAGCGCGCTCTCTTACCGGAAGGTGATGCTGTCATTGCCAGAGTTAATCCTGCCGCCCTTTAACGTCGAACTTGGGGTGGAGCCTGTGATAGCTTGGCTGGCTTACGAGGGGGTGTATGAAACAACCCTTGGAGCAATTGCAACCGGTGGTTCTATCATCGAGGAATTACCCGGTATCAATTGTGGCAGCACTGAAGGCAGTAAGGCTAATGGCAGTGGCAGTGGCCCTGGGTCTGGGAAACCATTACTATTGGCAGGTGATGAGGAGCTGAGAGCTTGTCGGGTGTTCACAGTGAGTCTTTTGTCACGTCTGCTGGCCTCGTACAGCCATCAGCTTGTGGATAGAGGCGCTACAAGTGTCACTACAAGCTGCACAGGTGATGGTGAAGACAGCAGCAAAGGCTTTGATGGTAAATAGGGCGGCAGCAGCAGTATAGACAGTGTTAGTGTCAGTGGCAAAGGGGGTCGCAGCAGCCATAGCAGTGGTGCTGCTGGCACTACTAGCAGCATAAGACCTTGTGGCTGCATCAGCAACGAGGGTAGCAGCTGGAGCAGTGGCCAGGACTGTGTGAAAGGGGGTGTGAGGATAGTGGCAGCTGCAGCGCGGGTAAAGATAAGGGCGTTAGCCACGCCGGGCAGGGTTGCAGTAGCAGCAGCGGCAGCAGCAGCCGAGGTGCAAGCAAAATGGGTGGGGGCAGTAGCAGATGCAGCGGGCGCAGCAGCAGCAGCTATGCGGGCGGCCACACTGTTAGAGGCAGTGTTGCAGCACATGTTATCAATCAGCTGCAGCAGTGGGAAGGTATGGAAAGGGCCTCTGAAGGTGCAAGGATGCATGACAGAGTGCAGATGGGCTGCTTCCTTGGTGTGGCTTGCTACTGCTTGCTCACAGCCCTGCAGCAGCAGGAGTAGCAGCCATGAGATCACCATGCACAGCGGTGCACCGATGGGTGGCAGGAGCAGCAGCAGCAGCAGTGGGGGGGTCCCTGCCAAAAGCAGTGCCAGCAGCCTTACCTTTAGTAAGGCCCCTACCATAAATAGCACCAGTACATCGGCAGCCCTTGGCGCCAATGCATCACTATCTATTGCAGCAGGAGGAGGAGGAGGAGGGAGGAGGGCTATGCAGCAGCAGAGCAGGAAATGGAGCTGCTTCCCAGCCGAGCTGCCTCCCTCTGTTCTCGCTGCCCTGCAGAGCTTTGAAGCAGCGGTCGACAGAAGCGTGCTGGTTAGGGTGTGTGCTTTTGCAAAGTCTACCCATGCGTGGAAAGTGGTGTTCATTGCTGTGACAAGGAAACATGGCCACGGCAGGATAATGAAATAAAATTGCTTGGATTACTCGAGTAGCTCCGTGGAGCTGGAGGAACATGGAACTTCTCTGTGAACAGCATGCTTAAGGCGCTCATCATTCAAGGAAGAAGATCTGCAAGCATATGCTCCACCCAGATGACTAGTGTACTTTTCCCTAGGAGCTAGGGTGCAGAGAACGTTGCAGCAAAGAAGGCCCTAGGTGATATTGTGCAAGAGCACGAGCTCCGGCTGCACCCAGTCTAATGTCTACACTCTATTTTGACCTTGCACAGGCGATTGATGTGATTGGGGAGACCAAGACTGACCCCTGTGGTGACATCAGGCGGATCAATGTGGAGATCCCCTCCTTGTCTGTGTCGGACATGAAGCGGCTCAAGGCAACAGACAGGGTGAGCATATACTTGTCTGTGTCGGACATGAACCGGCCATCAGTTAGCGATGGCCCTATTTGCCATGGCCTCTATCAATCAGTTTGCTTAGTGCCAAACACTAATCTCATCTTAATCCAGACACACAAACCGGAGGCAATGCAATTGGACATACGTGTGTGCCCTTTTTTTATTGGTGTTACCTGGCTCGGCAGTACCAATGCAGTACCTCACCTATTGGGATGGTTGCTGTTCACCGACTGCTTGCTCTTTGTCCCAGAGCTCATAATGGACAACTCCAGTGCAGCATCGCAGATAATGCACGGTTGGTCAGGAAGGGCAACAAGTACGAATTGACTTTAGAAGGGATTGGCTATAGGTCTGAATGGTAGCGGACTAGACAACAACAGCTCTAGAAGCTCAGAGCTCTCTACTGGTCCCCTACCCACAAATTGACACAAAGCAAAAGGCTGCATGTTCCTCAGTCTGACTTTGAAACGATAGTCCTGCTGCTCAGCCACTGTTGTTCTCTAGTCCGCTACCATTCAGACCTATAGCCAATCCCTTAGGCAGTTCCTAATGTACCCTTCAGTCAATTCCTTAGTGGATTGTTGCCACCCTGCATGTTATCCGTAGCTGCCTCTACATGCACAGGCGGTAAAGTAGGCAGCAGCCTTCCCGGCCCTCCCTTGAAGTGCTGGCAGTGATGTCAGAGCTGATGGCCCAGGACCCCCGCTGCTACTATCAGATGGTGGATGCAATGCTGCGGTATGATGCCTGCCACAAAACACCAGATCAAGCGTTGCAACACCACAGGATGGATGTCGTACTATTGATGCACCCTTCTGCTGTGGCTGTCTTCAGACAGCGTTGTCCGCTGGTTGGAAGCAGGGGCAGCAGCAATGCCATGACCACCAGCAGTAGCACTACCACCGCCCCTAGCAGCAGCAGCAGTAGCAGTAGCACCACCACCACCCCTAGCAGCAGCAGCACCACCACCACCACCCCTAGCAGCAGCAGCAGCACCACCACCACCACCCCTAGCACCAGCACCACCACCACCACCCCTAGCAGCAGCACCACCACCACCACCCCTAGCACCAGCAGCATCGCTGCCAATTCGAGCATCCCCGCCAGCAGCAGTACCACCATCACCCCTAGCACCCCCAGCACCACCACCACCACCCCCAGCAGCAGCAGCAGCAGTACCACCACCACTTGCACCAACAGCATCGCTGCCAATGCGAACATCCCCGCCAGCAGCAGTACCACCACCACCCCTAGAAGCAGCAGCAGCAGCAGCACCACCACCACCACCAGCAGCAGCAGCACTAGCAGCAGCACTGGCAGTGTGAGCATCCCCGCCAGCAGCAGCCCTACCAGCACCAAGTACGAGGTAGGACCCGATCTGTTGGGTAACTGGAGGCAGACCCAGGCCTTCCTCAGCGCGCTCTCTTACCGGAAGGTGATGCTGTCATTGCCAGAGTTAATCCTGCCGCCCTTTAACGTCGAACTTGGGGTGGAGCCTGTGATAGCTTGGCTGGCTTACGAGGGGGTGTATGAAACAACCCTTGGAGCAATTGCAACCGGTGGTTCTATCATCGAGGAATTACCCGGTATCAATTGTGGTAGCACTGAAGGCAGTAAGGCTAATGGCAGTGGCAGTGGCCCTGGGTCTGGGAAACCATTACTATTGGCAGGTGATGAGGAGCTGAGAGCTTGTCGGGTGTTCACAGTGAGTCTTTTGTCACGTCTGCTGGCCTCGTACAGCCATCAGCTTGTGGATAGAGGCGCTACAAGTGTCACTACAAGCTGCACAGGTGATGGTGAAGACAGCAGCAAAGGCTTTGATGGTAAATAGGGCGGCAGCAGCAGTATAGACAGTGTTAGTGTCAGTGGCAAAGGGGGTCGCAGCAGCCATAGCAGTGGTGCTGCTGGCACTACTAGCAGCATAAGACCTAGTGGCTGCATCAGCAACGAGGGTAGCAGCTGGAGCAGTGGCCAGGACTGTGTGAAAGGGGGTGTGAGGGATAGTGGCAGCTGCAGCGCGGGTAAAGAGAAGGGCGTTAGCCACGCCGGGCAGGGTTGCAGTAGCAGCAGCGGCAGCAGCAGCCGAGGTGCAAGCAAAATGGGTGGGGGCAGTAGCAGATGCAGCGGGCGCAGCAGCAGCAGCTATGCGGGCGGCCACACTGTTAGAGGCAGTGTTGCAGCACATGTTATCAATCAGCTGCAGCAGTGGGAAGGTATGGAAAGGGCCTCTGAAGGTGCAAGGATGCATGACAGAGTGCAGATTGGCTGCTTCCTTGGCGTGGCTTGCTACTGCTTGCTCACAGCCCTGCAGCAGCAGGAGTAGCAGCCATGAGATCACCATGCACAGCGGTGCACCGATGGGTGGCAGGAGCAGCAGCAGGAGCAGCAGCAGCAGTGGGGGGGTCCCTGCCAAAAGCAGTGCCAGCAGCCTTACCTTTAGTAAGGCCCCTACCATAAATAGCACCAGTACATCGGCAGCCCTTGGCGCCAATGCATCACTATCTATTGCAGCAGGAGGAGGAGGAGGAGGGAGGAGGGCTATGCAGCAGCAGAGCAGGAAATGGAGCTGCTTCCCAGCCGAGCTGCCTCCCTCTGTTCTCGCTGCCCTGCAGAGCTTTGAAGCAGCGGTCGACAGAAGCGTGCTGGTTAGGGCGTGTGCTTTTGCAAAGTCTACCCATGCGTGGAAAGTGGTGTTCATTGCTGTGACAAGGAAACATGGCCACGGCAGGATAATGAAATAAAATTGCTTGGATTACTCGAGTAGCTCCGTGGAGCTGGAGGAACATGGAACTTCTCTGTGAACAGCATGCTTAAGGCGCTCATCATTCAAGGAAGAAGATCTGCAAGCATATGCTCCACCCAGATGACTAGTGTACTTTTCCCTAGGAGCTAGGGTGCAGAGAACGTTGCAGCAAAGAAGGCCCTAGGTGATATTGTGCAAGAGCACGAGCTCCGGCTGCACCCAGTCTAATGTCTACACTCTATTTTGACCTTGCACAGGCGATTGATGTGATTGGGGAGACCAAGACTGACCCCTGTGGCGACATCAGGCGGATCAATGTGGAGATCCCCTCCTTGTCTGTGTCGGACATGAAGCGGCTCAAGGCAACAGACAGGGTGAGCATATACTTGTCTGTGTCGGACATGAACCGGCCATCAGTTAGCGATGGCCCTATTTGCCATGGCCTCTATCAATCAGTTTGCTTAGTGCCAAACACTAATCTCATCTTAATCCAGACACACAAACCGGAGGCAATGCAATTGGACATACGTGTGTGCCCTTTTTTATTGGTGTTACCTGACTCGGCAGTACCAATGCAGTACCTCACCTATTGGGATGGTTGCTGTTCACCGACTGCTTGCTCTTTGTCCCAGAGCTCATAATGGACAACTCCAGTGCAGCATCGCAGATAATGCACGGTTGGTCAGGAAGGGCAACAAGTACGAATTGACTTTAGAAGGGATTGGCTATAGGTCTGAATGGTCTCGTCCAGGGGGCATGCGCGCCAGTTGCAGCGCACAGCTGGTCACTGAGCCATGCAACCGGGTCAAACGACCTCGCAACGTGCACAGCAAGAGGCATGGGCCTGTTGAGCACTTGCGATTGCTTAAGACGGGGTCCGAACGCCTCAGCTTCGTGAACTGCAGAACTTTCGGCAGTGACGATGCTTCGGTACAGAGCAAGCTATCCTCTTACGTCATGCAGCTGTCTCGCCTTGGCGTTGGAGCCTGTGGTGTTGCTGAAAGCAGGATACCGGGTAGTGGATGTCGTAATGTTACGAAGGACTGGCAGTTGATATGGTCCGGGCTGCCAGAGGGTCAGCCACGGCAACATGGGGTGGGCCTGTTTCTTAACTCGAAGTGGTCCCGTTGCCTAATCGACTGGTCTGCTGTCAGTGAGCGAATCCTGGTAGTCCGTGTGAGAATCAGCAGTGGGATAAACGCCTCAATCGTGGTAGCATATTCGCCGACTGATACCGAGTCCACCCCTGAGGAGGTCAAGGAAGCTTTCTACCTGCAGTTGGAAGCTATCTTGGCAGCGCTGCCTTCCAGGGACATGCTAGTCCTTCTGGGTGACTTCAACGCCCAGGTTGGCACTGATCCAGAACCGTATGGGGGTGTTATGGGGCCTCATGGCTTTGGGAAGCAGCAGCCTTCAGGGAATGGTGAGCGACTCTTGCAGCTGGCTGGTGCCTTGAACCTTCGCTTAGCCAACACCTTCTTCAAGCACAGCAATTACCGGACTGCTACTCACAAGATGGTTAATAGAAACAAGCAGGATGTGCTCAGGGTCATCGATTACATAGCTGTCTCCAAGCGGTTCATGTCAAGTGTGACAGACTGCAGGGTCTTTCGCAGCTTTGATACAGGTGGCTCTGATCATAGAATGCTGGTGCTTACGATGCGCCTCCGCTTGTCAGTGGCCAAGCAGCACAGTGCGAAGGGACAGCCAGCACGGCCCTATGACTGCAGCCGGCTGCAAGAATCTGCAGCAACTCAGCAGTGCTTTGAGCTGGCAATGTCTAACCAGTTCAGCCGTCTGGTAGGGGCTCAGTTGCAGAGCGCACAAGACGAATGGACACAGCTAACAGCGGCAGCCAGCCAAGCAGCCCATAAGGCTGGTCTAAACCTCAAGCCTCAGCAGCGGCGCCGAGATTTCGCTATATCCGATGCGACCTTGCAGAAGATTGAGCGGAAACATGCAGCACATGCAGCGGTGCTGTCCTCTCCTAATGATGCTACCAGGGCAGATTACAGGGAGGCCAATAATGCTGCTAGGCGAGCGGTTAAGAAGGATCAGGAGCGGTACTTCAAGCAGCAAGCGCTGTTTGCGGAACATGCTCTAAAAGCTGGTAATCTAGCCGTGTTCCACAAGCATGTCCAGCGGATCTTCAAGGAGCAGCAGGGCAGTAGCTCTGCTGCTCCTACAGCTGTGCTAGGGGGTGCTGATGGCAAGCAGCTGTTCCAAAGCAGGGAGGAGGTGGTGAAGTGCTTTGCTGAGCACTTTGCTGATGTCCTCAACTGCCCTGCCAAGCTCGACCAGCAAATGCAGCAGACCATTGAGGAGTTAGTGCAGAAGATGGAGGCAGGGCAAGGTGCAAACCAGCAGAGTGAAGCAGCAGCTCAGCCACCTACTGTGCAGGAGGTTGAAGAAGCTGTCTTTGCCTGTCGTAATGGGGCAGCTCCTGGGGTTGATGGTATCGCAGCGCCTATGCTAAAGCTCAGTGGGACCATGCTGAAATGGTTGCACAGGGTCATTGTGGCGGTGTGGGAGTCAGGGAAAGCGCCAGTGGAGTGGAAACGTGCACTGTTGGTGGCACTGTATAAAGGCAAAGGAGAGCGCAAAGTGAGAGATAGCTATAGGGGGATAAGCTTGCTAAGTATACCGGGGAAGGTGTATGTCTTGGTCATTTTGGCTAAGATCAGTTCTCATATCGATGCACAACTGCTTGATAACCAGTCTGCTTTTAGGAAGGGGAGGGGCCTCACTGATGCTCTGTTCACCATACGCCAGGTCATCTCTAAGTCTGTAGCATTCGATCAGCCTCTATTCATGGCTTTTGTGGATTTGCGTAAGGCATATGATTCTGTACCGCGAGACACGCTATGGCGCATCCTGCATGTGTACGGGGTACACACAAAGCTGATAGAGTTGCTGATGGACTTGCATACTGGCACACAGGCTGCTGTTAGGATGGGTGGTGTGGTGTCTGAGTGGTTTGATGTGCATGGCGGGGTGCGGCAGGGATGTGTCATTGCTCCCTTGCTGTTCAACATCTACATGGACTTTGTGGTTCGGCAGGCAATGGCTCAGATGCCGGAGGGATGTGGGGTGAAGCTAGCCTATCATGCAGATGGGAAACTTGAGCGTGATGGGTGTGGTAGTGGTGGGTGTGTGGAGCTGTTGTCTGTTCTGCTGTATGCAGATGATATGGTGTTGCTAAGTCCCAGCAGGGAGGAGTTGGTGGTCATGCTGCAGGTGATGGACAAGGTTGCTGCTAGTCTTGGGTTGCGCATCAATGCAAGCAAGACTGAGATCCTGTCCATTGACAAGGATTGGAAGGAGGGGGATGTGCCAGTGCAGCAAGGACCAGAGGTGGTTATCAGTGAGGGTGTGGTAAAAGAGGTGTCACAATTCAAGTACTTGGGAAGTGTGCTTGTGACTGATGGCAGGTTGGATGTGGAGTTGAATATCAGGAGGGGTAAGGCTGTGGGGAGGTTTAAGCAGTTTGAAAAGATGTGGGGTACCAAGCATCTGTCATTGGCTACGAAGGTGAAGTGTTACAAGGCATATGTGTTGCCAATTCTGTTGTTCGGGAGTGAGTGTTGGTCCCTGACCAAAGTGCAATCGCAAAAGCTTGAGCGGGTGCACTCTAGCTGCCTTAGGAGCATCCTGGGGGTCAGGCTGTCAGATCGGCACACCAATGAGCATATCAGGAAATCATGTGGGGTAGCCACCTTGTCAGCATACATCACAGCAAATAGGCTGAGGTGGCTGGGGCATGTGGGCCGCATGGAGGAGGGCAGGTTGCCGCATATTGCGTTGTTCTCTTCATTACATGGTGACATGACGAGGCCAGTGGGTAGGCCTCGCCATACCTGGGAGAAATGCGTGTGTGCAGATCTGAAGGTGCTTGGTCAAGATGAGGGGAGCTGGGAGGCTTCATGTCAGATTAAGAGTGCTTGGAGGAAGAGGTTGTGGGATCTTACGCACCCTTGGGAAAGCCAACGGTTAGTGAGGTGTAGAAGGCGCACTAAGCAAGCTATTGATAAGCATGTGGAGCGCTATGTGGTGCCTTTCAGTGGCTGGGAGGATGGTGGTTCACCAGTACCTAGGTGGTGGGAGCCACCTCCAGCCCCTACTAGGGTGGTGCTTGATCCTGCTGCCTCCCCGCCACCCATGTGTGATGGAAGTGGAGCAGGTTTTGGGTTTTAGTGGTGGTGTTTGTTTCCCCTTGGTGTGCACGCCGTTGCATCTAGCCTCAGCTTGTGTGTGGCAAATCCACCATCGGTTGTGTGGCTTCGTGATTGTGATCAGGAGCCTTGTGTTTGTGGCCTAGGTTTGTTTGGCCATTGGCATTGCTGGTCTTGCGTTTTGATTGATTGATTGATCTGAATGGTAGCGGACTAGACAACAACAGGTCTAGAAGCTCAGAGCTCTCTACTGGTCCCCTACCCACAAATTGACACAAAGCAAAAGGCTGCATGTTCCTCAGTCTGACTTTGAAACGATAGTCCTGCTGCTCAGCCACTGTTGTTCTCTAGTCCGCTACCATTCAGACCTATAGCCAATCCCTTAGGCAGTTCCTAATGTACCCTTCAGTCAATTCCTTAGTGGATTGTTGCCACCCTGCATGTTATCCGTAGCTGCCTCTACATGCACAGGCGGTAAAGTAGGCAGCAGCCTTCCCGGCCCTCCCTTGAAGTGCTGGCAGTGATGTCAGAGCTGATGGCCCAGGACCCCCGCTGCTACTATCAGATGGTGGATGCAATGCTGCGGTATGATGCCTGCCACAAAACACCAGATCAAGCGTTGCAACACCACAGGATGGATGTCGTACTATTGATGCACCCTTCTGCTGTGGCTGTCTTCAGACAGCGTTGTCCGCTGGTTGGAAGCAGGGGCAGCAGCAATGCCATGACCACCAGCAGTAGCACTACCACCGCCCCTAGCAGCAGAAGCACCACCACCACCACCCCTAGCAGCAGCAGCACCACCACCACCACCCCTAGCACCAGCACCACCACCACCACCCCTAGCAGCAGCACCACCACCACCACCACCCCTAGCACCAGCAGCATCGCTGCCAATTCGAGCATCCCCGCCAGCAGCAGTACCACCACCACCCCTAGCACCCCCAGCACCACCACCACCCCCAGCAGCAGCAGCAGCAGCAGCAGTACCACCACCACTTGCACCAACAGCATCGCTGCCAATGCGAACATCCCCGCCAGCAGCAGTACCACCACCACCCCTAGAAGCAGCAGCAGCAGCACCACCACCACCACCACCACCAGCAGCAGCAGCAGCACTAGCAGCAGCACTGGCAGTGTGAGCATCCCCGCCAGCAGCAGCCCTACCAGCACCAAGTACGAGGTAGGACCCGATCTGTTGGGTAACTGGAGGCAGACCCAGGCCTTCCTCAGCGCGCTCTCTTACCGGAAGGTGATGCTGTCATTGCCAGAGTTAATCCTGCCGCCCTTTAACGTCAAACTTGGGGTGGAGCCTGTGATAGCTTGGCTGGCTTACGAGGGGGTGTATGAAACAACCCTTGGAGCAATTGCAACCGGTGGTTCTATCATCGAGGAATTACCCGGTATCAATTGTGGCAGCACTGAAGGCAGTAAGGCTAATGGCAGTGGCAGTGGCCCTGGGTCTGGGAAACCATTACTATTGGCAGGTGATGAGGAGCTGAGAGCTTGTCGGGTGTTCACAGTGAGTCTTTTGTCACGTCTGCTGGCCTCGTACAGCCATCAGCTTGTGGATAGAGGCGCTACAAGTGTCACTACAAGCTGCACAGGTGATGGTGAAGACAGCAGCAGAGGCTGTGATGATAAAAAGGGCGGCAGCAGCAGTATAGACAGTGTTAGTGTCAGTGGCAAAGGGGGTCGCAGCAGCCATAGCAGTGGTGCTGCTGGCACTACTAGCAGCATAAGACCTAGTGGCTGCATCAGCAACGAGGGTAGCAGCTGGAGCAGTGGCCAGGACTGTGTGAAAGGGGGTGTGAGGGATAGTGGCAGCTGCAGCGCGGGTAAAGAGAAGGGCGTTAGCCACGCCGGGCAGGGTTGCAGTAGCAGCAGCGGCAGCAGCAGCCGAGGTGCAAGCAAAATGGGTGGGGGCAGTAGCAGATGCAGCGGGCGCAGCAGCAGCAGCTATGCGTGCGGCCACACTATTAGAGGCAGTGTTGCAGCACATGTTATCAATCAGCTGCAGCAGTGGGAAGGTATGGAAAGGGCCTCTGAAGGTGCAAGGATGCATGACAGAGTGCAGATTGGCTGCTTCCTTGGTGTGGCTTGCTACTGCTTGCTCACAGCCCTGCAGCAGCAGGAGTAGCAGCCATGAGATCACCATGCACAGCGGTGCACCGATGGGTGGCAGGAGCAGCAGCAGCAGCAGCAGCAGCAGTGGGGGGGTCCCTGCCAAAGGCAGTGCCAGCAGCCTTACCTTTAGTAAGGCCCCTACCATATATAAACAGCACCAGTACATCGGCAGCCCTTGGCGCCAATGCATCACTATCTATTGCAGCAGGAGGAGGAGGAGGAGGGAGGAGGGCTATGCAGCAGCAGAGCAGGAAATGGAGCTGCTTCCCAGCCGAGCTGCCTCCCTCTGTTCTCGCTGCCCTGCAGAGCTTTGAAGCAGCGGTCGACAGAAGCGTGCTGGTTAGGGCGTGTGCTTTTGCAAAGTCTACCCATGCGTGGAAAGTGGTGTTCATTGCTGTGACAAGGAAACATGGCCACGGCAGGATAATGAAATAAAATTGCTTGGATTACTCGAGTAGCTCCGTGGAGCTGGAGGAACATGGAACTTCTCTGTGAACAGCATGCTTAAGGCGCTCATCATTCAAGGAAGAAGATCTGCAAGCATATGCTCCACCCAGATGACTAGTGTACTTTTCCCTAGGAGCTAGGGTGCAGAGAACGTTGCAGCAAAGAAGGCCCTAGGTGATATTGTGCAAGAGCACGAGCTCCGGCTGCACCCAGTCTAATGTCTACACTCTATTTTGACCTTGCACAGGCGATTGATGTGATTGGGGAGACCAAGACTGACCCCTGTGGCAACATCAGGCGGATCAATGTGGAGATCCGCTCCTTGTCTGTGTCGGACATGAAGCGGCTCAAGGCAACAGACAGGGTGAGCATATACACAGGAACTGTAAACCTGCATACTGCGTTGGGATGTATGTACTCTCTTGCTGCACTGGTGAATGGTCTATCTAAAGAGCTGCCACTTGCAGAAGGAGGCTTGAGCAATGTCCAACGACTTGCATGTCTGTGATAGGACATGGTGCAAAAGACAGATTATTTTGTTTCATCACTGTGAAACAGTTCCTTCCTAGCACTTGCAGCTGCAGCCGGTTGGGTCCTATGCCATCACTTGTTACAGCTTACTTTTGCCTGGACGCCTTTGGTCCGCGGGCTTTACGCACAACGGTTTCTGATAGACTGCCTTCCATGCTCTTCTGCCTGGTCGTGCAGATCGGCACCTTCACACTGTTCCAGGAGACCTACCGCCGCCCCACCTTCAAGCAGGTGCATATCAGCGGCCCCAAGAGCGACTTTGAGCACCGGTTGCTGACACAGGACCGTGCCATGCGGGCAGGCATTGATGATGTCGGCATCGGCACACTGTTCGGCTTGTATGACTACCGCTCGGCGAGGTGCTTGCTATGCTGATGCACGCAAACCACCTACGAGGAGAATTACGGCGTTGGGCCGCACACCATCAGCGTTCCGCGCATGCGGCCGGCAGAGAGCAGCGAGCTGTCAATCAAGCCGCCTTACGAGGTGGACGATGACAACTTCAAGAAGCTGGTGGCGACGATCCGTATCGCGGTGCCGTACACGGGTATGATCCTTAGCACGCACGAGCTGCTGCCCAGCGTTTTTCGTCTGCCCTATCCTAGCCATGCTTCAAGGGATGCACATGATTACCATGCCTTGGTAGAGCTGCTAGGCCAGCTGCTGGTGTTGTGTGAGGAGGTGGTGCACACCGTTCATGTCCCCCTGGGCTGTAACAACCCCAGCTGCACCAACCTGGAAGGTCTGTCTGAGGCTAGTGCAGTTAAGGTGTGCACAGGGTGTCATAAGGTGCATTACTGTAGCCATGGGTGCATCAAGGCACATTGGAAGGAGCACAAGCCATAGTTCTGCAAATGAGCATGGGCATGATATGCAAGTTAGGGGGTGGAGAAACAAGGATGAGATCGGCAAGTTGGGTAAATAGAGTGACAGGTTGTTTGACTGCAAGGCGTATCAAGCAAAACTGTCAAATTGAAAGCCAGCAAAGTGGATGGCATCTTCACTGCCGATATTTGTATGGGGCTAATGATAACTAAAGATTATGGAAAGCCGTAGATTGTAGCAATAAGTTTTTGTTGATGCTAATGAAGCTGGGAACAGATAAAGAAAACGTACGTGTGTGTTGCTCCCCGGTATGCAGCTCTTGAAAGGGGTTTTCCATGCTCTCAGAGCCAAGCATGATGCAAGTGCCATATACTGTGGTCCGCTTGCCCTGGAGTGCGGTCAAGCTACTCAATCAATCAATCAATCAATCAAAACGCAAGACCAGCAATGCCAATGGCCAAACAAACCTAGGCCACAAACACAAGGCTCCTGATCACAATCACGAAGCCACACAACCGATGGTGGATTTGCCACACACAAGCTGAGGCTAGATGCAACGGCGTGCACACCAAGGGGAAACAAACACCACCACTAAAACCCAAAACCTGCTCCACTTCCATCACACATGGGTGGCGGGGAGGCAGCAGGATCAAGCACCACCCTAGTAGGGGCTGGAGGTGGCTCCCACCACCTAGGTACTGGTGAACCACCATCCTCCCAGCCATTGAAAGGCACCACATAGCGCTCCACATGCTTATCAATAGCTTGCTTAGTGCGCCTTCTACACCTCACTAACCGTTGGCTTTCCCAAGGGTGCGTAAGATCCCACAACCTCTTCCTCCAAGCACTCTTAATCTGACATGAAGCCTCCCAGCTCCCCTCATCTTGACCAAGCACCTTCAGATCAGCACACACGCATTTCTCCCAGGTATGGCGAGGCCTACCCACTGGCCTCGTCATGTCACCATGTAATGAAGAGAACAACGCAATATGCGGCAACCTGCCCTCCTCCATGCGGCCCACATGCCCCAGCCACCTCAGCCTATTTGCTGTGATGTATGCTGACAAGGTGGCTACCCCACATGATTTCCTGATATGCTCATTGGTGTGCCGATCTGACAGCCTGACCCCCAGGATGCTCCTAAGGCAGCTAGAGTGCACCCGCTCAAGCTTTTGCGATTGCACTTTGGTCAGGGACCAACACTCACTCCCGAACAGCAGAATTGGCAACACATATGCCTTGTAACACTTCACCTTCGTAGCCAATGACAGATGCTTGGTACCCCACATCTTTTCAAACTGCTTAAACCTTCCCACAGCCTTACCCCTCCTGATATTCAACTCCACATCCAACCTGCCATCAGTCACAAGCACACTTCCCAAGTACTTGAACTGTGACACCTCTTTTACCACACCCTCACTGATAACCACCTCTGGTCCTTGCTGCACTGGCACATCCCCCTCCTTCCAATCCTTGTCAATGGACAGGATCTCAGTCTTGCTTGCATTGATGCGCAACCCAAGACTAGCAGCAACCTTGTCCATCACCTGCAGCATGACCACCAACTCCTCCCTGCTGGGACTTAGCAACACCATATCATCTGCATACAGCAGAACAGACAACAGCTCCACACACCCACCACTACCACACCCATCACGCTCAAGTTTCCCATCTGCATGATAGGCTAGCTTCACCCCACATCCCTCCGGCATCTGAGCCATTGCCTGCCGAACCACAAAGTCCATGTAGATGTTGAACAGCAAGGGAGCAATGACACATCCCTGCCGCACCCCGCCATGCACATCAAACCACTCAGACACCACACCACCCATCCTAACAGCAGCCTGTGTGCCAGTATGCAAGTCCATCAGCAACTCTATCAGCTTTGTGTGTACCCCGTACACATGCAGGATGCGCCATAGCGTGTCTCGCGGTACATAATCATATGCCTTACGCAAATCCACAAAAGCCATGAATAGAGGCTGATCGAATGCTACAGACTTAGAGATGACCTGGCGTATGGTGAACAGAGCATCAGTGAGGCCCCTCCCCTTCCTAAAAGCAGACTGGTTATCAAGCAGTTGTGCATCGATATGAGAACTGATCTTAGCCAAAATGACCAAGACATACACCTTCCCCGGTATACTTAGCAAGCTTATCCCCCTATAGCTATCTCTCACTTTGCGCTCTCCTTTGCCTTTATACAGTGCCACCAACAGTGCACGTTTCCACTCCACTGGCGCTTTCCCTGACTCCCACACCGCCACAATGACCCTGTGCAACCATTTCAGCATGGTCCCACTGAGCTTTAGCATAGGCGCTGCGATACCATCAACCCCAGGAGCTGCCCCATTACGACAGGCAAAGACAGCTTCTTCAACCTCCTGCACAGTAGGTGGCTGAGCTGCTGGTTTGCACCTTGCCCTGCCTCCATCTTCTGCACTAACTCCTCAATGGTCTGCTGCATTTGCTGGTCGAGCTTGGCAGGGCAGTTGAGGACATCAGCAAAGTGCTCAGCAAAGCACTTCACCACCTCCTCCCTGCTTTGGAACAGCTGCTTGCCATCAGCACCCCCTAGCACAGCTGTAGGAGCAGCAGAGCTACTGCCCTGCTGCTCCTTGAAGATCCGCTGGACATGCTTGTGGAACACGGCTAGATTACCAGCTTTTAGAGCATGTTCCGCAAACAGCGCTTGCTGCTTGAAGTACCGCTCCTGATCCTTCTTAACCGCTCGCCTAGCAGCATTATTGGCCTCCCTGTAATCTGCCCTGGTAGCATCATTAGGAGAGGACAGCACCGCTGCATGTGCTGCATGTTTCCGCTCAATCTTCTGCAAGGTCGCATCGGATATAGCGAAATCTCGGCGCCGCTGCTGAGGCTTGAGGTTTAGACCAGCCTTATGGGCTGCTTGGCTGGCTGCCGCTGTTAGCTGTTAGCTGTGTCAAGCTACTGCAGTTTTGTATTCTTAGCATTTACTGTAGGAGCACGGACAAGAGTAATAAAGGAGAAGCACACGGGTCCTTCCCGTGTTGCTGTTGGCAGGTGTTTTCTGTATATCGGCAGGCATATGGCTCTTTTGTCGTGTGGATGAGATGCTGGTCAGTTGGTGTTAACTCTTACATAGTTAACATCTAGCAGGCTCGGGTCTTACATCTGATCAGCACTTTTTTTGAAGCGCTGAGATATCAGCTGTTGGCTAGTAGTTTTCCACCTCTCCAAGTAGCAATGCATACGATGTTGCTCTGATAGGGACGGAGCTACACTAGCGTACAAACACTGTTTAGTGAACATCATGGTGCATCACATCATTATTGATGCAAGCCACCAAGCGGCAATCGTTCTTGTCTTTGGGTCCATAGAGCGAGTATCTGTCCCTCTCTCAATTAACACACACACTAATAAACTGGTTGGAGTAATGTGGCAGGAGTGATGTACGGTCCGAACGCCGATGCAGTGATCTTTCTCACATAGTTGACATGCCACTGGGCGCACGGCGTAGACACTTCGACTGGCACAATCAATAGGGTTTACACGTAAGAGTGTCTGCAGCTATTATACACATTCCGTCAAATTTAACAGCAACTGTACATTTGTGACATACTCGAGGGCCGGAAAGACCCCACCGCCACCCATCCACCAGTGCCACTTTGAACACACATGCGACCCCACACCCACGAGCGCGCTACTGTTATGGCGTTCTGAAGGGCGCCTATCTCACCAGACTGTGCCGCAAGCTACCCCGTGGACAGCCGACGTTTGACTGCCTCCATTGCCTGTCTGATTTCCTTATGGCTGCTGCCAGCCAACGCCGCTCTCAAACTCAACTCAGCACGCTGGCTGCCCTCCATCCCCTCGACTTCCTCCACACGCTGCCACACTGCTGCTACAGGCCTGCATCCCCTGGCTCCCAGGTCACCCTGTCCATCCTCCCATGTACGGCCACCACCACTGTTGGTATTGTACTGCCCAGCAGTACGGAAGTCTGCTGTGCTTCGTACGAGTAGCTGTACCAGCTGCTGAGCCGCAGCTAATGCTCCTCCTGTCCCCTGAGGCAGTACGTCTTCAGATGTGCAATGTCTTGGCTGCCTCAGAGCACCTGCCGAGGGCCCAAAAGCTGCTACAGCTCCAGGGTCATTCTTAACACAAAATTCGGCTGCTGCTGCTGCTGGTGTTTCTGTTAGTTCTCTGCACCTCCCACCTGGTGGCTTTTTCCCTTGCAGTCGCTGCTGTCTAACCTTAACTGCATGCTGTTCTGCCTGGCCCTCACCCAAGCATGGGGTGCAAACACTCCTAGTAGACAGGCCACTGCAGTTTGTGCCTGGGTGGGTCTGAAGGCCTCCTGCACTCATCCTGCTGCTGCCACTGCCACCATCCCCACTACAGCTGCTACTGGCAATGCCGTGCCTGTGATCGCTGGTTCTACTGCTGACTGCTTGCCCCAAGCCACACTCCAACACTCCACTGCCCTGCCCCTCATCCAAATTAACCGCTGTGATGAATGTTTGCTGCAAGTGGACTGCCTGTGGTTCCTCCACGTGCTTGCTTGCCATGCAAGCTGCCATGGCACACTCCTGCTTGGCAGCTGCCTCCATGCAATGCTGCATGCTTGTCGTTAGATCAGCTACCTCCACCTGTTGCTGCTGTTGCTCTTGTTGCATGCCTCTGAGCAGCTCCTGTTCTGCTGCTGCCTGTTCCACAACAACGCGTCGTTGCTGCTGCTCCTGCTGCTGCTCCTGCTTAAGCTGCTGTAACTTCTGCCAAGCTTGGTGAGCTCTGACACATCTCTGCAGCAGAGCAGCAGCCACAATGTGCTGGTCTCTCAGCTGCGCTTGCTGCACTGCTGCTTGCTGCTGCTCCCTCTTGCGCCTTGATGCCAGCACCAGTGGGTTGGATGGGTCTGTACGGACCTGCCATCCCCTGGAACAGAGCATACGCAATAGCTGATCAGCTATGTTATAACCGACACAATGCCTTAACCGAGACAATGCCTATGAAAGCTGTGTGTGTGATCTTGATGGAGTAGCAAGGACCCACTATTGATGGGGACAGTCAAGGAAACTGGACTGCAAGATAGCGCTGTTCCCAAGCTTGCTATTTTGTCCACAGCATGTTCAGATTGCAAACGCACAACCTTCAGCCCAGGCAGAAACAGTACTGAGCAGGAACGCACAAGCTGGGACTGCTGCGAAGCAGTCGGCCCTGCAGTCTACTTCACCTTCTGTAGAAGTTGCGGCAAGAGCAGCAGCAGCAAGGCAAGAAAGCCCAATCAAGAAACTGTACTGAACTCTGAATGTTCTTGTGCATCACCTGGTCAGTGAACAGCCAGCATGATCTGCCTAACTTCTGCTACTACCCACCTCCACATGCTCTGCAGTGCTATGACTGCCTCCCTCTGCTGCCTCAAGGCCCTCCTCTCCCTCTTGGCCCTCCACAGGCGCTGTACCCGCACGACAGCTGCTCCGTGCCAGTAGCTGTAGTACCCCACCCAAGCTGCCTCCTGCATCTCCCTCACAGAACCAAACCTTAAACTGCAGGACAATGCCTCGTTGGCAGAGCTGTCAGAACCTGTCGAAACCAAAGCCCAAGAGCCTTCAAGGTCTGGGGCTTCAGGCAGCTGCCCTGTGTCTGACTGGCCTTCCTGCTGCTGCTGCTGCTGCTCCTGCTGCTGTAAATCAGCCGCCATGTGCAGTGCACCTCCTCCATGTTCTACCTGTGCTATACCTCCTTCATCTTTTCCCTCTCCGCTGCACCTGCCGCTGCTGCTGGGAATTGTGCTGGTGCTGTTGCTGCTACAATGCTGTTCAGGAGGTGATCCTGGTGGTGTCTTACTGTTCAGAAGGTGAATCACATCCAGCATCTCATCTGTGCCTGATGGCCCCGGCAGCTGCTGGTCAGCGGTAGTATGACAATTGTGCCTAGTGCCACTGTCCCCGCAACTGCTGCTGCTGGTGGTGCAGGGAACACTGCCTCTATCAGGACTGCTGCTGCTGCCACCCTTGGACTCAGTCAAGGTACTGATAATACTGCTCATTCGGTTGGTACTGCCGCTGTCGCTGCTGCTGCATGGGCGTCTGGAAGGGGTTGGTGGTGACGAGGCTGCGGTTGTACTGCCAGCAGGGGTATCACGAGTCTGCAAAACTTCAGCAGTGCCATTTTCAGCAGCAGCAGCTCCATTGCATGCTCGTGTTGAAAGCTCTGTCTGTTGGATGGCTGATGACAAGCTATCTTCCTGTGACAGTCTGCTGCTGATGGCTGCATCTGCGGAGGTAGGTGCAGCTGTCCGCCTGGGGCTGCCTTTCTGCGTTGCTACGCTTGCTCTCCTGGCATTTGAGTGGCTGCCTGTGCTCGACATATTGGGGCTAGGGCTGAGCTTCCCTGCCTGCTTGTCCGACCTACGGGTGGGGACAGGCACACCAGGTACCATCAGCACGTGGGGAGATAAGATAGTGTCTATCACAAGCAGATAGGGTGCAAGTTCCTGTCTGGGATGTGGCTGCATGAGTGGTGGTTCAGTCATGCAGCATTGCATGGATCTCATATTAACCCAGCTGTTAGGAAGAGGCTGCATCTGGACTCACATGCTGTGCTATTGGCGCATTTTTAATGCTATCTATGCAAGCCTATCAGAGATGTTGCCACCAAGCTCCTGCTAGAACGATCGTGGGTATCTGTGCTTGCTTGATCATAGACAAGCAGTGCATGAAGTAGGAAGGGTCCGTGGTGTACCTTGTTGGAGACTCTGGTGCTGGTACTTGGTCCAGCAGTTCCAGCAGAGCAGCTGACTCCTTTGCTGAAATGCTGAACCTATCGGGTAGAGACGCCTGAGGGCCTTGCTTCCTATGTACAGAGGCCTTTGAAGCCGTTTTACTGCTCTTGGCTGGCGCAGTTGTTGCTGATGCAGGTTGGCTGTCAGTGTCACCAGCATTGGCAAGGAGGTCCTGAAGGCAGGGTAAGGAGAATGGATTAATCCGCTGCATATGGTCTGAGCTGAGGATATCTGGTTGAAGCGTGGCACAACTTTCATTTCATCCCATTACCCTTGCGCATTATCGCTGCAACCTGTGTGCCTACCTCAATGAGGAACTTATTCAGCTTTCGGCACCGGGAAAGCACATCAAGCTGGCCGACGGCACGGCTTTGATTATCCCAAGTCTTGGCAGCTTGCTTCCGGAAGGCATCTTCTTTTATTAATTTCTCAATCACCCGCTTCTTCTCGTCCCCCTTTGGCTTGTGTAGCATGGTGCCTGGGCCGTCGTCTACAAGCTCAAGTTATCAAGCACACTGCCCGCTGTTTATGCAGCCATCTTAGCAGCAAGGACGTAGTTAAGGGGTAAAAACCGGCCGGGCTGTTTAAAATGCCACGGCCACAACCTGCCAGCTTTGTCATGAACTGCTTGAGGCTTTACACACGCCGCAAGCCACCGGTCTCAGCTAGCCACTTACAGGTAAGGGGAACATTACCTAAGGAACCTAAGTATGCCAAATTGGGTCGGCAGGGTGAGCTGCTCTGACGGCATTCCTCTCGTTCAGACCCGTTCCCACACACTCCGTCACCTGACTCACCCTGGGAAGGGCTTGCAGGCAGAACCCTCACCTGGCCAGGGTGGGAAGCTCCCCTCAGCTTCCCTTGTTCCTTCCAACTCATGGTATCGGGTCCTTTCTTTGCACAAGCCCTCTTCTCTTTGTTCTTGCACCGGTTGATTTGGAGGTTTTCTCGTCACATTGGGCACCGGTCGTACCTCTAGACATGGCTTCCTCGCCAAGTGTAAGCAGAAGGAGTGCGTCGCAGCCTGGTTTAACATGTGAAGACTGTTGTTTCAATGCTTTCCTATGCGCTGCAGCCGTTGACGAGTCCGAAAGGGACGGTCATAAAGACCAAACCAAGAATCGAACGAAACCGGGTCCTTGTGACGGGAGGTGCAGGCTTCGTCGGCAGCCACTTATGCGAGTACCTTGTGAATAGAGGCGATCATGTAAGGCTGGGGTACGTTTCACATAGGTCCAAGGTTGCACGCTGACAGCAGTGTAACGCCTTCAGGTGATCTGCCTAGACAATTTCTTCACAGGAAGCAAGGAGAATGTTATGCAGCTTCTTGATAAGATCAACTTCGAGCTTATCAGACACGATGTTGTGGAGCCCATCTTGCTGGAGGTGGATCAGATCTTCCATCTGGCTTGCCCAGCTTCCCCTATACACTACAAGTAAGGAGCTGTCCAGCAGAAGCCATGCATCTGTAGGCAGGCAGAGCAGCGCGCAATTTATGACGGTAGCCCACAGTTCGATTGGCAGGCCTACGCAGGCAGAGGCATGGATACCTGCATGTGTTGGATATCTAGCACAGTCCTGCCACCTGCACTTATTGACCTGTAATAACAGTTCCAAAACTGGCTGTAAGTCGGTCAGTTACTGTTCAAGCAAATAGACTCTTAATACTTGGTACTGAGGCCCTTCAATGGAATGCGGTTGCAAGAATAAATGCGAGAGGCTGGAACGCTCAGTTCGCACACACCAACACAACCTACATCTAGGTATGACTTGCTCTGGACTTGCCTCTGTGGTTGAGTGTGACATGTACCATCCTTGCTACAGTTGTTAAAATGCTCTTCATATGTTCTGAGTCAAAACTTGAGTCTTAGCTGCATATGGATTCCCATGTGCCTTACTACAGCCGTAGATCATGCTAGGCGAGCATTTCTCTCTCTAAAGACTAGCATGCGCACGGCTCGGCTATGTCAGTCTGCACATTCACAAATCCCTTACCATGGAGAATTGTTGTCTGACAGGTACAATCCCATCAAAACCATGAAGACTAGCTTCCTGGGAACCATGAACATGCTGGGGTTAGCAAAGCGCACCAAGGCACGCTTCTTGTTAACGAGCACCAGTGAAGTGTATGGGGATCCTTTGGAGCACCCCCAAACAGAGAGTTACTGGGGCAATGTCAATCCCATTGGGGAGAGGTCGTGTTATGATGAAGGTGAGGTCGGAGGACGTCAGGCAGCAGATGCTGAAGCTGGTGTGGCAGCAACTGGGAATTTGAAGTTTTTTGGTGGGAGCTCGAAAATGCGAGCCGATGGCACTTTGCTATGGCTTTATGGACTGTACCGGTATATGAAACATTAGGCACTTGAAAAGAAGTTTAAGCTGCTCTGTGGTCAGCAATAGTGTAGAACTGGCATGCTGCAGAGGATGGGCTCTGCCAGCAGGCTAACAACCTATGAAAGCAGCCGTGAGCACATTGTAGTCCAAGGACTGTGCTTTTTAAGCATCTGCCTGTCTCAGGTGATGGTGCCATCATGCTCCGCTTGAGCATCATGGTTTTCCTTCTTTGTTTTCACTCCCTGGAGGCGTGTACGCTGGCCAGACAGTTGTGCCTTCTGCATGCTGAAGTGGTGCTCTACTGTTGTGCTGCATAGGGAAGCGTGCTGCTGAGACATTGACAATGGACTACTTCAGGGAGCATGACTTAGAGGTGAGAACTTCAGCCCTTGCATATATGTGGTGCCTCTGTGGTACTTCTGTTTTCTGACTGGAGTATGGCTCATCCTTGGATTTTACTGCTAGGTCTATAATAGAACAGGAACTGCATGCCAAGAGTGCCCTGTGCTTTGCCACTACAGAAACCCATGCAAAGCAGCAGCTGTGGCTGCAGCTGCGGCACCTAGTTGTGCTTAAATGTCTGCATGTGGGCCCCTGTTGCCCCAGAAGCTGCTTGGCGCAGCCTACTGGGAACTCCTTGCTGTGCTTCTGTTGACAGCATGACAGCAGCTGTATACTTCCACCTCTTAGGCATGACAGCATCCTGTGTACTTCCACCTCTTGAGGCCTATGGCACTTTGTTATGGCATATTGTGAAGTTGTATTAGTAATGACATGCCACCTGCTGTCCTGCTGCAGGTGCGCATTGTGCGTATCTTCAACACCTACGGCCCTCGCATGGCCCTAGATGATGGCCGGGTGGTCAGCAACTTTGTAACGCAAGCGCTGACGGACCAGCCCATCACCATCTATGGTGATGGCATGCAGACGCGCAGCTTCCAGTACATCAGCGACTTAGTGGAGGGAATGGTCAGAGTGATGGATGGAGATGAGATTGGGCCTTTCAACGTCGGCAACCCTGGGGAGTTCAACATGCTCCAACTGGCTGAGGTATGTTGCATAGGACAAAGACATGGTGTATGAGACTAAGACTGCCAGTGGTTGTAGTTTTATTGTTTCTGCAGTATTCAAGGTAGGTCACTGCACAGCTTATTTGCCACGCGGCACCCATCACATTAAGCCAATCAGCATAGAGGGGCAGGCGGTTGGGGACGTGATTACACGTGCTCGGGGGGGGGGGGGGGGTGCCATGGTTTGAGATAACTTCTGGGGAGTTCCCTATTTCTCAGAGAAGCAAGGTTGCAGACGACACTCCTGTGGCCGTGTTAAGGGATGTTCGTGTATCAAGGAAGCAGCATGGTCAAGAGTAAGTGGAGTGAAGGGTATCGCAGGCGGTTTGTTGTCTAGAGCTGTAGGCATCTTGAAGCATTCAATTCCAAGCAAGCTTTGACCATGGCCAGGCTGCATTAAGCTAGTATGGGAAGGGGCAAGGTATTTAGGTGCTGCTAAGCATCACCGTATAGAGCAGATATTGACAGATGCTGCAGTGGGCAGAGGTGGGGCAGGTATGCATCTGGTGCACTAGGTTTGGAATGTAATTATGCAAGCTACCGATTGTGCTTGGCAGCCATTGATCGTTAAACTGCTTTTCGTACTCTTTTTTAAGGTCCATTAGCAAATGTTTGTGGAATTGACAAGCCAGGTGCTTGAACAGTATATGCGCCACATTGTAAACACTTGCGTTAGCTGCTGTTGGTTGTTGTTGCAACACATAGTAGAGTTACAGCAGCCTGGCTGCAGGTTGAAGACTGTGTTGTTGACTGCAGACAGCCTGCTAAAACCCTCCTTTGTGTGTTGCATTATGTTGTGATAAAGCTATGCAAGAATCCTGTATGTCATCTGGCTTTTTAGGCTATTCTGAACCTGCTGCGGCCGAGCAGTTATCTCACTCAACAGGCCTACCTGGATTGTGCACCACAAATGGTGTCTGCGTATACGTAAATGATGTAACCTAGCAGGTAGCTCAACGATTCATCCCTGCTTGCTTTTTTTTGCAGCTGGTGAAGGAGGTGGTGAACCCCAAGGCAGAGATAGTCTACAGAGAAAACACGGCGGATGACCCCGCACGCCGCCGGCCAGACATCACTAAGATGCGGCAAAAGTACGACTGGGAGCCCAAGGTGGTGCTCAAAGATGGCCTAGCGCTGATGGTGGATGATTTCAAGAAGAGATTGCATGTAGAGTAGAGCAGTGGAGCTGTGCTGGTGGCAGGGCTTTGCTATTCTTGGGGATATGTACAAGTTAGAGTTGTTCTCTGTGGTTGGGGCAGGCTTAGATGAGACCAGGGAGCTTGTGAAGATAACAGCGTCTAGTTGTACAGGTCTGGATGACGTCAGGGCCATTGCTGGATAGTGAGCCACGCCTAAGGTTGTGTCTGCTGGTGCGAGGCCTGTGGCACTCTTGCTATATATGGCTAGCAGAATGGTAGTGGGCCTATCTATATGTATTAGGTGAGGGTCCACTCCCTTAACATATGCAAGAAGGGATTTCCCCCCTTCTCTGCGTAGTTCTCTCTCTCTGGCTAGCAGAAACGAAGGGGGTGTATGTCTCGGTTGCTGCACTGCTGGGCACTGGTCTGTGGTGTTTTAATTCGCTTGATATTTAAGGGTGTAGTCCGCAGGACAGTTAGGCACTTGGGACCTGCCGGAGTAACTACCAGGGGTTTAGATGGCACTCTCCTGAACCTGCCATGTGGTGTGACAACCGTGGTCGGTTGATCAGTCAGGATCTTAGCTTTTCCTACAGCTGAACTGCGTAGCACTTGATATGCAATCTTATTGAAACTGACTCGTATGCAGGCATTATTGCCTGCCTTTATTGCCTGCTGCGATAGTCGTAAGAGCAGAGTCATATGTCACCCACTTACCGAGCAGAATCGCCAAAAACATATCCCCTCAGCTCCCCTTTGCAATCTCCCGATGCGGACAAACCGCACAGAAAATTGTATGAGGAGTTTGACAACATATATCAATCCAAGCTGAGCGATCTCACCCTGTGGCCTCTGCCTCTTTGCCAGGACCTCTCAGTAGTATAAATGTGACCTGCAGTGCCTGATGCGTGGTTGAGGAGCTTATTACCTACCACGATCCCTAAGGGAGCCCGTCACCAACAGCCGGCATATGCCGCTCTGCAGCCCCATGGGCCACTAACCATAGCATGGGCTTCAAGGGAGAGAGTCCTTTACACCTTAATATACGCTGCGGCTCATCTATTACGTGGTAACTGCCAGGGATAGAGCTCTTTTGTGGTGTCGTGCGTTGCCACCTTCAAACAGGCTCCATGCCCCCCAGAGCTGCAGCTGCCATAGATTGGGATGGCTTCATTCAACTGTGGGCCATCCCTGAAGCTGAAGCCTTCCTCTCACAAGCAGCTTCCTCGTCTTTGCCGAAGAGGGGGCGCCTGCAGCAGCTGCTCGTGAAGACACAGCAGATCTTATCACGGCGTGCTGCAGAAGCAGATGACTTGCACTACAATGAAGCAAAAGCAGCAGTACAGGCCAAAGCAGTGATTCTACTGGCCAGGTTGATGCATGTACTGCAGCAAAGCCCCTGCCTGGAGGTCACAGCTATAGTGGTAACCCGACCCTTCGACTCAGTCTGGTTTTGTGTTGTGTCCACGCTAGCCGGCATCGTCGCCAGCGTCCAAGAGAAGAAGCTAGACACGTGGGATTCTCCAGAACGTGCTGCTGAAGCACACATTGAGGCTTCCTGCAAACAGCAGCTGAAGGAGGCTGCAGGTATGTGACTGCTTTGACAGTAGTTACTTAGGCATCTGCTGGTGAACCAGCTTCCCAGCAAAGGTCTTGTATTGTAGCCACATGCAGTTGGAGGTACATGGGCGTTTGCATCTTCCTTTCTCTCAGGTTTGATGTGTACTTGTCTGGTGACGATGAAGAAGGTGCTGACATCTGTAACAAGAATAATGATAAACCGTAATAAGAATAGGGGTGTCCTTCTCTTGAGGCTAAGTGTGTGAAAAGGAGGAGGATGCCTCTGCAAATAGACAAGTGAAATTTGTCATTCTTAACTGGTCAACTAAAAGGTAGTTCCCACTGTCTTTGCAAGGTGTGCAGACGTGCATCTTCAGCAGGCACCTGTCCCTGTCGCTGCACGAAAGATGCAGGTTGTTTAAAGGTGCAGATTCTGCATGTGGACACTTTATGTAGATGATCCTGTATCATGATGCTGTGCACGCTCCCATACACATCCAGTAACCCTGTACATGCTCCTGCAGCACAAGTTGCATGAGAGCTTCCCTTTGTCAATGCTTGGCCACGCTATGTTGACGCAGTGCGTTCTAAGCAGGCTTGCAGACCGTACACTTTTGTCTTCTGTTCAGGAGGCAACCTGTGTAAGAGAGTGCCATAACACAGTTCAGGCAGGTTGCTGCTACTGTAAGCTTACTAGTGTTGTGTGTGTCATATCTGCAGGTTGGATGGAGAGCACACCTGCTTTGCTGCACTGGTTCCTGCAGCAGCGGCCACCAGGCTTCCCTGCAACGTTGACCAGACCTTCATGGTCCCTCATCTCAACCTACCTGACCATCATCGTCTGCACTGCAGATGCAAGCTCAGCAGAGGGTTGGGCTCATCTCTGGCGTTCTGATGGTGGGCATGGAGTACCAGCAGACCTCTGGCTCTGACCTCATACTGAGCCGGTTTGCAATCTCCTTTCAAGCAGTAGCCGCATGCCAGAGTGATGTCCTCGCCAAGCTGTTCTGGGTCCAGCGGGACTTGAATGCCCAGTTGAACGCGACCCCACCGAGGCTGCAGCTGTTGCATAACGCAGCATTTGAATATGCTGCTTTGCTTCAAGTAGCTGGCGCGTGTCAGTTCGCGCATCAGCAGCATACAAAAGAGCAGAGTCGGGAAGCCAGGCTTGCAACTGGCAGCAGGGACCGTGGCAGCAGCAGGGGCAGTAGCGGGACCACCCGCAGCAGTAGCAGCAGCAGCAGCAAGCCTGGTACTGTTCTCACCAGTTCCTTTGCCCAGCTGGTGGTCCCTCCTGACCATGAGCTGGTGGCATCAGCACTGGGGAAAGAAGCAGTAGCAGCACATGCAAGGGCAACTGAACATAAGGCCGAGATAGGTGGCAGCCCGGCCCGGGGGATACATACCTACTTAGATATTGGTGCACGAGGCTGGGAGGGTATATGGAAGGTGGTGAGAGGTAGCCTAATGCAGAGCGATAGGAATGTTCCCGCAGGACAGGCAGCAGCAGCAGCACACGGTGTTGGCGCTGCTACTCTCCATGTTGCATTTTGTGCAGGGCCAGTTGCAGCACCTACGGTTGGTTCTTCTTTTTCTGCTGCTGCTGCTGCTATGGCTGGTGCTCCTGCTGCTTCCTCAGCTAGGGTGGGGTTGACAATACCTGCTGCGGCGGAGGCACAGGCAGCGGCAGGGGCGAGGACGGGGGCGAGGGCAGGTCCGCTGCCCGATGCACTTAGCTTACAGCTGCTGCTGGAGGCTGTAGCATTAGAGGGTGGCCTTGGAGAGAAGTTGGGCAGCGGATCTAGGAGGGATGCTGATGCTGTGCTAGAATGTGTGGAATTGCCGTTGAAGCTGATGGTCATGGCAGCAGCTAGCAGCAGCTTTGAAGAGAGGAAGGGGTTCATGGCAGCTCGAGGCGGGTTTCTGCTGGAGGTGTTTGGTTTGTTGCTTAGGGAGCAGGAGCAGCAGCGGGAGGTGGCAGTGGGTGAGGGATTGTGAGCTTGGCAAGGCCATCCTCTCCAGTGTGCTGAAGATTCTTAGGTTTTGCCTGCGTGCGAATGAGAATGATTCACAGGTATGTGGATGGTGCAATTGTTGCTGCCAAGACTCCATCCTTGTGCTTTTAAGGTGATGATTCATCTGTGTCTGGTGGAGGGAATTCACCACGATATGGCTGGCTGCACAGGTCATAGTGTTTTTCCAAGGCAATGGAGGCAGTACAGGAAGTAGGGTGGCATGGTCAGCTTTGTGCAGTGGACCAAAAGGAGGGAGTTAACACGGTCAGAATTAGTACCACTACCATACCATAATGGATGTTTGCCATGTGAGTTTATCATCTACCAGGCTGCTTGCTACGCAGCTCATCTTGTTGGAGATCTATCCATGCAGACCCTCTGAAAGAGCCGGCTTTTGCCTTGTGGACAGGTCATACTTCACCATGATCTTGCCGCCTGCAATCCTGTTGCCTACTTCAAGCTGGTGGACCACTGCTGCCGACTTTCCTTCGCACGCATTGGCCATGCTGATGGAACCAAAGACAGCAGTGCAGCCGCCGGCAGCATTGGTATGCACGGTACCAGGACTGGAGCCAGTAGTAGCAGTGCGGCTGGTGGGGTGGGCGACTGCAGAAACGGCAGCACGGCTGGTGGGGTGGAACACTGCAGGAACAGCAGTAGTAGTAGAGGAGACAGCAGCAGTAGTGTCGAGTTGCAGGAGTGTGGTAGCAGCCATTGCGGAGGTAGCCATGCTGCACTGAGTGGTTGTGGCGGTGCAGTACAGACTGGTGGCAGCAGTGGGGCGACAATTACTGATAGGGGTGATGGAGCAGCAGCAGCAGCAGCAGCAGCAGCAGCAGCAGTGGAGTACGGACTGGTGGCAGTGGGGAAATCAGCCACAGTAGGGATGCTGGTGAGTGGAGCAGTAAAGGCGGAGGCCATACCAGCGGCAGTGGGGGGATCAGCTCAAATGCAAGTGCTAAGCAGTGCTGCAGCGGGGAAAGCAGCAGCAGCGCCGCAGAAAGCGGTAACAGCAGCGAGCGTGCCGAGAGCAGCAGTGGTGGAGCGAGCCGTGGGCACGAAACAAGCAGCGGCAGCAGCAGCAGCAGCCAAATCCCAGATGGTTTGGGACTCGGTAGTGGATTAAGTGACCTCCGTTACCTGAGACTCATCTTGCAGTTGCCGGACCTCTTCTGTCATAGAGAATGGAGTCAACAGCTTCTGGGCAACTGGCAGCAGCAGAAGGCTTACACCTCAGCATATGCCAGCTGGGTGAAAGGCTGGATTAACATGCTGCAGCACCATGGCTTAGGGGGAGCAGGGGCAGCTGGTACCGGAAATATGAAGACGGGACCTGTGAGTTATCTGCTGGAGGAATTAGCCACCAATGCGGAGATTGTGTGGAACTTTATGGGCATCAACCGGCTGGTGTGTTTGAATGCCAGATGCCGCGGATCCTTACCGGCGCTCCAGGAGCAGGGATACACACTCGAGTCTTGCAAGGTCAGGTTTGAGGAGGAGGAGCAGCAGGGTGCATTGCTGGGGGTTCAGTTGGTGCAGCTGCAGTGGTTGGCAAGAGCAGTAGCAGCTGCAGGGCGTGTGCTGCACCAAGCTGCAGCGCGGGAAGTTGGTGGTAGGAGCATGAAAGGAAGCAGCAGCAACAGCAACAGTGAAAGAGGCAACAACAGCAGTAAGGGCAGCAGCAGCAATGGTGGGTCCAAGGACACCGGGAGCAGCAGCAGGGGCACCATTAGCAAGCAGCAGAAGGGGCGTGGTGCATGCGCGCAGGAGGGTGGCTCAGCAATCAGCCCGGCCCTCGGCGAGAGTGTTCTAGGAAGGCCTGGTTTGTACTTGCTGATGAAAGTAGCACTGCTGCAGCGCAAGTGCTTGTTGGACTGGCATAGATATGCTGGTGGTGGGGATCTCATCACCACTCATGGCAGTCAGGAGGGGGAGGCAGCAGAAGGAGGGGAACCAGCCATGCGAGCGCTAACAGCAGCAGGAGCAGCAGGAGAGAGGCAGGCGGGAAGGGAACTGTTGCTAGTAGCAGCAGCAGGTGCAGGGACAGCTGCACAGGGGCTTGTCTTGGCAAGAGGAGCTGGAGGGTTAGCACCAGCAAACGCAGAAACAACAAAAGGGGCAGGACCAGTATCAGCGGGGGCCGCTGGGATAGCAGCATTAGAGGCAGGGGCAGCATCGGGCAGGGAAGCAATCATGCGGTCCCTTGGAACTAGAGCTCGTGCTGGTGCTGCAAGGCATGCTGCTGCTGCTGACACTGCTGGTGTTGGTCTTCCCAGGCGCTTGGCATTGCTGCCTCAGGGGCGGTTGCCAGCAGCAGTGGTGAATCAGCTGAAGCATATCAATAACTCTTGGTCACGGGAGGACCTGTCTTATTGGATGTCTGAAGATGATACTATTGGGCGCTTCATGATGTACGAGCAGCCATACCAGCAGCGGGTGCTGGATGACCTGCTGCAGTTGGGTCACGTGTTCCTGGCGGAGGTGCCGGTCTCTGTTGGCTGCAGCAACCCAGCTTGTGTGAGCTTGGCTGGGGCCTCAGAGGTGGCTGCGTCCAACAAGGCATGCACAGGGTGTAAGGTAGTGTACTACTGCAGCAGGGGGTGCCAGGTGGACCATTGGAAGGTGCACAAGAAGCTGTGCAAGGAGCTGAAGCAGTGACAGCATGGCACCTGGAATATGTCTTCTGGTGCTTCCTGGCTTTGGGCCCTACCTTAAATGGGGTTGTGGTAGATGTTTGTATTCGTGGGCTTCTTCAGATTTCCCTGTTCCCGGCACATTGGCCTGTGCGGAAATTGTTTGAATGTATGCCGACACTATTGACCTGTCTTCGATAGCGATCGAAAAACAAAAAAAAAACCAATTTTAACGTCCGGGTCCAAGACCGGAAGTCAGACTGACTCATCGGACGGCCTTGCGGCGACGGTGTTGCCCAGTTGATCAGACCGTTAGCCCATTGATCAGACGAATCCATTGTATAGGCAACGCGGATACCTGTAACCTTTTCTTGAGAGGCCCCGGCTAAGGGCGGCGAGGAGACCGGGACTCGAACACCGGATCTGAGGATTCGAAGTCCTCTGCTCTACCAATTGAGCTACCCCCCCATCACTGCATGTGGAGTGTCTTGCTCCGTATGGCTGCATAGTCACGGGCACACAAATCCTCTTAAGCGTGTCGGCAGTCTGAAGCTGTGGAGAGTCCAAAGGAGGCCCACCCCTAACATGTGCAGCTCAAAAACAGGTAGCCGTGAGTCTGTGAGCTTACGCTTATGACTGCAGTTTGTTTTGGTAAAGGGTCTCTTGTGAGCCACTGAGAATATTTGCAATGGCAATTGAGTTGCTTAGCCAAACTATATAGTGCCGTCTTTCCGACCGGGCAATGGCTTGGACGTACCTAGTTTTGCAAGCGTCGAGCAGCAGCTGGGTGTTCTGGCTTCATTGTCAGAATTGTCAGTTGTACCTTACGCAGTGTGACTCAGGTTTTGTTGCCACTTCCCCAAGTTGCAACGGCCATGCGGGCCGTTGTAGGACATGTTAGGCCGCACCTTACATTTTTGTTTGTTTGTTTGTTTTAGGCCTCAGGCATGATTGTGACAATCACCTTGCGAGAAGGGCTGGGCAGAAGGGCGTTCAATACCAACAGCAACAACAACGGCAACAAACATTAAAGGTGTGGCAACCGCAAAGGGCTGCTAGGTCGAAATGACCAAACACACCATCGGATGGATCCAAACACATCGGCTTCCAGACCACCACTAACTTAAAAGTACTGATACCAAATCATGTATCCAGCCAAGACAGACACCACGCACTCCTCCATCGATTGCAATGGCATGGCAAACAATGACGATTACAAAACAAAAACAAAAAAAAAATTACAACGGGCTGGAGATGTACAAGAACCATGCACTAAAGGACTCAACCACAGAGGGATAGTACGCAACCAGACTCAAACAACATGGAATGCATGTGGCCAAATCAATCCCTCAAAGGCCGTCAAGGCAACGCTCCTGTCGAATGCAGGCAGGGGCTGCAGCAGCAGCTGACCCCCCTGTATAGACAACCTGCTGCTGCGCACCACGGGACGCAACGTATCGCACAGCTGTCTAAAGAGGCTAATCATCAGGATGTCAAAGCATATAGCCCAATAGCTGCCACCAGCCCGCCCTGGATCCCTTGCTCCAATGTATCCCTTGGAGTCACTAAGAAGGCTCACAGGGCCACCTCGCCTCAGTAGAAATGCCTTTTACAGGGCCAATGCCCACTTTGAACTCAACTGGAGTGACAAACAAACAAACATGATGTGCCGTTGGGGCTACACATACACAAAGCAGGGCACACATGGCAGCCAAACTATTAGGGTGTGGCAACCGGAGTGGGGCTGTCTAGTATTTAACAAACTGATGACCAAACCACATCATGGGATAGTGATCCAAACAAACACTATTGGGATAGATCCAAATACCTTCAATGGATCCCCGACCACTGCTGTCAAAGATGATTTCCTAAATACGTATCCACCTAGAAAACCTCAACAACAACAACAAACATTTAAGGTACCGCACCTTAAATTTTTGTTTGTTTTAAGGTGTGGCAACCGCAAAGGGCTGCTAGGTCGAAACGACCAAACACACCATCGGATGGATCCAAACACAATGGCTTCCAGACCACCAACCAAGCAGTACTGATACCGAAACATGTATCCAGGCAAGACAGAGCCCATGATCAAGAACAAACAAACAAACAAAAATGTAAGGTGCGGCAACCGCAAAGGGCTGCTAAGTCGAAACGACCAAACGCACCATCGGATGGGTCCAAAAACAATGGAATCCATACCACCAAGCAAGAGGAATACCCAAGCAGACATCCAACTACGGACACGGCAAATAGTAGCACCAGCAAACAAATCACCAGCAGGAGACTGACCAGCAAGAACAGTTCCTCAAACAGTTCCTCATGATCAAAAATATGTCGCATAGTACATAACACCATGTCGGACATCCACGGCTGTCAGATAAAAAGATGCAGCAGACCAGGGCTGGTCCTTGCTTCCCAATCAGTGCTGATTGGCACAGCACAATGAAGTTCTGTTCGTGTACTGGGGTCAGGTAGTCCACTTGCATACAAATGAGTGACAGGCATATATGACCTCTACTGTACATGTGCCATATGTAGTGAGTACAGAACCCCTCTGCGTAGGGCAGTTCTGTGCCCTAACAAAAATGTGAACATGTTTTCTACTCCAGCACTTTCTGCATGTGCAATAATGATAATGTCCCAGACACAATGATGACTGGGTAAATGCAAGGAGTCAAAGCAGAGTGGTAAATGAACCTGCACGGCCTGAATGCCCCAGATGCGGGGTGATGTGGCCAAAAGCGTATCAACCTTATGGCTTCTGTACAGCAAATTAAACCATAGTGCATAGATGCCTCTAGACGCCGATGAGTCCCCGCCCCCGGACCTGCAAAAACACAGCAGGTGACACACAGCACAGCCTAACAGCCCCTACGGCGCGACATCATACATTTGATACCACTGAAAAAATAGCAAAATACATACACAATGTAATTTACTTACAGCCTCAGTACCAACACACATCCCATGTTTGACCGTGTATGATCAGTGCAAATTGCTCAGAGCCTCCTCAGTCTGTACCAGGGTCCCAGCCAAAATGCAACCAAACCATATACTACAGGATGCTGCCATGCCAAGGGTCTCTTATACATCGTGAGTGGGTGGGGTGGTGGGTGTTAGCCACTTCTTTCACTTTGCAAGTGTGCCCTGTTGTGGTCTGTGACTCCTTGGACTCTCACATGTCAACAACATGTCTTGCTAACCCTAATGCCAGGCCAAGTCCGCAACACAAGGCAAGGAGGAACTCTATGTGCTCATTTAAGCCTCATATGGCACTGCTTTTAACTGAAGGACCTTGTCCCGTCTCCAATCAGGGCAACTGAGAACTGACTTACAAAAGTCACTACTCAGCTCCTGTCTCACAAAAAGGTGTTTTCATCATGGGTCAAGCAAAACAGAATCACTGAGAGCCACATCGTGCTGATGTTCACATTCTCCATCGCATTGCACGTTGCTCATAGCTCATGCAAAGAGCTTAGGAGGCACACTTGAGCTCCCAAACACCGCAGCAAACACCTTGTTGACAGCAGTCACCATACCTTCGACACTGGGTGCCATCACAGGATGGCTCCTGTATAATGATGTCTGGCTTGAAGCAGTTTGGTTAAGAGCTTGCTGGCTGCTGACCATAGCTGCCGTCCATGCACTGCATTGCAGAGGGCCAGTAAATATGCACCTGCTGCAATCTGTCTGCACACCAGTGCCATTGGCCATATAGCTATCTGCAGGCGTGGCATCACACACCCTCATAGTTACAGCCCCAGAAGGAGCACCCAATGGCAAAACTGCTTCCGGTGAAGCTGTAGTGCTGAGGATTACCTTCGTGTCATTTGCACTGCTAGCGAGCACAGGCTTGCAGAGGTTCAGGTTCGTTAAGAGAGTCCCCGGCGCATAGACCCAGGCTGTAGGTTGAGTGATATGGGTAGAGTTAGCTGCCGTGATCTTGCTGTTGAATAAGCTGGCTTCTGACATACTGAAACCAGATGGCAGCGGTTGGTTGTATTGGCGTAGAGCTCGGACTGATAACGGGTAGGTGTAGTTGGCATTACTGTCCAGTATGGTCAACGCATCGCCCACAAAGGCAGCTGCTGTGTCTATCAGCACCCCACCAACAGGACCAAAGCCGCTGCTCGGAGTGACAGGGTAACCCACACCGGTGCCAAAGTTACCCTCAAAGCTGCTGCCGGTGACACAGGTGAGATCAGCCATACCAATAGCCAAACCCCCTGTGATGCTACCTGTGTTTCGAATGAAGCTGCTCCTCTCTACTTGGATGCTTGAAGGGTTGGGGCCCCCAGTGGCAAGATACCTTGAACCATAGATCACAAGAGGGCTGCCAATGTTCTGTATGAACTGCGTATCAGTTACGATTGCTGTGTCAACTGCCAAGAGCAATGCAGTGGCTGAGAGGCCTACGCTTGTAGCTGTGTTCTGTCTGAAGCTGCAGGAAGTGACTGAAACTGAAGATGTGTGCAAAGCCAGCACTGCTGCGGATTGAAGACCCGTGTTGTTAAAGAAGGCAGCGTTGCTGAGGTCGAAGTGGCTAATACCATGGGTGTTGAAGACCGCAGCGAAAGCAACAGGTTCTGTTGAGGTGCACCTAGCAAAGGTGCCGTTAATAACGGAGAGGCTGCTGTCAATGGAGGAGGAATTGAAAGAGCCGAGCATCAGTACTGCGCCTGCTGGGGCCTTCATGTCAAAAACATCCACATTTGCCAAGGTTAGGTTGACCTGTCCACGCAGCACTGTGAGTGCTGCTGCTGCTGAGGCAGCTGTGTGATTGCTAAAAATTAAATTAGCGAATCTGACGTCAATGCTCTGGCTGCTGGGATTGCTGATTGTGAACATTGGCTCTGCTGTTGCTGCTGCTGCTGCTGCTCCCAAAGCTGAGCCTGTCAGTGTGGGCTTTCTGTAGTCGCTGCATTCACCCTGTATGCTGACGCTACTGCTGATGGCGATGCCTACGCAACTATCGGACAGGGTCAAGGAGCAGTTCAAGATGATGGTGGGGCAGGCAGCTGCTAGTTGTTTTCGCAGGACTGTGCAGTTGGTTACGGGTGATGCGCAGGGACCTGCGTAACCAGAGACTTCTGTGGGAAAGTATATTGAGCAGCAATACACAGGCCTCGATAGTGCTGGGCAGTAGATAACTAGATTCCGTCAAAGCGCTCATTTCCGGTAGTTCCGACATCGCAAGTTGATGGGGCAAGCCTGGGTGCACCAACTAGCCCTTGATGGACGGCTGCACTTACTTGCATGTGCTGCTTGAGACAGTATGAAGATTAATGAAAGGCCGAACAGCAGTTTTGCCATGGTCTGCACTTGTCATACGTATCACACCCACCCGGGTTCCGATGTTTGTAAAGCTATTGTCAGGCATATAGGCACCTAAGCTTATTTACTGAAGCTAGACGTGATTAGCTGGCGATAGATGGAGTAAAAGTCCCACGATGCTTTCGGTCTGGTGTAACAAGGAGTTATAGAAACACACGGTGACCCGCAACGGTCACTCGAATGCACGCCCGAATGGCGCCAAACGGCCGAAGGGTGCTCCAGCGGGCGACAGAAACAGGAAGTACACATTTACCAGCCGACCACATTTTGGAGCTTCAGAGCAAATCCTGGGAACTCCGATTTTCGGTTGCAACATTGGATGCCCGCACCGCGGTTGAGTAGCCCAGGCCGCAAGAGTAGCTATCCAAGCCTCTTTTGGCGCGAAGGACAAACTAAGCCCTGCGCTTCCTCAAAACCAGAAAGGAATTCTGATGAAGCCCGGACGAAATGGCTATGCTCCTTTATGCCCTGCCCCTATGGCCTTGCCTGACCACGCCAATCAGTCATGCCAATCACCACGCCAGGATGCAAGGCACCCCCTACCACCAGGATAGAAAGCAAACTCACAACAGACACGGTGATAGATTGCCCTAAATCACAGCCCTGTACTGCTTGCAAACCTGAAGAAACCAGAGAAACACGGCCAAAAGAACTGGTCAGGCATAAAGAAAGAGCTGCTCCGTATGCTTGTCCAGAGCCCAACATACTGCTGCTGCTGATAACATCACCCCCAGCCTCTTCCAATCACCCCTCACCCCAGCTTGCACACTCAGTAGCTCCTCCCCCACAAAGCCCAGTTCTTGGCCGGCTTCCCGCTAGCGAAGCACTTCGTCCCCTCCGGCAACTCCGGCTGCTCAAAAGGAATGCACAGCGTCTTCGCCCCCATGGCATCTGCTGTTGCGCTGCGCTTCTTCACATCCTCCTCCACATCCTCGTCATCAGCCCAAGGTGCCAGCACCATGTGCTTGTTGTTGAGTGCTGCCATGAAGTCATCCCAGTTAGTGGCCTTGTCCACACAGGCATCAAAGCGCTGGCTGGCAGCTGCTAAAAGGTCCTTTTGGATCTCGTCTAGTAGGGCAGGCACTCGGGTAGCCACATCATCCCATGCCACGAACTCCTTCGCCCCTGCAGAGCATGACAAAGCAAGCACAAGAACACATGTTTGTCTATCAGAAGGACAGGATAACAATCGCAGAATTTTCATTGCAATGGCCAGGAGGACATCAGCAGCACCATCCCCCACACTCGTACAAGACATCCACATAAGCCCGCAATCTTGCCTGACAAATTCCTGAGAACGGGGGTAAGAGCAGCCTGTAAAATGCCAAGGACATAGGAACAGCTTGGCCTCGAAACAAACAACAAACATACAGCATGGTTCCCAGCATTGTTCCAGCTTGTCTTTGAGTGCGGGGCCACCAAGCATTCAACACCAGGACACACTGAAGCTACTGCTTTGAGGTCATATACATGCGAGCAAAATCAGATGTCTAGTGCTTAGCAGTGACAGGCGCCAGAGGTGAGCTACGGCGCTCTTTCCTACAATTGGGCGAAATCTAAGGCATCAGGCACTACTCGACACATGCGAGCAAAATTTGCCAATGTATGAGAAGTGGTAAGGCTTTTCAGAAGTATCCATTTGAAAAATGAGCTTCATGCACCTGAGTGCTCAGTTCCCATGTCGCATCACTACAGCCACCACCACCACAAAGTGTAACAGACAATCTCAACAGACCAGGCAAAAGTTGATGTGCACACAGGAGCAACGCAGCCACATGCTAACCTCTCCAGGTTGAAGCAATACATCGCTACTAGCATGAGCGTACAAGAAATCCTGTATGGAGGCAGCATGCAAGCCTTGCCGTCAGGCAGAGCCAAAATAGCTGTTCAGAGGTCACGTTTCAGAAATATGAGCTTCATGCACCTGAGTGCTCAGTTTCCATGTCACATCACCACAGCCACCATCACCTCGAACTGTAACAGAAAGTCCCAACAGGCCAATTGAAACTTTGCTGTGCACACAGGAGCAATGCAGCCATCTGCTAACCTCTCCATAATTAAAAGATGCATCACTACCAGCATGTGCCTACAGGGACTCCTGTCTGATAGGAGGCGTGCAAGCCTTGCTGTCGCGCAGAATCATATCGAACCAAATAGCTGTTCAGAAGTATCCATTTGTAAGTTGTAAGCTTCAAAGCACGTGGTGCTCAGCTCCCATGTTTCTTCACTACAGCCAGGGTCAGGCACAACCTGATAACGGCAGCACACTGACAGAAAAGACACTGCAAGTTGAAAAAGACGACAGAAGCATGCACAATATGTAAACGCACCCTCCCCTCCATTCTCAGCGCCTGCAGAATCTCCACCTCTTCAGACACTTCTACCTACCGGTATGTCCTCCCGCAGCTTTGACATCCTACAATCCACCATACTGCTAATCCACCCATGATGGTGCTACCCAACCCGTTCATCTACTGCTCTGCTCCGGCCCCTCCGCTGGACCGAGAGGCCGTACTAATCCAGAGGATTAGGACATTAGCAAGACTTGAACTTGCATGGTATTATCCAGTACATGCTTAATCTAGCACGTCTACCAATGTCGTCATACTCGCTTTTTGCATATAAAGACTACTCTCACCCGCTCCCTCACTTGCTTCCACCCCCGTGCCACTTGCTTCTTATCCCTCCCTGGCCATAGGGGTAGCAGCCGCCTTACCTGTATCTCTCCGTGCCAGCACCACCGTCTGCTTCTCCATGTCCTTGGGCCCTAGCTCGCAGCGCACCGGCACTCCCCGCAGCTCCCACTGGTTGTACTTCCACCCCGGGGTGTAGTTCAGCCGCATGTCATTCTCCACTCGGACTCCCTTGGCCTCTAGTGCTGTTGTGAACTCCTTCACCTTGGCAAACATGGCCTCCTTGACGGACTCCTCTGAGCTGGCCTTGGGGATCGGGATGATCACCACCTGCGAGGACAAGGGGAAGGAAGGGGCCATGCTGAGCTATGGAGGCTACCCGGGTGTGCATTATGCGTGGGCAGAGCAAGCATGTATATTAGCACCTGAGGATACATATGACATGCATACATACCAAAAGGGATGGAATCTCCTTTCAACAAGACGTCGTGCTCACAAACAGTGTCCTAATGAGCCAAGTAGCCAACTAGGCACATGCCTCACCCTTTCCTGAACAACAAAATTCTCACAAGTCCGTGCACTAAAAGGATATATTCTTTACACAGAAGAAGGATTTCAAGCGGGTCTGGCCAATCTCCCTTACATAAGAGGAGGAAGGCTGACAAAAAAGAAACCACTAGCTAGCAGTCTAGGCAATCTGCAGTATCCCCTTCACATATAAGTCAGCGACCTCCACCATCATACCATCATCCCCAAAACTCATTCTGAAATCCAAATCTCATTCTGAGATTAGCTGATACACATTGGATAAGCCCGGGCATCAACTGGTTCTGTACTCTGCATGATGTCACCCCCGCAAACCATTCTCTCCTCTCACTCCATGTACCTCAGGCAATTTGCTCCCTACCCCGAATCACAAGCCACAACCTGCTCACCTGCTTGGGCGCCACCCTGGGAGGCAGCACCAGACCCTTGTCATCACCATGCGTCATGATCATCACACCCAGTGATCGCGTGGTCAAGCCCCAGCTGTTCTGCCATGCGTGCTGCTTCGTCTTCTCCTCAGTCTCAAACTCAATGTTGAACATCCTGCTGAAGTTCTGACCTAAGCAGTGAGAGGTGGCGCCCTGAATACCGCGACCCGTCTCAGGAATGAATGCCTACAGGTGGAACACAAGCAGAAGCAGAGGGCATTAGCAGAGAAAACAGGCAAACTCTTTTACAGCATATGATGCCGCTCTGTGAGATGATAGATCGTGTTGCCTGGTCATACAGGATACTTTCCAATTAGATTCTCAGTTAGTCTTTCTCCCGATGCCTGCTACTGGGTACTCCCCCATGCCTAGCAAAAGCCCCTGTGGAGTCTTGCAGGATGGCGCGGAACTAGGACAGCCCTTCCTCAAATACTACATGTGCCTGCCGATGTCCAACTACTGGTAGGTTCCTATGCATGCTAGTGCCGTCCCAGAGGGAGTGGCGAACACTTTCGTTTATGTAAGTGCAGTCACAACCTAAGCCTACCAGGCCCAGGCAACCCTCACCTCTACAGTGGTGGTGTACAGTGCCCCAGCAAACTGCTCCTTCTTGCTCTTCTTGCCCTTCATCACAGGCACAGCCAGCAGCTCCTGGTAGACACGAGCATAGAAGTCCAAAATCTGCAACACTTCTCTGTCTGCCTCCTCCTTGGTGGCAAAGGCTGTGTGTCCTTCCTGCCATAGGAACTCCCTGCTGCGGATGAAGGGGGTGGGGTACTTGAACTCCCATCGAACCACATTGGTCCATTGGTTGAGTCGTAGAGGCAGGTCACGGTGACTGCGGATCCACTGGGCGTAGTAAGGGTACATCACGGTCTCTGATGTTGGGCGGATAGCAATGGGCTTCTCCATCTGAGTGTTGCCTGCAGGATTGATGCAGACAGGGTTACCTATTTGCTTGCATGCCATGTATAGGAGAGAGGCAATTGGCACATAGCAATGGGCTTCTCCACCTCTACTAGAAGGTCGTAAACGCCAAGATGACAGCAGTGCAGACTCAATATCTTGTAAATGTTCAGTGCATGGAGCAGCTGGCATTCCTTAGACCTGCTGTAACCTTAAATCTGGTACATTGATGCACACTGAACTCAATCAAGAACACCATGCATATGGGCACCTCATGCTGATGTTTGCAAAAGCCATCATAGAGATCTAGTGAGAACAACCTAGTGAGAACAACCAATCTGTCAGCATGGAAGGAGCAAACAGGCCTCACAGGAAGCAAGACTGCACTATGGCAGACACTTCCCTCCCTGCACAGCATGTTCTGAACAGGCCAAAATGGAGGTTGGACGCTAGCTTAACCAGGACCCAGGGGACTGGTCACTCACCGGCTTTGGTTACCCAAGCCACCTCAGGCGCAAAGCCTTCCACATGGTCCTTCTCTGTGTTAAGCACATCCTCTGTGATGAACATTGGGAAGTAAGCATTCTGCACACCTAGCTCCTTAATGCGATCATCGAACCAGCGCTGCACCACCTCCCACCTGCAAAGCAACAAGCAAGATGGGTAACCAGGACATCGCCACATGGTGGGAGAGGAGAAAGAGGGTATGCTAGCAGCTGAAAGGTGTAGAGATAGACATTCGCAGGCTGGAAGACACCAATTACCTATGGGAATCTTTGCATGAGCCTGGCAAGAAGGCCCTCTAGCAGCTAGTGCTATTAAAGTCCATTAGACCTCCCAGGTGCACTCACATGGAGAAGGCCCAGGGCCTAAGGATGTAGCACCCAGACACATCATAGTAGCTGATAAGTTCTGACGCCACCACTAGCTCAGAATACCACGTGCCAAAGTCGTCACTCTTCTTGTTGCTCAGGCCCAGCTGTGTTTCCTTCTTTACAACTTTGGCACCTGAGAGCAGGATAAATGCGCAATCGTAAAGCTGCTGCTACAATCGTACACAATAATCTGAGCCGCTACAGAGATAAGCACATTCACAAACACCAGTGTACAAACAGCAGACCAACTGGGCACACCTGTCAGGCAAATAGCACCGTCTGCTTGACAGGATACTGCTCACATAAGACACTTTTGAGTATGATCATCTTTATGGACTTTGTATTTTGAATCACCAACGGCAACTGCGAGCCCAAAACAAGCAGGTGACTTGACCTTACATGGTGCTGATGCACACACCTCCATTGCACCTAGCTGCCTGTGTAGCTCTGACCATGCAAGCTCCAGCCTATCTGCACAAGCCCCAAGTTCCTTACCATCGCCCTTCTCCTTTGGAGCTTGGCTTGGCTTGGGGGCCTTTGCCTTCTTCTCCTTTGCCTTGGGGGCCTCGGCAGCTGGTGCAGGGGCGGTTGTCGTCTCCTGTGCCACAACATAGGCAGAGGTTGATCGCAGGCCCAGTCTTGGAAGGAACTTGGAAGGAAGCAACTTGGACCGAGTGGCGTTCTCCAATGCAATAATTGTAGAGTCTGTTTATTACCATTTGCGGTGTATCAATCGAACCCATCCCTGGGGTGCTAAGCCAATGATCTGATGATGGCCACCAGCAGCTACGGTAGAGCCTTTGCTATAGAAGTGGTTTCCTTGTCGGCTACTCTCTGGCCCATCCACGTCCTTCACTGGACTGCCCCAAAGACCAGTGCGGCCGAGACAGATGGCTGCCCACAAAGGACACGAGCACACAGCTACAGCACCAACTAAGAGTGGAAGGATCTCCTTGGATCAATTGCTTCAGCAAGGATGCCATGCAGGCTTACAGCAGCAATGAGCAGACAACCAAGTGCGTAGGGTATAACCAGAGAGCAGGGCTCAGGAGCAACTGTCAACCGCTTCAGGTTGGGCTGGCAGAACATTGGACCGAATGGTAAACACATATCCAAGTTCATCTGGGTTCCCTCCGAGATAGTAAGCTTTGATCCTCTGTCGCTTTCCACATCTCCAGACATGGCTGGGAAAACTGCTAGGGAGTGGTTTCCACCCCCTGCTGACGGGGCGCAGACTTTGCATCTTTATAATAGTTTAGTAGATGAGAAAGTCCCATTCGTCCCTGCAGCAGGGGCTGGCAGCAAGCAGATTAGTTGGTATGCCTGCGGTCCGACGGTGTACGACAGCGCCCATATGGGCCATGCCCGCAATTACGTTACATTTGATGTTATTCGACGTATTTTGGAAGACTATTTCGGCTACAATATCCTGTACGTGATGAATGTGACTGATGTCGACGATAAGATTATCCTGCGGGCTCGCCGGAACCACCTTCTGCAGCAGTACAAGCAAAGCGCACACGACCCAGCAGAGGTGGGCAAGATCCTTGCAAGCTGTCAGCTAACTAGGTGCTGGCCGATCGGTGCTCAGATTTGGTTCCCAATGGGCAGGTGGCTGGGGTTGCAGAGAAGGCTATTGCTGCTGCTCTAGCTAAGCAGGTCAAGAAGGAGGAGCAGCTGAGGGGCCTCCTGGCGAGCACCACGGACAGCCGCCAGCGTACAGATCTGGAAGCTGCAGTCAAGAACGAGCAGCACAAGCAGGGCAAGCTGCTTACTGTGCAGGAGAAGTTCCAGCAGCTGAAAGCAGGTAGAAAGACGGGGACACAAAAGCACTTTGATCTAGCTCTGTTCACTGACGGCAGCACAAAGGGCTCAGTACATGCCCCAAGCAGCGTGTTAAGGACAAGAAGGGAACTTCACAGGTCCTGCTGAACTGGGTTGTGCCTGGATGCCAAAAGCGCAAGCAGCATGGAATGAGGCTTTGCATCCACTGCAACCACCATTCGATAGCTAAGAATTGCAGTTGCCCTGGATGGTACTGCATCCCTTTTTGTCTGTTGCCATGCAATGGGTGTGTCCTTAAGCAGCAGCAGAGATTTGATCATTATGAATGGGATAGCTCTTCACAGCCTGGCCTGCTTTTGTTGTAGGTGCGTCTCCTTTCACAGTGGATGCTGTCCTGGAAGTGGCTGGAGATGAGGTGATGGAGTGGCTGGATGCTGAGCATGGTGCAGAAGTGTCAGACCAGCGCATCTTCAGGGAACATGCAGAGAAGTATGAGGTGCGGGGGCTGCAACAGCAGCAGGATGCAGATGATGGACTTGCTGGACCCAGGAACCTGTCGATGGGCATTCAATGGCATTCCTAGGGACGAGCAGCTTCATGTCATGAGCAGAATTGACAGACTTCATCACTGTGATCACACGGCTTGGCAGGTGGTATAAAGGTCTGCACCTCAGCGGGGGGGGGGGGGGATTGTTTGCAGTTCTGTTGGTCCATCTCAATAGGTATAAGCCGCTTTTGGTGCAGCAAGCGGAGTATGAAATTTAAATATGTATGGCTGGCATGAAAACTCTGACTTCGTAGTGAGTGTTGTTGCAAGGCCCATGTTTCTGGGGTTAGAAGCTGGGCAGGACATGACTGTGTTGTTGACATGCTGTACTGTTGCAGCGTGAGTTCTTTGAGGACATGGACCTGCTGGGGGTGCGGCGGCCAGATGTGGTCACACGGGTGGTGGAGTACATTCCGGACGTCATTACGTTTGTGCAGAAGATCATTGACAATGGAATGGCCTATGAATCCAACGGCAGCGTGTACTTTGATACCCAGAAGTTCAGGTAAGGTGCAAGGCCTAGGAAAAGGAAATTCACCACATGCCCAAGTATGCGTTCCAGTGGCTGCTGGTAGGTATGTGGCCCTTGGGAATGACAGGCTGCAGACCATCGCTGGTTTTGCAGGTCATTCTGTAGAAATTGCATTATCCAGTAGTAGGCAGCCCTGGAATGTACATGCCTGTTTTGGTAGTGGATGACTTGCTTGCTTAATGGCATGGGCGGCCTGTAATTGCAAGTACTTGTACACAAATTTTGGGAGTAATGAAGAATCTGCATGATAAGGTTGGCACAGGTCTGGACCCTTGCTTGCTGGTTTGATGGTCATGGATGTGCTGTGTTTGCAGGGCAGCAGGTCATGTGTATGGCAAGTGCAAGCCCAGCAGCGTAGGCAATGCAGCACTGGCATCTGAGAGTGAAGCCAACTTTGAGAGTCAGGAGAAGCGCAGCAACCAGGACTTTGCTCTGTGGAAGGCGGCAAAGCCTGGAGAGCCTTTCTGGGACTCACCTTGGGGCAAGGGCAGACCTGGTGGGTGACGATAGCTGTGAACTTGCTGCTTTAGGACCAAGGCGTGGCTGATGTGGTACCCTGATACATACATGCTTAGTGCCAGAAGCTGCTTTAAATGGTCTTGGTGTACTGTAAGTGGTGCCATGCAAGAATGAGAAGTCCTCCTGTGCTGGGTAGAATGCTTACATTCCACGAGATCATTAGTTTGCTTACTTGCAATCGTGGCCCGCTTTCATTCTGTGGTAAGACTATGTGTGCTCTGCTCTACTTATGCCTCATTTGAACAGGCTGGCATATTGAGTGCAGCGCCATGGCTAGTTCCATCATTGGGCAGAAGATGGACATCCACAGTGGTGGTGAGGACCTCAAGTTCCCCCATCATGATAACGAGCTGGCACAGTCAGAGGCCCATTTTCATGAAGAGTGAGTTCTGCTCTGGACGTTCTTAGGGGTGTAGGTATGCTTTGCAGTCCGCATCGAAGGCTTTGCAAGTGTGTGTGCTGGAAGCGTCATTAGGTAATTTTTTCCCTTGGTAAACTGCCATTGGCTTGGAGGAAGCAGAAAGAGCAAAGTGCAAAAGAGCTGTGGTGGGTCAGTGCCTTTTATCAATCAGTCCTCATATTTCTAGTTGATGGTTGCTACACACTGTGCCCTATAGCTGACCATAGGTGCCATGAATAGCACTAGGCCTGTCTGGGTCACTGCAGAATGGCAAAGGTCACTTAGAAGCTCACCAGGGACTGTTCGCATTGTTGACTAGGACATTTACTAGCCTTTACAGCTAATATGTTGTGCATCTGTTGCTGTTTTTCCATGCTCGCAGTGGCTGCCGACAGTGGGTCAACTACTTCCTGCACAGCGGGCACCTAGAGATTGAGGGTCTGAAGATGTCTAAGAGCCTGAAGAACTTCGTCACTATTAGGTAAGATCCCCAAGTCTGTCTCTCCTGTCTCCTCTGTCTTTGTGTATACGCAGATGTTACGTCTATGTTTGCTTTGACCTAAGAAACATACTTCCGGAGCTTTGATAGTAGCTGTCATGTGATACGGCACGCTCAAGCCACCTGCAACCTACAGCTTCTGGTTGCTGGTAAACAGCGAGAAGGTAAACTTTGTGCCAGAGCAAGCCTTGCGGTCCTGTCCCCAAGCAGGGCCATGGCAGGCAGCTGTTAGACCTCGTGCTGCTGCTAAGAAGCCACCAGCAGAAGCACTGAACACTGCCTACAGCCCCCAGGCTGAAACCAGGCTGTCAAACTCATGTCATGTAGGCACATGGTCATTCGTGGTGGCGACGGTGTGTGCCTGTGGTTGTCTAAGGTGCGTTACATCTCTTCTTTGTGTCAGAATTTGATAGCTTGGATACGTTCCATTTCTTCTATGCGCATGCTGGTGGTGATGAGCATTTCAAGTAGTGTAAGATGCAAATCTGGTGGGATGGCAAGCATGGATTTGGTACCTGCTGTGCACTTTCAGGGATGCCCTGCAGCAGTTCACTCCTCGGCAGCTGCGGCTCATGTTTGTACTCCAGCCCTGGAACAAGACTATGAACTATGGTGAGAATTCCCGCGCTGAGATGCGTGCACGTGAGGCCGCTTTCAAGAACTTCTTCCAGAACGTTGAGGTTGCTGTGCGATCAGTGGACCTCAGCAGCGCGACCGGCAAGTGGCAGGTAAGGGGCATCGGGTAGAATTAGTGAAGGGAAGGAAGGGCTCCGGATGCGGTTCCTCGAGGCATTAGGCGCATTGAGAAGGGCAACAGCGGGCAATGATGAGAGGTTTGTGAAGGTGGAAGGTGATATGGATTGGTGGGTGTTTAGTGCAGTAGGTCAATACAGGAGCTTGATAGGTGAATGGTGCAAATGGCGTTAACCTGCTGCTGGGGCAAGTGTAAGTTGGGCATCTAGGAGGGTTGGCTGTACGTCCTTGTCCCCTCGAGCGTTTTCTGAAGCAACCTATGAAGCAAGGATATCATTCCCCTTTAGGAGTACATCATTGTTTATGCAGCACCTCTTTCATGACTTTGAGCTTTGGGACTGAAGAGGTCCTGTACATCTTGTGCGCCAAATGTACATCCATGTACGCCAAACATACATCTGCAAATATGCTACTGGCCCGGCCTTCAAGGGTTGACCTCAAAAATGTTGACTGCATCTGGATGCTAGCGAACCTAGTAGGATTTGTGGGGTGGCGGAAGCACCGCACACTCACGCTTCTTGGTAACGATGTCTGTTTGGGAAGAGGCGTGTCTGGAGGTGTGCTGATGCTTGGACTTGCAAGTTACTTTCTCTGTACTTTTGACTGAGCGCTTTTATCCTGTAACTCGGCGGGTTTCTGTGTGCTGTTGCAGCAAGAGGAGCTGGATCTGCAGAAGGCAATCCTTGATGCTCAAGTGAAGGTGGATGAATCGTTAAGAGACAATCTAAACACAGCGGGCGCACTTGATGCGCTAGCTGCTCTAGTCAAGTCAACCAACCTGTACTTAGCCAGCAGGCAGGACCAGCAGCAGCAGGCAGCAGCAGCAGGAAATGGAGTAGCAGCAGGCTCACTAGCCAAGAGCACGGTGTCGCCTTTGCTGCTGAGAAAGTCAGCGGCCTTTGTGACACGTATCTTGTCAGTTATGGGCATCGTGCAGGTGAGGACTTAGGCAGGACACTCAAGGGTCAAGCTTTCAGAGCAGGGTGCTAGATTTTCTTTCAGCAAGGTTTTGCAGGGAAGCATGGGTGTGGGCTATCAGCTGATGCCCATCAGGTGCTAAACATGGGTGAATATGCTTGGCCTGTTTTCTGCTTGAGACACGGTGCAGCAGTTAGGCACATCTGCTGGCAAGATGTTGTGGGGTTGTCTACAAAGGGTCCTTTCCTACCTGGCCCAGCAACCTGCACTGCTTTTAAGGGTCAGAAAAGGCGTCTGAGGTAACTCTCATTATGTTGATGTTCATTGCCGTTCATATTGTTTCATTATTGTGCATTCTACTTGGGGACGGTTTGTAGCTATCCCTAGCTGGGCGTTTGAAAATGCGGTGTTTGCTTCCTGCAGGGCCCTGGCGACGCACTAGGATTTGGAGCAGAGGGAGGAGCAGCAGACTCTGGGGCAGTAGCAGGCTACCTGGATGCGTTTGCAGCCTTCCGTGACGAGATGCGCAGCCTGGCAAAGTTCAAGGCCCCTGCTGGGGAGCTGCTGGCAGCCTGTGACCGGATACGGGATGACACGCTAGTGGACCTAGGGGTGCGGCTGGAGGACAGACCTGATGGTGAGGGGCTGGGGGGGGGGGGGTAAGGATGGGTGATCGGCCGGCGTGCAGGGGGGGGAGGAGCAGGAAACCACTGAATGCAGGGTGACACAGGCTCACACTCCTGAGGGTTGCATGCCTTGTCAAGATGGAGTGCATGAGCATATGTTTTAGACAGCCATTGTCTCCTGCTTGGTTAACACCCTCGTCAGCCCGTTACTCCTTCACAACCTACCTGTATTGGACGTAGACAAGTGCATCATGATTTGGGAGAAATGGAACAATATTGCTGTGAGTAAAACAGCATGATACAGTTGGCTGTAACAGGGGCTGACGACGAGCAGCTGCTAGCTCTGTGCGAAGGTATGTCTGCAGGATGCATGTATCCAAGAAACGTAGGAGATGCAGAGAAGCGAGTTTCTGTCCAGGGGCGCTAACCTGTTGGCTTGTGTCCTGGACACAATTTCTGCGGTGCTTGCTTTTAGAGGCTAATGGCTCATGATGCCGGCAGCCGATGCCATCCCTTTGCTGGCAAGTCATTGCTATCAAGTTGTGGGTTTGGGAGTGCTTAAGATGGCTGTGATGACTTTGGTCGGTTCTAACGAGCTTTGCTAGAACTACTGCAGAAGGTAACAAGCTGCTTTGACAACTGTGATCTCTACCTGTTGCAGGCAAGGCCATATGGAAGCTGGATGACCCAGCAGTGCTGGCAGCAGAGCGTGAGGAGCGCAGAGCGGCAGCAGCAGAAGCAGCTCGCAAGAAGCTGCAGAACCTGGTGGACAAGAAGGAGAAGGAGCTGGATAAGTACAGCAAGCTAGCAGCACTGCCCAGCGTCAGAGAGGCACTTGCAGACAAGTACAGCAAGTTTGATGAGGCAACGGATGAACCCACTCATGACAAGGAGGGCGCTGCTTTGGAGGGGAAGGTAAGGGGGAAATGAGGTGTGGAGCAGGCTTTGGGTAGCAAGGTGGAGTTCAGGGTAAAGTTATGCTGGCTTAGCGTCTCATGGTTGTTGCGTGCATGCTTGCTTGAAGACCTTCTCCTAGGGGGGCTTCTGACTGTGCAGCGCTTTTGATTGTGCAGCAGGGTAGGGTCAAAATAGGCTGGTTGGGATGACGCGTGAGAGCAGTATTGGCCAAGCTAATAGTATGTGTCACATCTTTTGTTGTTCCCTTGTCCTACACACGAAGGTGCTCATGGATCTCACACAATTCAGGAAAAGATCAGCTGTGTTATACTGACCGGTCCCAGTGGTAGATGCTAGTGCTGCTGCTATCTAGCTGCTATGCTACTCTCCTGCCCTATATAGCTCAGAAACTGGCTGGAGTGATGCCGCGGGCGCTGCACGGCCCGAAAGCTGTGCAGTGATCTATCTCATATATAGCTCAGAAACTGCTTTCAACTGCAGTGGGGGTGTGTTTGTGCAATGCTGCCAGTACCAGGTAATATTGATCTCCTAGCTAATTGCTGAATATTAGGGAGCAATGCAGACACGTGCTGAGACTTGGAATGCCCAAGAAGCATTGACATACATGTGTTAGCTCACCTAATGTTCTACATTCTCTGCATACATCGGTTCTCTTTAGGGCTATGAAACATGCCACACTTGTCAAGAGAGACCACTGCACAGCCTTCTGGGCCGTGCAGGAACCAAGCATGACTTTAACCAGTTTCTTAGTGGGGTGAGTAAGTGCGAGAGATAGAGAGGCATGTGGCTGGAAATTCATGCCACAGTTGTGAGACATCTGCTAGGGCTGAAAACTGGTTGTCCTGTACGGCTTCTGCTGCACTGCAGGCGCTGGACAAGGGTCGCAAGGACCTGGAGAAGGTGCGCAAGGTGCGAGAGCCGCTGGTGAAGCGCTTAGCAGAGGAGCCTGGGTTCATGGAGGCGCTGGCAGCAGAGGTAGCACAGCTCAAAGCGCAGGTCGCAGCTTCATAAGTAGCAGCGGAGCACTAAGCAGGACGGGAGCGTGAGGTGGGCAGTGTACTTAGGTGGTTGGAGCTGGGCAGCTATTGCCCTTGTATGCAGGCATGCGAAGATTGATGGAAGTGATGCTATGTTAACTGCATGGCATGTTGACTGAACATGATACTAGCAATCATATGGATGAAGTGGGTGAGGGACAATTCAGTATTGCTGGAAGCTCTGCCCCACCTAGTGCATGGCACGCGTATGCACATACTCTCTGTGCTGGAGTACGTAACCTGTGCTGGTGCTGGGGGGGGGGGGGTGACTTTTAAAGCAAAGACTAAGGGTGGTGGGGTGACTCAAACTGGCTGCATTTGATCAACCAATCAAGGGGCAAGAATGTCCATGCTGTGGCAGTCTGCGCCCTGTAAGATTTCACTACTGAGACATTGGAAGTGACTGGGGAGGCTGGATGTTGGCTGCATTGATGGCGGAAAGGACCGACAGCAGTGGTTGTATCCCGCTATGCGTGCCTGTTCCTTCTTCTCATCATGTCAAGTGGCTATTGAAGCATTGGGACTGTTTAGGAACATGTCTGGCTACTTGGTGTTTTGCCTGTAATAAAGAATGGCTATCCAGTCTGCACAGCGTTGGTAATCTGGTAGTTGGTCGGTAATCTGTTACTGCAGCTTGCTACAGCTTGCTTGCTTTGGACCCATCCGATGGTGTGTTTGGTCGTTTCGACCTAGCAGCCCTTTGCGGTTGCCGCACCTTAAATTTTTGTTTGTTTGTTTTTTTGCTTGCTGCCCTTTGCGGTTGCCGCACCTTAAAATGTTTGTTTGTTTGCTTGATATATCTTGGTGCAGGCCCGCCTGACAGCCTGTGAACATGCATGCAGATAAAGGCAACATTCTGCCACATGCACCTAAACTTATATTTCCAGTCTCATATCTTCATTTATCCTTCATGTTAAATATATAAACCATGACAGTCCTGCCTGGACAACAAACACCACTACTACTACGCCCCGGGCAGCTGTTGCATTCATGTTTCCCAATTCTGGATATTCCGCATTGGCCGAAGACTGCAACTCAAAACAGAACGGCAGCCCAAAATACCCAAACTAAACGGGGTAGCTTAGGTGGATGGTTGGCTGCCTGACTCAGAACCAGATCCCTCATCCCCAGACATTACAATATAACAACAACAAACATTTAAGGTGTGGCAATATAATACAAGTTGGGGGACTGAAACCCCTCCCGGCACTAGCCAGCAGGCCAACTACGAGGCCCATGAGAGACTCATGCTTAAAGCCAACATTGGCTTGAGCAGGGGCATTGATTCCAGCACAATGTAGTCCTGTAAAGAGTGAGGCCACTAAAATGCCGCGTATTTGCCTGCTCTATATATCCACAGAGATACGGATGCCCTCAACATCATCGGGGGAAGGGGAACAGTGGACAGAGAGAAAGAAAGATTATTACGCAAAGGACAGTGGGCAATCCAAACACATCAAACAAAACAAACAAAAAATTTAAGGGGCGGCATCAAGCGCCATAAATGGCCCCTCCATCCACACTATCATAGCATCATATCTCTCCCATGTAGTCAATTCTGACTGCAAAGTCGCGTAGTGGAGCCCATTGCAGGTCACCTAGTATACACCACATACAAACAAACAAACAAAAATGTAAGGTGCGGCAACCGCAAAGGGCTGCTAAGTCGAAACGACCAAACGCACCATCGGATGGGTCCAAAAACAATGGAATCCATACCACCAAGCAAGAGGAATACCCAAGCAGACATCCAACTACGGACACGGCAAATAGTAGCACCAGCAAACAAAGCACCAGCAGGAGACTGATGGGTGTGTCCAAATCAAACACAATCCAGAGCACCAACCAAGCAGGATGTCCAGTAAGGCCACCGCAGATGTACCACCCAAGACGTCCAGCATACCAACCAAGGCTAATACCCAAACATGTAGCTATTTAGACTTCAACCAGTTCCTCATCAGACGAATCACTAGGAACATCTGTCTCCGACTCCGAATCAAACATATCCAAATATTGACCTGCCGGGAGCAAGATATCCGGTAAATCCACCACATCAGTACCACCTGACTGATGGCAGTACCAACAGACACGAACACACACGGCCACATACTTGACCAAGGCCGAGAGAGGGACACAGCCAGTGGCTGACAGTGCCCAGAAATCAGCATACAGTACATGTATGCAGCCCAAGCCCTACCCACGCATACCAAATTCAAACCAGCCACCTTGTCCCATGCCCAGGTTGCCATTACCACACGCTCCCAAAAAGGTCTAGTGATACAACTAAGCCAATCAAACATCCAAGGCATGGCAGCTGCACGTCCCACATCTGTCCATATACATACTGCTAATGAATGGACCTATTCTCAGACTCAACCCCCACCGACATCGTCTCCCAGGGTTGATATCTCCATACGCTGTCTTCATGGCAACAAAGTGGAGATGCACCAATGTACCTTGGTGACAGAACACAGCCCCTGAGTTCACACAGTTCCCGCTCACGATGCACCTACATTAGCAGCTGCCCTATAAGATCCCACCAACCCATCAAAACCCTGAGACCTGCCAGCTGGTCCAAGCAGGCAAGATGATCCCCTTGGGCTTCAACCTGCCATGCAACTCCCTTCACCTATTGCTCTGATACTGACATGGGGACAATCACCCAAACTGTGGCATACCACCAGATTAAACCGACACCACCTCACCAGTGGTGGTTCAGATCAATCTGCTAGTGCTGCTGCAGGATTCATTCCTCTCTGCACTAGACATATTCGCATCCTGCTACTGTCTGATGAGCATGCATACTGATACCAAAAACAAGCATCAAGTCCAAGCAGAGACCCAGGAACATTCACTTCAGTCCTGAAATACGGTATACTCTGCTTAAGATTCGACACAGCACCCTCTGTGCAGATCTGACACGCCGAGGCTACTGCACATACCTGTCCTATTGTGCCACTTTCTTCAGCGCCCTGGCACCACACTACCAGCTACCACGCATGCACCAGAGAGCTCCCTGCAAACACCAACATCCGCAAGACCCCACAGAAACAACGGCATCACCGTGTACAAGCAGCTTGTTTGCCTACTAACCCAGTGCTTAACCCCCTTCAGACCTACTCCTTGTCCTGAAGACGCTCATAGTAGATGGGATTCTCCCAGTGCATATCAGCAGCAGGTGCCTCCACCACCACTGCTGCACCAGGCACCTTCTCCACAGCTGCCATGAGCTCAGCAGGGGACATGTACAGCAGTGGCTGGTTTAACCCAGCAGCCTCTTCCGCTGCAACTTGAGCCTGCTGAGCGCGGTGAGCCCTCAAGGCTTGGGTTGATGTGTGCAAGAGGGCGAACCCTGCACACGTCAACCCAAGCTGAACTATACACCAGCTCCAATTGAACCAGAACTGCCTGATGTAAGCCCATGCACCGTAATCGTCATACCCATAATCGTCGTCGTCATACCCATAATCATAGCTGGCTGCGGGTCCATACTGAACAGCCACCTCTTGCTCATAGTCATAGTTGTCTAAGGGTTCCTGTGAGGCTTGGCTGTTGGTCTCAGGAGCTGCCTCTGACCATGCAGAGTCACTGTAATCAGCATAGACATTTGCATCTTCACTGTCATTCTCCTCGGGTTCATAATAATCGAAATCACCGGCGCCCGAGTCTGCTGCCACAACAGCATTTGAATGCTGAAGAGCCTCCACCCCGGGAGCATCTATTCCTTCAACCTGCGTGAGTCTGAGTGCTGCGGCTTCCTCAGCTTCCATGACATTCTGGAAAAAAGCTGCGGCTTCCTCAACTTCCCTTTGCTTTGCCGCCAACATCATCGCCTGGTGCCGTGGGCAGGGTCGACGGGGTAACATCGCTGCGTAAGCAATGCCCTGGGCATTGGGATTCGCTTGAGCTGCCGCTGCAAGCTCTACCTGCCGCTGCATGGCGATGCTCATCAATTGCTGCTGCTGCGCCTCGAGAGCAGTGAAGATCCTAGAAGGTTCAAACGGACCGGACAGCAAGCCATTCATCATGCTCCTCACGCTTTCTTGCACGGCTGAGGCTTGGGCCCAGGGTGCCGAGCGGTGGAACTCCACGACTACTCCACCAGTTGGTCGCCGAAATACTGCCAGGAACCCGCTCCTATTAGGCTCACTAGCTTCAAGGGCGGCACCGGAGCTTGGCTCTTCTTGACTGTGAAGGAGCTCCAACCCTTCCGGGCCATCGTCACCAACAGGAGAGTCCGCCCAAGTCAATGCCGGCTGAGGCCCGCTAAGAGTCGTAGTTACCATAGCTTCGTTTACAACGTGCAGGTGATCTTCATTCTCTGCCATGTACTGTTGAGCTCTGGGCATGCGCCACCCTTCTTGTGGACTTCGCTTACCAGGCCATGCGAGTGACCCTGACACTATTGATGTTCGTAGCACCAAGCAGCTGTGCTTTCAATGCGAACAAGTAGAAGGCGCATCAGGAGGTCATATTCTCAGCACGTTCCCATTCCTGAGAGGCCCATTTCTGAGAGGCCCAAAAGTGAATGGCCCATTTCTGAGAGGCCCAAAAGTGAATGGCCCATTTCTGAGAGGCCTATTTCATCAGTAGGGCATCTGACCTCAAGAAATGCGCCGTTCCAAATTTTACATTCACCAATATCATACGTCTTAGTTGGCAGCTGCTCATTCTGTCTTAAAAGGCGGCTTGAAGCGCCGACTGCACGAGCCCATCAGCTTCACTAGCTCAAAGTTGATGCAGGGACGCTTTGGCGGTGACTGCGCGTCCGAGTCTGGTTCGTCCGAGTCTGGTACGTCTGAGTCTGGCACGTCCGAATCTGCTTCATTTGGAGTCGCGGTGTCCATGGTGCCAGCTACGCTGCTGCTGGGTACTGTGCCGCTTAGGTATTGTGCAAGTGGTATGGTGGGTCTCATCTGGGGCTGCTTGAACGGGGGGTTGAATTTGACTCCGGCTGCAGTACCTGCACGATAAAACAAGTTCATGTAAGATCTGATTTGTATGCTTTTGTGTGTAATCATATCTGTTGAGATCCAAGTAAGGTATGGAGTGTGTACTTGGGAAGGTCAGATAAAACTCCAATAAAACTTTGACATAGTTATGCAAGGTTGTTTTATCTTTGGGCATGCATGCATGCGTGCATGCAGTTCACAAGGCTTACCGGATGATGATACAGTATCCACTTGACTGCCCCTCCATGAAGTGCCTAGGCTTCGCCTTTTCTTCTGACTATCGCCAAGCATGCTGGCCCCTGCGAATTAAAAATATTGGTTTACCAAATCAGTTTATTGTAAACAGTAAACACAATCTTTTTGCATGTGCTGCAGTGCTATCTCGGCGGCTTGCATTACTTACAGCATAAACATAATCTCTATGGCTCACTTTGGACCCAGCCATTCCTACATGAAACTCACCTTGACCCAAAAAAATTAGTATGGGCCTCTGAAAAAAGGGCCACTCACCAGTCAAATTTGTTGTGCATCATATGACTAGCAGCAGAGTGAACTGCAGTGACCAAACACGTGACCCTGCCTGGACTCAGTGACTCAGTGACTCAGTGACTCAGTGACTCAGTGACCCAAGTCGATAGTGGTAAGCAAACGCAAAACATCACCAGCAACAAACTTAAGCGCCCCATTCTTGCAAGAACAATGGGGCGAAAGAGGAAGATGAAGAAGGACTCCAAGGCTCGCCGATGCACGCTCGAGACAGAGTGATATTTGTGCGACAAAGGAATTGTAAGCATGCACCCTACATCTACCGCTGAAGGTGATCGAAGCACGATTGGGCCTTATGTGTGCCAAGGGGGCCCTGCTTCAGTGCAGGCTGTTCGGCAGCTGTTCACCTTCCTTGGCACTTGGTGGAGGGCCGGCTCCGCAGCTGGTGAGGTTGAGTGAACAAGAGTGAGCGGTCAACAGCAGTCCGATAGCCTGTCTCCAGCCTTATAGCAAGGGACACCAGCTAAGACTTGCCAGGTGCCCCCCGGTAAACTGGCGTCAGCTGCAGGTAAAAGGGCTCCCTCACTCAGGGAGTGAATCGGATCTGTCCGAGTGCTATTCCAGCAAGGCAATGCTATACCCGCGAACCAACGATGTAGGCAGCTGTCTGGATAATATTATGGCGAGGTGGACAAATTGCACCACCTGTGCTCAGGGAAACTGGCGTGAGAAGGGCATGTACTGCTAGTTGTGGACTTATAGGCAACTGGAGTGCGCAAACTCAGAATCAAAGGAGCCAAGCTATACAGATAGTATGCCAATGTAACCCAATACCGTACTGGCAGCAGTGAATACCTGAGACAAAATCTGTCCATCCTGCATAGATTGCCTCATGGCCAACGGCTACAACACAAAGAGTTCAGCCAGAGATCTGCACCTCTCATGTTCGACTAACAGCGATGAAGCGATTATTAAAACATGCACACAGATATGCCATTGGCACCAGGTCTAATATCAAATGCCGTTCTAAAACATGATACACCTGACTCCACCTGAGAACAATGATCTGATCAGCTCACTGGCTCCTACACTCAGTCAGAGCTGGCAAGGGCCTGACATATGCCGAGCATAGAACACAAATCTCAAAAGCCAACTGCTTGTGACTATGCCAGTCGCTGGGCCATCCACCTGGGAGACCTCTAGCTCCTGCTACTTCTGTACATGATGTGTATCAATCCCCCTTTCCGATCCAATTTCCCCACACACTTTATAGTACATCCTCAGCCTAGACACCAACTGGCTGTCTGACACCTCATGCCCTCTTATGGGAGCCATGCAGAAGCCACACTCCTTTGGGTCAATACTAAGACATGCTTTTCATAGGGTAGGTATGCCTATGACATCACAACATGCAAGAGCACATGCTGTTGCATAACCCTTATTTAAACGTATACCTCCTTCAGACTGAAGATACAGCAAAGGGCAGCAAAGCACCCTCACGGACTAGAGTTGTAAGCTACAGCAATTAGCCACGGCCTTGCATGGCCAGACTCCCTTGCATGGCACATGGGCCTCTTACCAACTCACTGGGCTAGATGCAGGCACCGCTTCACCCATGACCACTAGGTGAGATCAGCCATACATTTCTGCTAACAGACCTCACAAGCCCAGGCCCCTCTATAGGCCTGCTGCTGACACTTTGATGGGCCTGCTGCTAACCGCAGACGTGATCTTGCAGGGTCAGAGACATAATCCACCCTGCCAGCTGCTGTTCTGCAGCATGGCCTTGCTGCTTCCACGGAAGGTGCAGACGACCAGAACTGCTGTTCAGACTGCCAGCCAATACACGGTCACCAGAACCATCATCGTTTGATTCTCCCACTGGACCGACAATTTTCCATCTGTCTTGTCGCTCCAGCGGGTACAACTCGCTGCATGCAGGCCTGCTCCTGCCTTCTGTGATAGGTTGCACGTAAGGACATACTTGAAGGGTTTGTTCAAAGCGGCTAGCCGCTTTAAGCAGCCTTCCACAATGTTGGCGCTCCAAGAGTCGATTTTGGCATGCAGGAAGGCACTATCTCCCACAGAGGTCACTATGGATTCTCTTATCATCGTATCTATCTCAGCATCATCTATAAGGTCATCCTCTGTCAGCCCATCAATCAGTCCTTCCTCCTCCATATGGCTAACTTGTTGCTGACGGAGAGGAGATGCAACGTGATAGACAGCCAAAAGCTATCCTAAGCCGAGTACAGGAGAGCGCTACTCGTGTGTCGGTGTGCTTCTGTCAAACAAGTACCTGGCTTTACTTTGAAGAGCCTTTGTTGAAGCAGTTCTCCATTTGAAGTTGACTCCGTCACCAGTGAGAGTGACCCTTCACCGAGTGTGCAGATCCAGGAAGGCCACCGTCTCCCGGCAACTTATAGGATCACAAGGTCTGGACTGTCAACAAGCTCGTGCCTCGGCCGTACTGATGGAACACATCAGACCCTATGCACTGCCATGTCAAGGTGCAGTGGAGGTCCCGTGCTTACAGCACCCACAAGACTGCGCTGCTAGCCTCTCGAAGACCCGTCTGCCACTTTGAAAGCCTTTCATTCGCATACACTTCCTCTGGGAGGCGCAGCACCCTTGTCCTGTTCTGTTCCCCAACTAGCAGCAGGTGGAGGCTTCCCTCTACCGCCTTTGATCCGGCCACTACAAAGCGTCCTAAGGGCTCCAAGCAGCGTCTGGATGATTACTGCCTGCAGAAGCATCCGCAGTACAGCAAGAACGTCATTCAGACTTGGATTCAAAACGGAAAGGTACCATCAACAGTAGCAGGGCCAGCAAGTCATCTTGACAGAGCTCACCTACTGATGCAAAGCCCCTATACTAGCTTCCTCGTTTATGATCACATGTTAGTAGCGATGTTCTCGGGCCATGATCCTGAAAACATGCCAGGAAATGGCATAAAGCAGCTGCAATCATGGGGGCACTCAAGGTGGTTACAACATAGCCTCGTACTCCCTTTCAGGTGCTGGTTAACAAGAGGGTCGTTACCAAGCCAGGCCATGCACTGCCCTCCAGCGCTGTTGTGGAGATAGATGCAGAGGAGCCAAAGTATGTGTGCAGAGCTGGCTTTAAGCTTGAAGCAGCATTGGATGCTTTCAACGTCGATGTGAAGGGCCTGATAGCTTTGGATGCGGGGCTATCTACTGGTGGATTCACAGACTGCCTCTTGCAGAGGGGCATGCAAAAGGTGGGTTGCAATCTGCTGGTCGCTATGCACCGTGGGCTCTTACGAACTCACTCTGCTACCCCCTAGTGCACCTACCGTACTTGTTGCTGCTGAGACCTGGGGCATCAAATGCTTAGAAGAGATCACATGATCCCAGGGCACCTGCCTTTGCCTTATCGCTTTGCCTTGTAACAAATGCACAGCCCTGTACCCCTGGAAGGTACAGCCTGCTTCCACATATCATTGAGACTGAAAGCAAGCTACTGTTCGAGTTCAATCGCTGCTTTGCTGTATGTGCTTCACGTGTCCATATTGAAGTCAGCATACATGTCACATAAAGAACAGTCCTGGCCCCAGTCAAACCATCTCTCAGGCGGTCCTGCTGTAAGCCAGCATAAATAGCTCCATTGCATCAACCTGCTTCATAAGGGCTGCTTCTTTTTTGTGGGTGCAGGTGTTTGGCATTGATGTGGGTCACGGCCAGGTGGCAACCAGGATTGCAGAAGATCCTCGGGTGGTGGTCATGGAGAGATTCAATCTAAAAGACTTGAAAGCAGGAGATTTGCCTTGCAAGGTATGTGCATGACGGTCACCTGGTTGGCAAAGCAGAGCGTCCTATTCCCAGCCAATGTGCAGCGCTGTCACATAGTGATCTTTTCCTGTGTGTGAGCTTCCTATAGTCTGTCTAGTGATGGCTGATAGAAATGGATAGGATTGTAATTAAATGGACAACAAAGGTGTGGTTGTCACCTGCAGGAGCCAGGGTTGGTGCATGCCACAATTTGGAAGCAATTTGTGCCAACTTCCAAGCCAACAGTACTGCAGGCCTTGATGTGTTGTGTCCTCATCATTGAAACGATCATGCAATGCTTTAGGCAAAGCTCCATAGGTTCTGCACGTTTAGCTCTCACAAGAACAGTGAGGTATTTGTGATGTGCTGTGTCCTGGACATAGGACCTCATAAGTTGTGCATTGGATCGGCCCACAGCAAGCTTTAAGCATAAGTGAAGCTGCATGGGTTGTGTTTTGGTCTGCAGGTGGAGCTAGCCACTCTGGACCTGTCCTTCATCTCGGTCTTGAAGGTGCTCCCAGCAGTGCTCTCTGTCATGGCACCAGGTGGCCAGCTAGTGGTCCTTATTAAGCCTCAATTTGAGGCTGGCAAGGGGAAGGTCAATGCTGCAGGTCTTGTGAAAGATGCAAAGGTGAGTGCTCCTTCAGCTTTGGAGGTACAAAGCTGGTGCTAAGTTGATGCTGCTGAGATGCTTGATTGCATTTCCTTTTTGCCTCGGATTCCTGTGGCATCTTTCTGATTCCAGGACGGATGGCCTGAAGTTTGAGGGGCGAGTAGAAACACAGTCAGTCATCAGCCTGCACAGCCATGTAGGCCAGCAGAGTCTGGCTAAACCAGAGTGTTCTACTGATGCGTGATGATCCACTTGCCCATGGTCTGCTTAGGGTCTCGAGGCGCTCTGCTCTGTCGTACATGGCAGCCATAGTACACACATGCACAATAGAGATGCGCTGCTGACTCGTGTTTCTGGCTGTGTCTTGCTTATCTTTGTGTGCACCTCTTGGTCCCACTTTCAGCAATTCCCTGACGCCCTTGCGGCTATGTCTTCAGGTGCGTGCCACCGTCCTTGACAAGGTATTGCAGGGCATAAAGGAGCTGGGACTGAAGTGTGAAGGGTACATTGAAAGTCCTCTCCGAGGTGACAAGGCAGGGAACATTGAATATCTGGCACACTTCACGTTGCAGCAGGGCCTGCCAGCAGCAAGAACTCAGCAAGCTGTGTCTGATACCCAGCTTCCATGACCAGGATGGGTGCTGCAAAGGTTGTCTGGTTGTATGTCTTGGCTAGCCGTGGCTTAAGGTATTGATGCCCAGGCAGCCTATGCAACGTTTTGCTGCTATGCATTCCTGGAATCCATTGTTTTTGGATCCATCCGATGAGTGTGTTTGGTCGGTCCAACCTAGCAGCCCTCTTGTTAGGTGGGTTTGTTTGTTTGCTTGTCCTGACCGCTCAGTCACATTGGCTCTTCTTAGGAGGGTTCTGAGGGATGGACATCAGTATTGGATGGTAATCTGGGAAGCCATCATCTTTGGGTTCGGATGATGTGGATTAATTGGATTGAGCAGGGGTGTTTGCTCGGTTCAACCTAGCAGCGGTTGCCGCACCCGTGAATGTTTTCTAAATGGCCTGTTGGTGGGGATGTTGCGGATGGGTGCAGCTACCTTGTCGTGAGATATCTGTGCTGCCCTTGTCACACATACGTCAGCTTAAAAAATTGTTCGCAAACCTTGAAGTACAGGTTCGCCCCATCTACGCCCAACTCATACATGCAGACAAGGTGGGGATGGAGCTTAAATGTGGTTTTGTGAAGGTCATTACCAGAATAAACTGTTGCCTTTCCTGCCGGTGGTAATGTAGCTGGGTGTCGTGATGGCTTTGTCCAATGTTCGACATGGCAGCCCGCTTTCCACATAACCGCCCCCGCTATTTAGGGGCGGCTATTCCAGAGGCATTTCCATGTCCGATAGGCGGTAATACCCTACCCCAAGTTGGAGGCAGCTGGCGGGACGGAACTCCCTTTGGATTTCGGCCCTCAGCCACTAAGAACATGTTGCGCATCGTCGCATACAGCGAGATGGCGTAACATCTCCATATGAGAGACACGCTCAATGTCAGATAAGCTGTCACATACCATCGGATGAGAACAGAAACCCAGCAGCACCAAACTGGCCCACCCTTGTACCAGCCCACAGCAACAGCATCACATCTCGAGCACCTTCAGAACCGATTCATCCACCAACGATACTTCCTTCCTCCAAACACCCAGATACTGCCACAGTACCTTGAACATCGTTGCTGCTGATCCTTGCAGACCCCTTCAGTCGCCAGAACACTTCACCGCACAACCACACCCCAAACATCCCTAAACCCCAGCTCGAACTCCCTCACCGCGCCCTGAACCCTAATCTGAGCTATCCCTGTCAATGTTGAGCACTGCCATGAACGCTGCCTGTGGCACCTCCACTTTGCCCAGTGACTTCATGCGTTTCTTCCCCTCAGCCTGCTTCTGCAACAGCTTCTTCTTCCTGCTGATGTCTCCACCATAGCACTTGGCCAACACATCCTTGCGATAAGGAGCAATGGCTTCACTGGCAACCACCTTGCTGCCAATGCAGGCCTGTACACAAGCAAAACATCGAATACATATAAACATTAACATTTCTAGATGTGGGCAGACAAGGCAAGTATGGACTGCGGCGACTATGTACGGGAAAGCACTAAGGTCAAGAGGCATGGGGCCAAAAATCTCCACCTTTTTTGTTTATTGTTTTTAGTCCTGTCTAAGCCGTGATTCTTGAGTGGGGATGCATTAATGCCACAGTCAGATGCCACAGTACAGAAGCGTGATGGGTGCAATTTGCAACCACATCTACAATCTCTTACTGCCCATGTTCATGCCCTCGTGCAGCCCATGTCCTCAGTGCTGGGCACAGGAAGGCTAGTGCCCGACAGAGTTTCGTCCTCTAAAAGCATCTTATTGCTGGTCCTAACTACCCAGACAGATACAGCAGCACTGTAACGGGAGCCTGCAGTGCTCCCACTTCCAAGCCCTTCCAAAATGGCGATGATTGCTGCTGCGACTTACCAGCAATCCATCCTCACATCCATTTCTCCAATATCCTTCCCGACTGCATCCGCAGACTGGAGCACCAATTGTCATATACTGTCCACCAAACCCTTATTCACAATCACTAACCCCCCACACATGTGCCTTGACTTTAAACATCTTCACCTTTCAAGCACCTTTGTCCATTAACACTGAACAGGAACCTTGATGATCCCACTCTAGTGCTCTCCCTCCTCCATCCCCCTTGCCGCATGGCTCCTTGACCCCCCTTCCCTGCCCCCCGCTCCTCTCGCCCCCCCACCCCTCCTTAACCCCATTTTCCCCTCCCCTCCCCCCTCCTCCTCGGCCCCCCCCTTTCCCCCTCCCCCCCCCCCCCACTTTCCCCCCTCCCCGCACCCCTCCTTGACCCTACTCCCCCCCCCCCGCCCCCTCACCTGTATAGGCACCCTGAACATCTGCCTGGGTATGAGCTCCTTCAGTTTGCTGCACAGCTGCCTGCCCACCCGGTATGCCTGGTCCCTGTGGCAGATCACACTCAGGGGCTGGGCAGGCTCACTGTTGATCTTGATCTCCAACAAACACAGCTCATTCTTCCTGCAAGGAGATAAGATGTACGTTACAGGAAGCTTCAGAACAACTGCCGTGCCCCAGAATATGCTGACAGCAAACCCTAGCCTCTCCCTGAACTTATGCGGGCTGGAACAGCAGCGGCGGTTCTGCCCCCTGCAGTCGCCCAACGAGCTCCGGTGTAGCTCTTGTTCTTCTTTGATAGCAAACACTGTTACTGGTACCATGGAAGCAAAAGAAAGCGGGGACATCGAAAGCAGGGTCTTGCCATGCAGTGCTGGAGCGCAAAGATCGAGGATGTGACGACAAAGCAAGTTTCAACCGCCATCCTCCTATAGCCTGAAAGACAAGCCCAACTGGCTGATGATAGCCAACAGGCCGCAACGTGTAACACCATGCACTAGCAGATGTAAGAAATTGCTATCAGAAAAAACTATGGTGGCTACGTCTCTTTAGCTGCTAACTTGAGCTATTCTTGCACAACTCCTGCTATGCTGCTACCGACCAACTACTGAGATCCACCAATGCTTACAAATGGTTTGCCTTAACCAAAACTGTCTATGTTTGCCTGTAGCAAAAATCACTAAGGAACCTCGCTGTGTTTGCCTGTTACTCCCCGTGTTTCTCTCACCTATACCCTGTGACCTTGTACTCCATGCTGGCATACCCCTTGCTCCTGCTCTTCAGCTGGTCAAAGTAATCCGTCACCACCTCTGCCAGAGGGATGTTGAACACCAGGGTGGTGCGGCTGTCTGGAGGGGAACCACAGGGAGGAGGAGAAGAAGACATGCAAAATGACTCAAGCTGTGCAGTCATCCCGGAGGCTGTGCAATCATCCCAAAATCAGTGCACTTATGTATCTCATTAAAACTGGTTGGAGTCATGCTCGGGCGCTGCACGGCCCGGAGGGCTGTGCAGTGGCTTCTCTTAACATACAACAAACTTCACAACACTTGCACTTGCATCGCTGTTAAACGCTCCAGAGAAACTAACGATGGTGAAAACGTGTGCTGCTCCTGCACTTGCTGTTTGGTGAGACTTCTGGTACAGGTTGACATCAATGATGCAGCAGGCCCCACACGCAACTGCTTGTTTATATGAGGGTCTGTAGAGATGCTACCGTCATTGCCCAGAGTCCTTAGGGCACTTTCTTGCAAATTCAACCTCCCCCCCCTCCATACTCTTACAAGCACCTCTCAGGCAAAACCAGCCCCAGCAGCCTCACCACCTAGGCTCCCGCTGAAAACCTGGAGTATCACACCAGCTGTAGAGAAACTGCCAGACACTTTGCCCTTGCTGCACTTGGACCTTGTGGCTAACTTAACCCTACCCCACGCCTCTTCGCCTGCTGCCTCCAGAACTCACTGCTTCCCCACCTTGAACCCCTGGCCCTTTCTCAGTTTCTCTAACCCACTCGTACCTCCTAGACGCCTACCATTCAACCCCAGTCCACAACCTCATCCCCAAGCCAGCCCCTTATTTTTGTCCCGCACACTCCGCACTCCTCCTTCTCCGTTCATTTCCCTCCATTGCCTCCTGTGCCCTTTGCCCTGCCCCACACTCCCACCTCCCCCCCCGTCCCCCCAGCTGTGAAGTACTTCAGCTCCACAAACTCCCCTCTCCTGTTAGTAGCCCCAAAACTACCCCACCCCCACCCCATCTACTATCTCTGCCTTTCCTCCCCAACCCCATCCCTGGGCCCCCCCACCCCACCTTGCCCCATCTCATCCCCCCCCCCTACCTGTCAAGTACTTCATCTCCACAAACTCCCCCCTCCTGTTATTAGCCAGCTCCATGAGTCCCCCCACATATTCCTTAGGTGTGACCATCTCCAGCCTCACATAGGGTTCACTGATGCTCTCCCTCTTGCTGGCCTCTGGCACATCAGCAGGACTGTTGATAGTCAACTCCTGACCATCTGTGGTTATACACTTGTATACCACAGTAGGGGCAGTGGTGATCAGGTCTAGGTTGTACTCGCGCTCTAACCGCTCCTAGAGGACGACACAGAAAAAGAGGAAGTGTTAGAAGAAAGCTTTGGCGTAGTGAAGCCAACTATACTGGGGTGGTGGTTTCAAGACAGCAGTATGTTCTATATTAGGCCATATGTCAGGCCTTCACAACACATCGACAACTTATTCGACAACTGTTTGTTATGTTTTATCGTAAATCTTTCAATTTACATCGTTCTTACTCATAATGATTCCAACAAGTTCAATGACATCATCCTAGGATACCTTTCAGCCTCTTGTCGTCAATCACCATTCAATATATATCAAGCATGGCTATAATGAAAAAGTACATTGGGATAACTACTTAAGCCGAATGACCAAAACATGCTAATTCGCAACACGCATTTGTGAATAAGCACTGGTATGAAGCTGTGGCGAGGATACCGGGTAGTGGATGTCGTAATGTTACGAAGGACTGGCAGTTGATATGGTCCGGGCTGCCAGAGGGTCAGCCACGGCAACATGGGGTGGGCCTGTTTCTTAACTCGAAGTGGTCCCGTTGCCTAATCGACTGGTCTGCTGTCAGTGAGCGAATCCTGGTAGTCCGTGTGAGAATCAGCAGTGGGATAAACGCCTCAATCGTGGTAGCATATTCGCCGACTGATACCGAGTCCACCCCTGAGGAGGTCAAGGAAGCTTTCTACCTGCAGTTGGAAGCTATCTGGGCAGCGCTGCCTTCCAGGGACATGCTAGTCCTTCTGGGTGACTTCAACGCCCAGGTTGGCACTGATCCAGAACCGTATGGGGGTGCTATGGGGCCTCATGGCTTTGGGAAGCAGCAGCCTTCAGGGAATGGTGAGCGACTCTTGCAGCTGGCTGGTGCCTTGAACCTTCGCTTAGCCAACACCTTCTTCAAGCACAGCAATTACCGGACTGCTACTCACAAGATGGTTAATAGAAACAAGCAGGATGTGCTCAGGGTCATCGATTACATAGCTGTCTCCAAGCGGTTCATGTCAAGTGTGACAGACTGCAGGGTCTTTCGCAGCTTTGATACAGGTGGCTCTGATCATAGAATGCTGGTGCTTACGATGCGCCTCCGCTTGTCAGTGGCCAAGCAGCACAGTGCGAAGGGACAGCCAGCACGGCCCTATGACTGCAGCCGGCTGCAAGAATCTGCAGCAACTCAGCAGTGCTTTGAGCTGGCAATGTCTAACCAGTTCAGCCGTCTGGTAGGGGCTCAGTTGCAGAGCGCACAAGACGAATGGACACAGCTAACAGCGGCAGCCAGCCAAGCAGCCCATAAGGCTGGTCTAAACCTCAAGCCTCAGCAGCGGCGCCGAGATTTCGCTATATCCGATGCGACCTTGCAGAAGATTGAGCGGAAACATGCAGCACATGCAGCGGTGCTGTCCTCTCCTAATGATGCTACCAGGGCAGATTACAGGGAGGCCAATAATGCTGCTAGGCGAGCGGTTAAGAAGGATCAGGAGCGGTACTTCAAGCAGCAAGCGCTGTTTGCGGAACATGCTCTAAAAGCTGGTAATCTAGCCGTGTTCCACAAGCATGTCCAGCGGATCTTCAAGGAGCAGCAGGGCAGTAGCTCTGCTGCTCCTACAGCTGTGCTAGGGGGTGCTGATGGCAAGCAGCTGTTCCAAAGCAGGGAGGAGGTGGTGAAGTGCTTTGCTGAGCACTTTGCTGATGTCCTCAACTGCCCTGCCAAGCTCGACCAGCAAATGCAGCAGACCATTGAGGAGTTAGTGCAGAAGATGGAGGCAGGGCAAGGTGCAAACCAGCAGAGTGAAGCAGCAGCTCAGCCACCTACTGTGCAGGAGGTTGAAGAAGCTGTCTTTGCCTGTCGTAATGGGGCAGCTCCTGGGGTTGATGGTATCGCAGCGCCTATGCTAAAGCTCAGTGGGACCATGCTGAAATGGTTGCACAGGGTCATTGTGGCGGTGTGGGAGTCAGGGAAAGCGCCAGTGGAGTGGAAACGTGCACTGTTGGTGGCACTGTATAAAGGCAAAGGAGAGCGCAAAGTGAGAGATAGCTATAGGGGGATAAGCTTGCTAAGTATACCGGGGAAGGTGTATGTCTTGGTCATTTTGGCTAAGATCAGTTCTCATATCGATGCACAACTGCTTGATAACCAGTCTGCTTTTAGGAAGGGGAGGGGCCTCACTGATGCTCTGTTCACCATACGCCAGGTCATCTCTAAGTCTGTAGCATTCGATCAGCCTCTATTCATGGCTTTTGTGGATTTGCGTAAGGCATATGATTCTGTACCGCGAGACACGCTATGGCGCATCCTGCATGTGTACGGGGTACACACAAAGCTGATAGAGTTGCTGATGGACTTGCATACTGGCACACAGGCTGCTGTTAGGATGGGTGGTGTGGTGTCTGAGTGGTTTGATGTGCATGGCGGGGTGCGGCAGGGATGTGTCATTGCTCCCTTGCTGTTCAACATCTACATGGACTTTGTGGTTCGGCAGGCAATGGCTCAGATGCCGGAGGGATGTGGGGTGAAGCTAGCCTATCATGCAGATGGGAAACTTGAGCGTGATGGGTGTGGTAGTGGTGTGTGTGTGGAGCTGTTGTCTGTTCTGCTGTATGCAGATGATATGGTGTTGCTAAGTCCCAGCAGGGAGGAGTTGGTGGTCATGCTGCAGGTGATGGACAAGGTTGCTGCTAGTCTTGGGTTGCGCATCAATGCAAGCAAGACTGAGATCCTGTCCATTGACAAGGATTGGAAGGAGGGGGATGTGCCAGTGCAGCAAGGACCAGAGGTGGTTATCAGTGAGGGTGTGGTAAAAGAGGTGTCACAGTTCAAGTACTTGGGAAGTGTGCTTGTGACTGATGGCAGGTTGGATGTGGAGTTGAATATCAGGAGGGGTAAGGCTGTGGGGAGGTTTAAGCAGTTTGAAAAGATGTGGGGTACCAAGCATCTGTCATTGGCTACGAAGGTGAAGTGTTACAAGGCATATGTGTTGCCAATTCTGCTGTTCGGGAGTGAGTGTTGGTCCCTGACCAAAGTGCAATCGCAAAAGCTTGAGCGGGTGCACTCTAGCTGCCTTAGGAGCATCCTGGGGGTCAGGCTGTCAGATCGGCACACCAATGAGCATATCAGGAAATCATGTGGGGTAGCCACCTTGTCAGCATACATCACAGTAAATAGGCTGAGGTGGCTGGGGCATGTGGGCCGCATGGAGGAGGGCAGGTTGCCGCATATTGCGTTGTTCTCTTCATTACATGGTGACATGACGAGGCCAGTGGGTAGGCCTCGCCATACCTGGGAGAAATGCGTGTGTGCAGATCTGAAGGTGCTTGGTCAAGATGAGGGGAGCTGGGAGGCTTCATGTCAGATTAAGAGTGCTTGGAGGAAGAGGTTGTGGGATCTTACGCACCCTTGGGAAAGCCAACGGTTAGTGAGGTGTAGAAGGCGCACTAAGCAAGCTATTGATAAGCATGTGGAGCGCTATGTGGTGCCTTTCAGTGGCTGGGAGGATGGTGGTTCACCAGTACCTAGGTGGTGGGAGCCACCTCCAGCCCCTACTAGGGTGGTGCTTGATCCTGCTGCCTCCCCGCCACCCATGTGTGATGGAAGTGGAGCAGGTTTTGGGTTTTAGTGGTGGTGTTTGTTTCCCCTTGGTGTGCACGCCGTTGCATCTAGCCTCAGCTTGTGTGTGGCAAATCCACCATCGGTTGTGTGGCTTCGTGATTGTGATCAGGAGCCTTGTGTTTGTGGCCTAGGTTTGTTTGGCCATTGGCATTGCTGGTCTTGCGTTTTGATTGATGATTGATTGGCGAGTCCCGAGGCCCTCCAAGAGAGACGCTGCCAACACATGGACCACTGCAGAGAACTCGTCAGCAGTTCCACCAAACAGATGGGCCTGCCGCCCTTTATCACTCAGGGCGCCTTGCCCAACGCCCCCGCTGCAGACACACTGCCCCTCAGGCCCCACCACCACCCCACCCTGGCACCCCCCCCCTCCTCTGATCCCCCCCAACCCCAGCCCCTCTCACCTGCACGATCTCCATATGTAGCAGCCCCAAAAACCCACACCTGAACCCAAAGCCCATAGCATTGTTAACCTCTGGCTCAAACTTCAGCGCCGCATCATTCAGCTGCAGCTTCTCCAGCGCCTCCCGAAGATTCTGGTAATCATCCGAATCCGTCGGGAACAGCCCGCAGTACACCATCGGCTGGACATCCTCGTACCCATCCAGCGCCTCCTCAGCCGGCTGCTTCTTCAGCGTTACCGTATCGCCGACGCGAGCATCGGCGACGGATTTTATCTGCGCGGCGAGGTAGCCTACTTCCCCGGCGTATAGGGTATCGACCGGGACTTTCTGCGGCGCTAGGACGCCAATTTCGTCCAGGACGTACTCCTTGCCGGTGTTCATCATGCGGACGGTGTCGCCTTTGCTCATTGTGCCGTCCTGCACCCGGAATTGGCACACCACACCCCTGAATCCAAACAGGTCAAAAGCAATGTAATCAGCTCAATAACATTGACACTTTTTGTATCCTACTTTGAAAGAGCGCTAAGTCTCAGTGAGACAGACATGTAACACATCATAAGGGTGTACATGATCAAGGAGCAACCAGCTGACATGCTAGCTCACAGTCAATTTCGCAGTGCCCAACCCACAATCTACAAGCCCCATCATCTTCTGCAGAATGATTGATGTGATCACAGCTTTTGCAAAATGTGATTGCAAGTTATTACAACCTTTTTGGAGGGCCGTGGAGCGAGGGGGAATTTTAATGACCAGACTTCATTGTGGTCAGAAGGTTCAGCCCAGTATCTGTCACAGCTGCCCTCTGCACTATGCGCACATACTCATCTAGATGTCTGCCTGTCTCCATATTCCGTTTTCCCGTCTTGGCTCTCTGTCTAGGGTCCTGCCTCTATCCTCAACATATTAACAAACTGGTTCCAGTCATGTGGCTGCTGCGGCCTGAGGTCTGAGGGCTGTGCACTAACTTGTCTCGTGCTTTTCGCTCTCGTGTTATTCGCTATCAGTTAGCAATGTAACATACTTATCCGCTTGAGCCTGCTGTCTGCTTGTCTTCATAACCTCAGCTCGCGCGCCCTCTCTCTCTCTCTCTCAATCTTTCACTCTCACCCCACTAGGTTGGAATCATGCTCAGAAGGGCTGTGCAGTGGTCTCTCTTAACATACATTCCTACATGACCACGACCACACCCGTTTGGCACCAGTTCCTGCCCATTGGTTTGCCACCCAATCCCTCTTACCTATAAGCATCATAGTAGCTGTCAAAGATGAGAGCTCTCAAGTTCTTATCAGCAGTGTTGCGTGGTGGTGGTATGCGCTGCACTATGGATTCCAGCGTCTCCTCAATACCAATGCCCATCTTGGCTGACACTCGAAGGATGTTGCTGCAATCCAAACCAATAATCTCCTCTATCTCAGCTATGACACGCTCCGGCTCAGCACCTGCATAAGGACAAGCACCAGATGACCATGCCAATCAGTACAAGGAACTCCAAGTTTTACAGGCCTATAGCCTGCAGCCTAGAACCTAGAGCCTAAATCTTTAACTGCTATGAATTTCTGGTTCAGCACCTGCATAAGGACAAGCAGCAGATGAGAAAGCTAATCAGTGAAAGGAACTCCAAGTTCTAGAGGGCTACAGCATACTGGCCTACAACCTAGATATTAAAGCGTGAACAGCTAATAATTCTGGTTCAGAACCTGCATAGGAACAAGCAGCAGGTGGAAGAGCTAATCAGTGTGAGGCACTCCATGAGGCTCTTGAGGGCCTACAACCTAAAACCGTATCCTGCACAGCTAAAAAACACCATAGTTCACATATGGTTCAGCATTTATACAGGAACACGCAGCAGATGGGCTAGCTCGTAAATGCAAGCAGCAGGGTGTAGGGCCTGAACCCTAAGGCCCCAAAAGTCAAAGTCGACAAAATGACATGGTAAAGGCTTCTTTTCCTTTTCTTTCCCCAAGGCTACGTGGAAAACTTCAAGCTCAGAGACAACCCCGGGATCCCATTTTCCGAGCTTTCTTTCTTTCCGCCTTTCCACCCCCAACCTGAGAGACAGCCCTACCCATTTTCCGAGCTTTCTTTCTTTCCGCCTTTCCACCCCCAACCTGAGAGACAGCCCTACCCATTTTCCGAGCTTTCTTTCTTTCCGCCTTTCCACCCCCAACCTTTGAAGAGACAGCCCTGCCCACTTTCCGAGCTTTCTTTCTTTCCGCCTTTCCACCCTCAACCTAAGAGACAGCCCTGCCCATTTTCCGAGCTTTCTTTCTTTCCGCCTTTCCACCCCCAACCTAAAAGACAGCCCTGCCCATTTTCCGAGCTTTCTTTCTTTCCGCCTTTCCACCCCCAACCTGAGAGACCGCCCTGCCCATTTTCCGAGCTTTCTTTCTTTCCGCCTTTCCACCCCCAACCTAAGAGACAGCCCTGCCCATTTTCCGAGCTTTCTTTCGTTCCGCCTTTCCACCACCTTTTCTAACACAAACCCTAAACCCTAAACTAAACCCTAAACCCTAAACGAAACCCTAAACCCCTACACCCCTAAACCCTAACCCCTATTCTCTTAGGTTGGGGGTGGAAAGGCGGAAAGAAAGAAAGCCTGGAAAATGGCCGGGGCCGTCCCTCAGGTTGGGGGTGGAAAGGCGGAACGAAAGAAAGCTCGGAAAATGGCCGGGACTGTCCCTCAGGTTGGGGGTGGAAACACGGAAAGAAAGAAAGCTCGGAAAATGGGCAGGGCTGTCTCTCAGGTTGGGGGTGGAAAGGCGGAAAGAAAGAAAGCTCGGAAAATGGGCAGGGTTGTCTCTTAGGTTGGGGGTGGAAAGGCGGAAAGAAAGAAAATGCAGAAAACAGGTCCCTGTGGCCATGCAGAGTCGGGAGACGGAAAGACGTAGGTATCGTGGAGAGGAAGGGATGATCGAAAGAATCAATGAAACTTTCGGCGGCTTTTCCTGTCAGGACAAATCCGTGTAGTACTTTTTGTGTAAGGAACCTTTCTTTCGCTGAAAATATTGTGGCTTTCAGTGATGGGAAAGTGGGTATTTCTGTGAGTAGCGTAGAGGAAAGGAAAGAACCCTTGGAAAATTTTGTTTTCGTAGAAAGTCTATTGGTGGGAAAATGCCACTTTTCAAGAGCCACGGAAAAGTGGAAAAAACTGGCAGAAACGAAATTTAGCCTTTCCCATGGAGTTATGTGCAAAAGTCAGATGTCCATGCCCTAAACAGCAATAACAGGATCCTGCTCAGCCTCTGTACAGGAAAAGCAGCAGATGTAGAAGCTGATCAGTGAAACAAAACCACCGCCTCCTGTGTGTGCAACGAACATGGACTTAGTCAAATAATAACTATCCCTGAAATGTGCCATGTATCCACCACTGAAGAGGGAGCATGTGTCAGATGATCCAGAAACCCTTACCAATCTCACTCAGTCATGGACCCTACCTCGCAGTCAGCTGGCGCCCCTTCACCGCCTGTCCCTCCTCCCTCACAACCTCTTTCCCCTTTCCCCAACCCTCTCCACTAGTCTGCATTTACCCTTGCACTCCACCTCCTAAAGAACGCCCCACCCCACGAGAAGCCTCCTCCTCGCAGAAGAGCCCCCTCGCCTAATCAAGCCACCCTCCACCCGGACCTAAAACAGCCAGCCTCCCCCCTCCTTCCCACCCCACCCCCCCTCCCCTCCCCGTCCCCCTACCCCCCCGCTCAAAGCCGCCCACCCCCACCTCTCCCTATCGAAGCTGCCCTCACCCCCCTCTTACAGAAAAGCTCCCTCCCCTATCCCACAGCACCCCTTCCCCACCAAGCGGCCCAATCCCCTCCTACAGAAGCCCCCCACAGCTCCTCCCTCCTATCGAACATCCCCCCCCCCTTAGGTCACCCCCCCCCCCTCACCTGGCAAGTCAATCTTATTTAGCACCGGCACAATCTCCAAATCATTCTCAATAGCCAGCCACACATTAGCCAGTGTCTGTGCCTCCACCCCCTGACTGGCATCCACCACCAGCAGTGCACCCTCACACGCAGCAAGAGAGCGCGACACCTCATACGTGAAGTCCACATGGCCGGGTGTGTCAATGAGGTTCAGGGCGTACAGCTGACCATCTGAAGCGGTGTAGCGCATGCGGGCCGTGTTGAGTTTGATGGTGATGCCGCGCTCTCGCTCTATATCATTGCTGTCCATAAATTGATCCTGCAAGGGATAGATTATGCACAGGGAGCAAAGTTCTGTCATAGACAGCATGTTCTTATGTTGGAAGACGCGACCGAGTTGATCCTGCAAGGTACGCGGTATGAACACAGGCAGGAGTGTGTCTGGTGTATAGCACATAGCGATATGTCGAAAATTGTGAGCGGACTGGTCTCATGATGGGTTGGAGAAGCATAGTAGCCAAAATCTTCCCAACAGTAACTAATTATATGGCCAATAACAACTAGCTATTCTGCCACACCACTGCTGAATTCATCAAATGCAAGGAAAAGAACAGTAAATCAAGTGTGGAGCTTGCTTGCAGACCCCTCCAAGGGTCCCCTGGAAGGTGTCTGGCTGGTGCCATGCCTTTGCATTGCCCTTGGGAGCGCTTGGGAAGTCTTCTTGGACTTACAAATAAACAAAATCCCGCAAGGTACAGGAGATGCACACAGGCAGTACAGCATATGCCTACAAGGCCCCAAAACTCCAAATGCTTTATATCTTTCTGTAAGTGCTGTCTTGTCCCGTCCTCCTGTAGCAAGACCTCTGCCATGACTTTCCCATGGCGGCAGTTGCTGTTGTTGCAGGCTGGTCATGCTGGTGGTGGTGGCAATCCTATCCCTCCTGGCCCCTCCTAGAGCTGTTGCTGCTGCAGTTCCTCCCACGGTCCCTCCTGGCCCCCAGAACAGTAGTTAGTACTCCAACATCCCTGCTGCTACATGCCTTACCTGCTGCTGCTGCTGCTGCTGCTGTTTGACCGCGCTACTGCTGCTGCTGCTGCTGCTGCTGTTATTGCTCCTTGCGCTGCTGCTGCTGTCCCCTCCATCTGCTGCGCCAGCTACTATCCTCCAGCCCTTGTCCCTAGCACTACTGCATCCCCCCTGAAGCTGCTATCACCCTGTCACTCCTGCTCCTGGCACTGCTCTTACTGCTGCTACTATCACGTCCCTGCTGCTCCCTCCTCCCCCTGTTGCTACCACCCCTCACCCGCCCAACTCTGGTGCACCCCCTACCACATCCCTAACTGCTCCCGCCCTCCTGTTCCTGCTACAGTTCTCCCCAGCACTCTTGCACCCCCTGAAGCTGCTCCCACCACCACCACCACCACCACCACCACCACTCCTCCTCCTCCTCCTGGCACTGCTCTTACTGCTGCTACTATCACAATAGTGCTGCTGGCCCCCTGCTGCTGCCCTATACGCTGCTGCCCCCCACCCCATCCATTGCTGCTGCTGTTCCTCTTGCGGCTCCTCCTGGCCCTACTGCTGCTCCCGCCCCACTCTAACTGCTCAATATCCTGATACTGCTGCTGCTGCTACTACGGTATCCCCGCGCTGTCTGTTGCTGTAACTATGGCCTCAGACCCTGTGCCATGCTTCCTCAACCTTTTGCTACCACCCCTGCCCTGTGTCTGTTGCTGCTACTGTTGCTTCTGATGCTCTGCCAGCTTCCTCCTCCTCCTCCCCCTCTGCCTCCCTCCTCCCTCCCTCCCTCCCTCCCTCCTCCCCCCGCTCCCTCCTCCTCCCCCCGCTCCCTCCTCCTCCCCCCGCTCCCTCCTCCTCCCCCCCCCCTCCCTCCTCCTCCCCTCTCCTTCCTCCTCCTCCTCCCCTCACCATCATGTCTCTAGCTGCCACTGTTTCTGTCTTAAGCAGCAGCTGGTCTGCCAGGGTGGATTTTCCATGGTCAATATGGGCAATGATAGAAAAGTTGCGAATGTTCTGGATGGGAACCTGAGCGCAAGGAAGATCAAAGCCAAGAGCAACAAGCTTAGACAGCTTCCCAATAGGGATGGCAAGTGCTAGTGCAAGCGAAGATAGCTGGAGGTAGCAGCTAAAGGGACGTAGCCAGAGCCATTCTCCTCTCAATAGTGAGTTCTCACATCAAGTACGATCACATAGATACACAAGTGCTAGTGATTGGTACTGCGACCCTATGCAAGGCCACATGTGCCATGCAGGCTGGTAGTGTGGCCTAGCGTGTTCCCTGTCTTGTGCACAGAATGTAAGCTTGTCAATAGATAGACCCTCTGGTCTGCTGCTATTCTCAAGTGCTGCTGAGTTTACAAGCTGGTATATCGCATGTTCCGGCACCCTTTGCCCCTTTTCAAGCTGCCTTCTCCATATTAAAAGAAGGCTTTAAGAGCAAAGGCAGAATTGGTGGGGTTTATGGTGCTACCTGAAACTTTGAGCTATTCCTTTTGCCTCTATGCATGTGGCTGTTTTGCAGCATGCTGGCTCGCATGGTGTCACACAGAAGCCAAGAATGCTCCAGCCATGCTGAAACAAAGCGCTGCTGCTTTTCATACAGCATTGCCATTCGGAAACACATTGCAGAAATGTGTGCAGATAGGTCATCACATGAATCACACATAGATGCATGAAGTGCAAAAGTGGTTGAGGTCAATGAGACAGCACTTCTGGAGCCATTGTATGGAATCCCTGTAGATCCTTTGCAGCTTCAGGCTGAGTTACGAAGGTTCAGATAGACATATGAACCTTCGTGTAATGGGGATGTTATTCATGGGACTCCTATGATCTGTGGCTTGAGCTGCTGAGGTCCTTCCCACCTTTGCCACAGAGCCCTTGCCATACGTCGTGCCAGGTCCGCCTTTCTCCAGCAGCATCTCAGGAGCAGCAACTGCTTGGGCAACTAGCCGTGACCGGGAGCGCTGGCTTAAGCATGGCTGTGAACAATGCTGGTGTCGGCCTTGGGGACCCCTGCCTCTGCTGCTGTTGGTGCGCCATAAGCATTGCGGGTGGATAATCTGGCTGACGGTTCTCTGTGATGTGCTGGCATGGCAGGAGGACAATTGGCGGGCCTGGCACGGCAAGGTGTTAGCCATTTGTGCCTCGTTTCGGCTCTAGGCAGGGTGCGATGGGCAAGCCTCGGGCGTCTGCTAAGTCAGGTCTAAGGGGCAAACATTGCGCAGGAAGGTATGCCGGTTCTCATCAATCAGGAAGACAAGGTAAATGCCCAGCGATCGCCCAGCATTATCACTGTTCGCACTCATGGTCTTCACAGCGCAGGTCTTTGTGCGGGTTCTGCAAGTTCCCAGCCGTCCCCATTGCCTTTGCCCATTATACTGCCCAGAGGTAGGCCTTCCTCGGCATTGGGCACTTTCTGCCTATCAAGAGTATGGTGGGCTGGATCTGTGTACCAATTTGAGGTGCTTCCGCCTCGTTCGCTCACCCGCATGGCACCTGCAGTGCCGACAGTCGCAGCCTAGCGTCACATCGCGCGCAGAGCGCGCAATAGTCGGCCATGGCTGGCGGCAAACGCAGGCATGAAACTGACGAGGCTGAGGAGGTCTTTGTCCGCGGTGGTGGCGACCTCTTGACGCCTCTAGAAAAGCGACAGATAGCACACAAGGCCGCAGCAGACTTCGATCAGGAGGTCCAGAACAAGTCTAAGAGAAGCAAGCACGCAAAAAAGGAGGTAACTACACATCTAACTCTCGGAGCAAGTCAGCAGGACGCCAGAAGCTCCACTTGGAGCATATTTCGCTGCAACCGGCTGGAAGCAGTACAACTGCACGGGATTTGCTTGACTCTTGGATAAATGCCTGCAGGATGGTGAAGACGACTTCTTCAAGCAGCAGGAGCAGCAGGGCAAGGTGCAGAAGATTGTGGAGCTCCTCAAAGCCAAGGTACGGAACCACTTTGACCTGCAGCAGCTGCAGCAGCAACTAGCAGCCGCTTTGCATTCGAACCTGCAAAGGAACGATCTATGTTCTGAGCCTAACTAACATGAAAGCTTGCTATAGCTGCTGTTACGCACAAGCAATGGCTAGCACATGGCATGCCAAGCTACCGGTGTGGTGTCTGTGTCGACCAATAAAACACATGCTCAGGAATCCTGTGTAAGCGATGCAAGCACGCTGCTTTGTGCCAAGAGCTTCTTCATGTCTTCTTCCCAGCAGTGCAGCCTATACACTCGCTCCGAAGTCTTCTTGCACTGATAGCAGCCGCTCAATGCACATGCGACAATGCAGTTCAACGACCATACTAACGGAGTTATAGGACCAACATCTAGACCGCTGCAAAAGAAGCGCGCCTTAGAAAACGCAAAAGCACAGCACCACTTACAGCTCGGATAATTTCTTTGCAATCACCAGCCTCTTGGCATGTGCACACAGCAATCTTGGGTTTCAAGACCGGGATCCTGCAAAGGTTCTAGTAGCGTCAGCGGCATCAGCAGCAAAGCGCTCTTCTAACAGCAGCAGCAGCAGTTAGAGGAGCACCAGCAGGAGCACCAGCAGGCGTTGAGGCAGCATTTGCAGTTGTTTGGAGCAGAAGCAGCGGAATTTGGATAGAGGAGTAATGGAGGTGGTAGAGCAGGGAAAGCAGAACTAGCAGTGAGGAGAGCAGAGGCCCCTGCTGCCTTAACCCCAGCTTTGACATTGCGTTCGACAGCAGCAGCAGCAGCAAGAGGAGGAGCAGTAGCCGCTACTTTGCCTTGACAATATGGGACACCCAAGCAGGATTTGCACCTCTAGACTCTACAGCAGCAGCAGCAGCAGCTGTTGCCTTGACAGCATTGGACATCCAGGCAGCCAGGGCACACCCTGCACCAAGCCTACAACATTCAATGTATATATACCGCATACTGCAGGAAAGCAAGCTAGAGCTGGCATCCAGTGGACCTGGTGCAAACACACTCTGGCTACCTTTGCTGTGTGGATAGAAACCAAAACGTGGGTTTGCATCCCATGTCCAACTTCAATTCTTCATTAAGGAATCCTTAAAGCCATGTTCCTGGTTGTGAAGTGACTAGTTGCTCTTCAGTCACACTTAGGAGTAACAAGCAGAGCCTGGGCCACCCTTTGTATCTTCCTTCCTTAGACCAGAAAAAAACAGGCCAAAAAACCCATTCTGGACCGCATCCGCTCTGGATGAACCCCAAATAAGATGCTAGGGCTGCCCCGCTGGGCTGTCTGACACAGAGCCACTCCTTATGGTGTTGTTGTTCCTGTGTGTTTCAGCACTTGTCAGTGGGTATGAAGCTATGGGGTATGGTGCTGGAGGTGGCCCCTCAGAGGCTCACCATCAGCTTACCACATGGACTCAGGGGAACAGTGGAACCCAAGGAGGTGAGATTGGGGGAGATCAGCCAGGGTGAATGGGGTGCCAGGGTGGGGGGGGGAGGTAGATGGGGTGCAGGGCAAACAATAGGAGGGGGAGAGGTAGGGGGGAACTAGAGGCAGGGCCAGAAAGTCCCGGTAGAAGGGGTGTGGGAGCAAGGAGTGATGCTTGTGGGTCTACGACTGCGTCTCAGGCTAAGGCTGGCTGATCGGGGCGCCAGGGTGTTTAAGGGAGCCAGAGGGGGCCTGGTGGGGAGGGAGGCTTGTGGGGATGGGGCAGGAGGTCTGAGCTATATGCTGAACAAGATGGTATGGCTGGTGTACAGTGCATTCACTAAAGGGAAGCAAATAATGACTCATTGCAGGAGAAAGTGAAGGGTGTTGAAAAGCAACTGCTTCCACTCCTCATAGCTTACGTTGTGCTTAAATAGCTGTGTCCCTACTGCTCTCAGGCCTCAGATGCACTGTGTAATAACATCCAAATTGTCCCAGTTTACGTCCATTGGTAACAAGCCTCTCATCAGCTTAGACCCTCTACATTCTGCATACCGTAGCTCATTTGTGCTTTTCCCTGTGTGTTCCTTCTCTGCTCTGAGGCATAGGATTTGCTGTGCAATCCTTCTGTTTTAATTGGAGGCAATCTCTTTCTTCTGTTTAGCCCCTCCCCCATATTTTGCTCAGCTGGCTGTGTGTGTGCTCCATCCTGCTACCAGGCCTCAGATGTGCTTCGTCTCATGTTGAATCCAAGGTTTTGCAATTAACCATCTAACTTGAACCTTGCAGACGCCACCTAACTCATTTTTTTCTTATCTGGCTGTGTGTGTGTTCCTTCCTGCTGTCAGGCCTCAGATGTGCTGCGTCTCATGTTAGATGACAGCAGCAAATCAGGAGCAGCACTACGTCGTGACCTGCCTGAAGGTACTGCCCCAGCCCTCACAGCACTGTTCAGTGTGGGGCAGTACGTGCGCTGCTGCGTCATAAGTTTGCCTACAGATACAGAGCAACAGCAGGGGCAGCAGCAGGGGGAGGGGCAGCAGGGGGGTTCAGGGCGTAAGAGCAAGGTGGCGGGGTTGAGTTTGAGGTTGAAGAAGGTGGTAGGGGGTGCGGGGGTGGAGGCGCTGCAGAAGGGGCAGGTGGTGCCGGTGTGTGTTAAGACGGTGGAGGACCATGGGTATACATGTACCTTTGGAATGAAGGTGAGGGGGGGGGGGGTCGCGGGGGGGGGGGGGGGGAGTGGGCCGGCTCAGGAGGACAGCGGTGCAGAAGGGGGGAAGGAGGGTTAGGCGGGGAGAGGACCATGGGTATACATGCACGTTTGAAATGAAGGTGTGGGGGTGGGCTGGGGAGGTTTGGAGTGGGGCGGCTCAGGAATAACAGCGGTTTAGAGGGGGGGTAGGAGGTTTAGGAGGGGAGCGGACCATGGGTACACATGTACCTTTGGAATGAAGGGGGGGGGGGGGTAGGGGGGGGTTTTTGAGAAGGGGTAGTGGGTTAAGGAGAAAGGAGAAAGGGAAAGATTGAGGAGGGGGGAGAGGACCATAGGTATACATATAGGTTGGGAATGAAGGTGAGGGTGGAGTGTCTTGCCCCT